>JAHYIQ010000019.1:1200000-1800000 GCA_030673865.1 Melipona bicolor
TATTACAATAATAATTAGAACAGACTAGGCAACGACAACAATAATAATAATTTTAAATTGTATTAACAATAATAATATAATGGTTTTTTATAGTTTTTTTATAGTTTCGAATGATGACGAATAGTTTCCATAAATAGTAATTTTATTATTGAACTAACTTTTATAGAGCAGGCCAAAAGTTTCTTCCCATCTACTTCTTTTTAATGAAACATCAAAATATAAGGAAAAACTAATTTTATTGATTTTAAATTAAATTTGAGTTCAAACATGATTTTTTTATTGTCACTGAAAGTGAGTTTAGCGGGGGTAACCCAGAAAATCAGATCTCTTCAGGTGCAACGCTAATGCAACGAAAATTAGCGATTGGTTGATTTGGGTCACGTGATTCGTGAGAGGGCGTGGAGTAGACCTCGAGTAGGAGTGGCGTTGCCATCTGCTACTGAGCGATCGCGCCTGTAATTTGTTTTCTATCGATTCAAACGTTTGCATATCAATAAAATTTTATGACAAAAAAGTCATTTTTATTTCCTAGTCAAAACAGTTGCTTCTGGGCCTTTCAGTGAGACAAATCGTACTGGGGTACAAATTGTTTTAGTTTTTTGTTTTAAAAATCTCGAAAGAAAGAACTTTTTTAAATGTACATTTAAAAAAGTTTCGAACTTTATTTTAGTAGGAAGTGATCTTTGACCCACTCTGTAATCTTTGACCGACACGGGCGTCTTTTCGATCGTTCGAAAAATTCTTTTCCATGTTTATTTTTTTCGAAAATACACAGAGATTCATAACGATCCATCGTGTTGGGCCTGTCGATCACTCAAGCAACCCCAGCAAAGTGTAACAAATCGATCGGCGAGGCTGGAGAAACAATTTGGACGCGGTAACCGCGTTACATAACATTTGCGTGGTAATCTGATATTGATTCGAAACAGGCTCCCCCCTACGAATATTATTATCCGACGGTAGTCGGATATGCAGCAGGCTCCGGCGCCGGATCGGGCGTCGGTCTTGAACCGGAAGTAATCTTCGTTTTAACAGGCCACTCTGTAACGCTGTCGGCCGTGTCAACGGAACTCGCGGGAAATACGAAACTTACACTCGAGGGGAGGAAGAACTTGATCAGATGCACCATGCAAATTAAAATGAACGGGCGAAGCAAAATGGACGAAGCGAACGAAACGAGACGAAAGTCATTCGCAACGCTGAATTGATCGTGACCTTGTCAGTTATTCGAGTCAGAAATAATCCTTCTGTTCAGTGTGAAACCTAACCTAAACCTACGGGTGTTCTTTTTCTTCTTTTGTTTTCTTTTTGCTCTTTAAAACTAACGTGGTAACGTGGTCTGTTGAGCTTGTTGCGTCAGTTGCTGGCATTCGTGACGCTAAACGTGCAAATATTACCGCGAGAGGGTGCAAATGACAAGGGTTCGAGATACAGTCGTTGGTAACGGGGTCCTTAAAGTGCCATTAAAATGTTACCGAGCCGACGTAAAATCCATACGTCGCGTGCTTTCCTCCGCGAACCGGCGGTGTCACTGTGGAACCAGGTCTACCCGAGTCGAAACGTCCTCGTTAACCCTTTCGTGTTAACCCCTTAGCATTCTTAGCACCTTTCTAAACGGAATAAAAAAGAGAGGAAGAAAGAGCTTGTAAGAAATTCTCCTTTTTAATTGTCTCCTTTCTCTAGTTACAATTACGGATCCTTTTTATTTTCATACGTGTGAAATATGTGTATTCTTAGCACGCTGTTTTATTAGATGATTAATAAATTGGGATTCCCTGGGTTTTGAAAGGAAAATGAGTGCCTAATTACAGCAAAGTATTTCTTGAAATTAGCCAGTTTAATTACACGGTACTCAAAATTACATTCTGAATCTATCAAAATATTTATAAATACTTGTATTAAATACTCGTAAAAATTAATATTAATGTTATTAATGTTCATCAGCAAATTTATATTACACCTTTAATTCCTTTCAAAATTTCATGCGTTTTTCTTTTAAAATCACTATGGTGCTTTATAAATATTAATGTAAAAATTAATATTTATTAATTGCCGAAGATTATTAATGTTTCTAATTTAAGTGTTCCAACATTTCCAAATATCTTTAATCTAAATATTTTACAATTTGAAATTACATGTAATATTTTAATGTTAAAATATTTCCAGATATTCTGAATCTGAATATTTTGATATATCCAATATACTTCTGTGCATAATTACACATTCTTGTTAAAAGCAATTTATCTTAGCTATTAAGGCTTTTACAACAAAGTTATGAATAAACTACCAGTATAATCACGCGCATCGAAAGAGTAAAGGATATTAATTCAGAAGCTTCGAGGAAGATTTTAGTCAGAGAATCACGCCCTCAAATTTTTCTCCCCGCAGAAAAATGACTTTACGAGAGGAAAAACAATGAAAATAGATAAATAGAAATTGAAACCAGTCCACAAAATATTCAAACGAGATCGGACGAAATCAACTTTCTCTCGGAAGTAAAACAGCGTCGCTTCTCACAGCGTGGTCTCTCGCCGGTGTAATGGACGATGTTCGCCGGAACTTTCGTCGATTGGCTTGACGCGTGGCTTAAACTGCATTAACTATCGTTCCAATAGCGAAACTTCCGGGGACGTTTGACGGATGAGCCTCAGCCAGATTCGACTTTCCGCATTTTCGATTCCCCAGTGGTAATTAATTGAAGGGCAAAAGTGTTCGCCGACGATGGGAAAGCCACCGCCGACAAATCCTCGCGAAAACATCGGCCAAACTCCCCGCCGAGGGGAGATCAAATGAATTATTAATTGAGAATTCGACGTCGAGCCACGATTATTCTGATACCCGCGTTCTCTTTTTTCCATTCGTGATCTCGAATCGGTATTTCGCTGGTGTCGTCGAAGTAAATTTCTAACAAATAAACTTCAATTTCAACTATTTCTGTCTATTACAATTTGTTTAATGTAACTGTTTCTTCTTTTTTTTTAAAGCAGCAAGAACTGTATGATTTTTTTCGACCTCTCTCGATAGATTTCTTGTTTCGCAACAGTAAAATCCGTATTTTTTCAAAATTAAAATATATTAACATTCAACATTTTAAAGCGTATTTACAAACAATATTTAAAAATAATGAATTTTTTTATAATGAAAAAATCAAAATTCCATTTCATCCGTTACTTGTGTTTGAATATGTAGTATTCATAAAATTCAGAAAATTAACATTTAAAAAACATTGGAATAATTCAATAATCAAAAATATGGTTCTTTTAATATGTTGTTTAAACAAAAGGTTCTTTTACAAAATGGTATACAGCATTAAATTCGTCGTTAAAAAACACTAATTTCATCAATTTACATCAAAAAACGATGTATTCAGTAATTCATTAATTTCCGAGATATTTGACAAAATATGTTTCGCACCCCTAAATTTGAGAATAGTTTTCACTCCAGCAACATCGATTGTCGATGAAAATATAGGGGTCGAATATTTTTTTGAAAATATGGCTACATTCGTGCCAAATTTCATCAAAATTGGTGATTCAATCTCGAAATGTTATATATATATATATATATATATATATATATATATATATATATAATGATTATAATAAATTTATAATATATACCATATTATAATATATTATAATATATAATGTATGATATATACTATATTATAATAAATTAGATAATTAAATTATTATAATATAATAATTACAACAGACTAGGTAACAACAACAATAATAGCAAATTTTAATTATTGTTAGTGATAAAATGAGGAAAAATCGTTAAAATTAGCAATTAAGCCTTGAATTTGCAGCTTCGAAGACCTGGAGCCATGACTTTTAAATTTTAAACTAACAGTCTCAAAGCTTTCTTCGGGTGACGTACAACTGTTGTTCAAAATTCAAGCAAATTTGTTCCCTCGTCGAACAAAAATGGAATGCAAAAATTTCCCGCGACGACGTTAGGAGAAAGAGTTAGCTCGGACGTTACGTCAATCTTGCCTAAGTAAGCTGAAGAATAAAAAGTTGACAGCATCGCGTGTGCTTTATCACGGGCAAATAAATAATTTACGTTGCCGGCGTAACTTGTAATTAACTAGTTAAGCGGCTTCTTAATTAGAAACTTTCTTTCCGCGCGCGTTTCTCGGCTCGTTCCAGTCTTCGCAAATACGAATGTAACGATGAATTTAATACAACTGCGTAACGAGACGTTAAATAAATTTTCCCCCTCCGGGGGCGAAAATCAATTATTAATAAATCCGAACGATCGGCCAGTTAATTAATTCTTAAACTCGCCAATTAAGAGTTCACTCCCGATTGAAAAATAAATGTTGCCGCGAAGCGCGTCGCTGTAAATCAAAATATTGTCAATCTAGGTGACAATGACTTGTTTCTCTCAATTAACGGGCCAATTAGTTCTCACGCTTGTCACGTAGCGAGCCACGTAGGATAAAGTACGAAAAAGCTGAACGACTGAAAAATAAATTACTACGCTGGTCGATTCCGGCACGTGTTTTCAATTGTAATCGTAATTGCTCCATTTCGAGATAATTGAATACTTCTAGACAGAGAGTTGATTTTTTATTCCAATTCGTATTTTTTAATGTATTATTTGATTCATCTAAGAAGTATTAATCTAGTTCATTAATTTGGTAAATAGTTTATCGCATCATGTTTTGTTTCGTTTGACTGTACTTAGTGCTTTGAATTGACACGATATTTATAAAATGTCACAAGAGCATTGAATCAAAACTAGTTAGCACTTTTCCTTGTCCCCCTTTTATCGTTAAATTTTCATTCATTAAATTTAAATTCAAATTACTTTTATTATTGTTAAATTTACATTTACATTTAAATCATTTCTATTATTATTAAATTTAAATTATTTATTAATTTTGTCTCAGTTAAATCTAACGAGGAAGATTCGACAATTTTAAAATAATTGATTCTTAATGTACAATATCTTCAGCTTATGACACAATGATAGTTTGGACGGAAATCATAATAAAATATGTTCGCAAAATACAACGCATTGTTCTCTACCAATGAAACGACTAAGATTGTCATAATTAATGACAATCATGAAGAACACTTGCAAACGTTCTCAATGCGACTAAAACATTATTAAAATCGGAGATGGCTTCATTCTTTGTCAACATCAAGCAATATTTTAGATTTTAATGGCAGATATAACATTTCATAGCATTTATAATATATGCAACATTTCCAATGTTTCTATCATTTATTGCAACATCTTCAAAACATCAACGAAGAATAACAAAAATTCATGGCGAAGATATATCCGTGCGGGACAGAAATAGAGTGCGCTTATTCAACACCGACTCGCTGGGAATTGTGTTCTATCGAGCTATTCTCGAACGCAGTTTGTAGTAAATTCAGAACGCCATTGTCTCATGCTCGTGGCGCGTTAATTAAAACGCGGCCAATTGTAACGGCACAACCGCCGGCGACAATCCAGAGATTCTACTTCGGTTATTTAATCCGTTGATAAACACGCGGACGCGTCGTATCAGCGGACACGTCACGCGTTCTGTCACGCGCATGGCAAACGTGATCCGGAGGAATCGCGGATTTACTTCCGGTTATTTACGCCGCAACAAGCGAGACCTCCCATCTTCGTTCCTTCGTAACAGACAATATTAATTTCATCGTTTCTCCGCAATAATAATATATCAACTCATAAATTACATTGGAAATTTGTAATAAATCTCTAACGATTTTAATTAACCCTCATTCGTCGCTTTTTCCTTCGTTGGGAAAGCTTTTGATTTATTTTGTAACACGCCTGAGGCTCCGCGACATCTGTCTGTCTAACATCCAACGAATATTTTCGACATTCCCGATAAGGGCAGCGGGTAATAGTCAGTCACGGAAATCTACAAACGTCCGTCAAATTTTCGTAATTTATTATCGAGTGTGTTGGACGTTTCGTTGTCTCCAATTAATTTGTTAAAAAGTTAAAATTAGGCAAATTTTACTTCTCGTACGTGTGTGAAATAGGTGGAGAAAATTGTTCCCAACGATATTACGCACTTCGTGAACTGTCTCAGTTTTCACTTTTCGTTTCTAAATATTCCTCGGAATAATGCTAATCAAATTATTACATCGGATATACTACCCGAATTTTTTCGTATAAAATTTTCCCACTAGACAAAACTATTTCGAAACATTTGTCTGATTAATATCAATGGCATTCCTTCAATTTCTGCTAATAATAATAATAATAATTCTTTCTCTAAAATAATCGTAATTTTGCGTAATTTTATGAGTTTGCAAGAAATTTAAATTTAAATATAACGTAACATATAGTGTAACAAAAAAAAATAACATGAAATATTTTATAAAATTTGCTACGTGAAACAGTTTTCCAGGTTCACTTTTCTTTTTTAAACTATATTCTCAAGAATATGATTTTGCATAAATAAACCTCGATCATTGCTTGTCTCGTTTTGTCTGTAGCTTTCTTCACAGATTAAATATACTCCTTAAACACGTGGAAACCATTCGGAATATCACGACAACGTCCGTTCTGTATTCCGTGTTCTCCGTAGTGGAAACCGGAAACGAGCAACGCTGAACGTAGTCAAGTTTGCGTATTAATTTCCTAAGACGTGGAGAGTGTACTTTAAGGGATGGGACGAGAGGTTTGCCATATCAAACAAGTCCGATCGAGAAGCCACTGAGATCGCCTTGCTTGCGTTTCGCTTAACATTTCCTCGATCCCCGTGACGTTGTGTTTGTTCCGTCATTTTATTAATAACGAATTACGGAGAGAAACGATATTGCTCGAACGCTTATCATGGAAGAACTTTTAAAAAATATCTACACATATGTTTTATGCGTGTTTTACAATTTTAACACTGTCACGAGAGAAGACTATTACGATTAGATCGTAAATTTTACGTAATTTTTCGTAAATAAAATAAAATTAAGTATTTATCAAAATTATTGCGTAAATTCGTGTTTATTATAATTAAAAAGTGTGAAATTTTTGTATACGCCGAATGAAATATTATAAAAAACGCTACGTTTTGCACATTTTGTACTTTATTATGTCATATCATCTTTATTATATCTGCCAGAAACATAATTAGATTACCAAACTCGGAATCTTTAGAATTAAGAATGATCACTTTCCTTAGTACGTAGATCCGCTGAAGGTATTATTGAATTATAAAATCCACCAGAATTTTGCAAAATTACGACTCCTTTAAGTATTTTAATAATTCGCGATTTTCTTGCCAAAAGTGTAATTAAATCACAATAGACATTATTAAGTTACAAAATTCTATATAAACGACTCTTTCAAGATCTTATTAATTGCAAAAAGTCTCGAATAATTTCAAAAATCATTCGTATATTCTCCTACAAAAAATATTACTAAATTACAAAAAGTGTTATTAAATAATGAAATTCCTTCCTCCATTAATTACGAAAAATTCAAATAATTTTAAAGACCTCTAAACATATTATTAATTTACAAAACTTCCCATAATTTGAAAATCAACCTCGTTTCAAAATCTCCAAAACGAGGAAAAATCACTTTGGTTCTCCAAAAATATACTTAGATCGTAATAGATATCATTGAATTATAAAATTTTACATAAATGACTCTTTTAAAACCTCGTTAATTTCAAAAATCATTCGTACATTCCAAAAATATTATTAAATTACAAAAAGTGTTATTAAATGATGAAATTCCTTGGAAACAATTCCTTCAAAATTCCATTAATTACGAAAAACTCAAATAATTTTAAAGATCTCTAAACATGTTGTTAATTTACAAAACTTCCCATAATTTTGAAATCGACCGTCTCAAAATTTCCAAAACGAGAAAAAAATCATTCTCTTTCGTTCTCCAAAATATACTTAGATCGTAATAGATATTATTGAATTACAAAATTTTACATAAACGACTCTTTCAAGATTCCGTTAATTTCGAAAATCGTTCGTCAGTTCTCCCGCCAAAATTGTAATTAAATTAAAAGATAAATTAACAAAGTACAAGACTCTCCGAAAACTAAAACAAGAGACATTATTAAATTACGACGTCACTCCTCTTCGTTGCCAAAACGAAAGAAAGAGCACTCCGAATCCGCGCAAAGAAATTTCCCTCGAAAATCGTCTCGAGAGTCTCGAAACCACTCCCGATCAATCCACGGAACGCGCTGCTACACCGATACGCGACGCAGAATACCGAAAGTGCTTGCACGTCCGGCCTAAAAAGGGAGGACCGCGGCGGCGTACATAAAATTAAACGTAGTGTCCCAGAAGGGCGAACCGCTGCATAGGACGATCCTCGTGCGCACCGAGAGTCTCCGTTCGATTGAATCCGGCACAGAATACGAGGCATACGAGGGGTGAGGGTGAGATGGACAGAACGGTGAATAGGGGTGGCTAGATAACGGAAGCCTAAGGATACTCCGGAGGATTCGCGCAGTTACAGCACCGTCGAGGGTATTCCAGACGCCACCCCACCATTTTCCTCCTCTTTAACCCTCCTTTTCTATCTTTCGCTCCTTTCCGTTTATGCGTCTTCCTCTTTCTCATTGCGCCTATATACGGGGTGTCCGGATGGTCACGGCAAGATCCGTTTTAGGGATGAGAAAGCAGTCGAACGAAACTGATCGACGCGATTCGGTTTCGAGGAAATTTTAAAATTTCTAAAAAATCTTTTGAATAAACGTAGTTTAACGTGACTAGATAATTACCAATTGTTCCAAGAGGTAATTATTCCATCGCGTGAAACTACCCTCTTGTCCAATTGCATCGCGATTACTGGGACACCCCGTACGTGTGTACACGTTTCGCCGTTTTTATGCGGGAATTCTGGCACGAGGCTTTTCTAATCCTCGACGGGCGAAACGATCAAGCAAAAAGGGAAGCAACCACGGCCTCGATACTGCGGAACGGAACGCGATCGTGAAACGAAGATGAGGAGAAAAGAGGACGCGCGGAGATGGCGACGGGGGAGAAGAAAGAAAAGGAAAGAATTGCTGCGAGCCTCTTCTCCTCGACGCTCTGCTTGCTTAAACGGGAGCGGCTTCTCGCGATTGGCGGGATTAACGGGACGTCTTAATGGATGGGAGAGAAACGCGGGATGATACCTGAGGAGAAACGAGAAAGAGTTGCGGGGTGGGCTTCAACGGCCCCTGTTTACACGGCGATTTGTGTCATCAATGGGGTGGATTTGAGTGGATAATGATAATTTCCCGATCTCGGTTGTTCGAAATCTTTGCAAATGATTGTTCTGCGAGCCAGTGAACCGCTCTTATTGATCATAACTTTATATCTTCGCGAATATCACGGAAATGTCAATCGAGACTCCACCAAATTTTCTAAATTCTTCCTTTTTGACTTTCGAGAAGTCTGAAGAAATTCCGAGACACTTATTGAAGTCTCTTTTTTTAAACACACCGATCATCTATATTTGAGCTAATTGAAATTTCCAAAGTAAATAATTGGCAAAAGTAAAAATTTAATTTGAAGAAATTCAAAAGACAGGAACGATTAAATAAATGACACAAACGATAGCAGACGAGTAATAGGTACCAAGTGTAAATAAATGAATGAAAAAATGGAAACCTTTTTCTTCGTTTCTTTTTTCTACGACATACTATTTTTTTTCAACATGGAGCAAAAACGAACGAAAGTGCTTCACGCGCTCCTAAAATTTTGACTGTAATTCGGAATACACCCTGTGTAATCCCGCGATGAATTCTCCTATCGATCATCTGTTGTACGACGCGAAGAAACAAACAGTAAATAACGAAGAATTAAGGGAAGACTTATTATTGCGCGGAGACTCGCTGTTTCCCTTTCTTCCCTCTCCCGCCGTTTGCAGGAGAAACTCCCGCGTTCTCGTTGCAGCAAGTTTCTTGTTAATCTTACCGAAGAATACACTCGTTAACCTTTCATCGCTAATTTTCTCCGAGATGGAGAGAGCGCCGAACTTCACCGACAAGAAATCGATAAGGTCGTCCGTCTCTCGCCGGCTCGAGGGGAAAACGCCAGAAGGATAAAAATCGATATTCCGGCGAATATCGAATTTGACGACGTAATTGGATAGCTGCGACAGCAACGGGGACAGCAATTACACGGAATTTAATTGAAGATGGCTCATTAACGAAACAACGGCAGGAAAACACACGTCCCGAATGAAAAATTCCCCGGCTGGTTCTCCACCATTGTCGAGCGGCGTTCCCCGTTTCGGGATAAAATGGCCGACGCGTTCAAAGTGTATACACGCGTCGTGTATGTTTATTGTGTTCCCTTTCCGTTTCATTTTCGTGAGTGGAATTCCCGATACGCGCATTCGAAGGCATTCTGCGTGATAACGTCTCGCTGCTGAGGGAGCGATTTTTTAACTAAAATAGAAACGCCGCGTTACTCGCCATCGATCGTGTCGATGATGCTCGCGAAATAAATACCATGGCGGAATCAGTGCGAATTTTATCCGAAATTTTGTGATTGTCCCTTGAAGTGTAAAATTTCCTCGCAACTGTACAAGATGCGAGTGTGCAATCTTTGTTCCGGAATCGTTCTATACATTTTACGATTTTGGATGTCAAACATTTCCATTTTAGTTCGTGAAAAATGTTAATTCTGAATGTGAAGTTGTAGTTACTGATCGAAGAGACCGTGACTTTGTTTCTATTTTACATTCTGATATTAATGATCTTTTCAACGTTTCACAAGATTGCTTCGAGGTAATATTCAGAGGTCGGGCAAAGCAATGTATTGTTTGAACAATCGTTTTTCAAAGGATGCAAATAGAGTTTCAGATATTCGGACCAACTAAACATTCCGACGTGTTGATTTTAAATTTGTTGACAATCTCCTTTAAGATTTAAGTTAGACGACGAAATTTTAGGGTTTCGCAAATTTTTATCGATTAACCGTAACATTCGAAGTTGAAAAGAAGCTCGAAGGGTTCGCTGTAAAGGGATGACTTCAATCTTCAACATCATGGTAAATCCAGTCACGAAAAAAATTTTTTCATGCACGCAAATATTAGTATTCGGACATTAAAAACGTTGAAACTGTTGGAATTTCATAAAAGGAAATTGTACAACAAAAAAACTTGAGCTTATTTCAAAGCCTTCATTTTCGAAATATGTCATTTGTTTCATTTCAAAATGTTTTCGTATCACGGAATGAGTAGGACGTAAAAAAAGACACCCTTTTTCTCGAAAATGTCGCGAACTATCATAATATTCACGATCTACAACGAGATAGATATTTGAAGATAGAAGCCTCCTCTTGTAAACATGATGTACGATCTTTCTTTGTGATTTTATTGAATTTTGAATGTCAGTCTTGGATGATGAAGTTCATTTTACATTCATTTTCGTCTGGTATTCAACATTCGATAAATTGGAAAGGAAAGTGTACGGCAAGTTTTGAGGAGTCTTCAAACACGTTGTAAATTCAAATAAGAAAAATATTTCAACGTTCCACAGCTGATATTTTCGAAAAGAAAAGTCTTCGCATAGTGTAAATTATGAGCTACGAGTGCTTCAAAATAAGCCCAAGTTGTATCGTTATACTATTGTGTACGATTTCTCCTTCTCCGAGTATTCTTCGGTCCCAACAAGAGCCAGCAAGACCTTAGTCCCTTGGCTGATTTTTCTCTTCAAAAATAGCGCGAATCTTCAGCCACTGGTGCCATAAATCAGCGCACCACTCGAAGTCTATACAGTCCCGAGCAAAATTTGCGAGAAATTCTCCGAGTATCCCGAGACATCCATCTTGCGTAACGCCGACGAGACGACGATGAAACGACGTAATATCGATAAACCATCGCGGATGATCTTGCTCGATCGCAGCCACCCTCTCGACGAAAGCGGGGAGCGGACTGAGGGAGAAGTTGCTGCTCAAGATACGCGTATTATACAAGGTTCGGGCTATCGGCGGTTTCTCGAGTGTCACGCGGCTCTCTGCCGCGGTATTAGGGTCGAATGAAGTTACGAGACAGCGGTTTACCGGGCAGGGCGTTAAGCCGTTTCGAAACGAGCGACGAGAACGGCCCTCGCCGTCCGGAGAAAGTGAATCTGGCCTCTGGTTAATTCACGTCCGCCCACCGAAACCATCCATCCCGGCGGCTGGGCAATCGGTTCGGGATAGGTTTTTGAATATCGGGGAGGTGTGTATGGAATAGGCGCGATAGTTGGGGCGAGAATTCCAGCGGATTTGTGGGTTATCAGTGAAAACGAACGTGTGAATCATCGCTCTGGATCCAGAGTTTCGAACATCGATCGATTATTTTGTCACCATTTTCTGTTGGTGAATGTAATCATTAGACTGCGGAAAATTTGAACGCCGCGAATTGCAAATAACACGAAAAAAGTGTGTAAAATGTTCGTGATCAATTAATGTATCATTGTTAAAATGAATCGGCAATCTTGATTAACTTTTGCGATTTATAATCATTGATTGGTCGTTTTGAAGTCGTTGAGCAGTTAGTTTCTATTAAGAGTACCCACAAGTATATTTAGCGTGCTTATTGTTAAATTATATCATAGATTAAAACTGTGTTATCTCTTAAATAAAATAAAATTTTGTACAACAAATGATCAACAAATGTTATTATTTATAGGTATATGGAAGATATATATGGAAGAGGTTCATTCATATTTATTATATATATTTATTTATTATATGCGTCATTTCTTCACATTGCCACGTTTAAACTCTGTGTTAATCACGCAAGATTGTGCTGTTCAACATAGTTATTGTAAAATGTTATTATTGGAAACCGCTTGCAGTTTGAGTAGTAGATCCAGCAGACCAAGATTAGAGAGAGTACCCACGCTATGTGTTCTCCGCTGCACAATGTTGAATTTATAATAAAGTTTATAATTAATGTAGTTGGTTGGTTGGTTCTAACTTTTATTTGGTTTTGCCATCAGGTTTGTCTTCGCCAATTCTTTAAATGAAAATATATAAATGTAGTTTGCAATATGTCAGATTGACACCAACAAGGATTAAGGATAATTGTAATAAATAATAAAATAAATTTCGAATACGCGATTTGGTGGGTACTAATACTTTTTGGCAATAGCGTAGATAAGTATGTACATATATTAGTATCTTAATGTAACGATATTAACATCATACTGATATATATATATATTTCTTTTTCTATTCGGGTTACGAAAAATACCAAAAAGTACTGTGATATTTACAAATATACCTATATTTATACTATATTTATATACTATGAAAATGCTGTTACATTATTACGATAATCAACATAATTAATACAATACTCTTTGATTATATATTATATTAATTGCACATGGTTATAACTATATTGCTGTATTATATATTACATGTATAATATCATCATGACAAAACATAATTCTGTCACAATAATTGTACTAACGAAACAGAAACAGAAACAAGCTAAAACACACGGAAGAAAAACATTTCCACGACACAAGGCACGTAAAAATGTCTCCGCAGGAGTCGCGATTCCAACCGCTCTAATTAGAACCACCCTAACGCGAGATCTAATTAACCCGACCGAAAAACCGGCTCGAAAATATTCCACGAACTCGAAACGTATTAAATAACTCCCCGCTCCCGTCCCCTTTCCATTCGCGTTCTTGCTGCTGCTTGCCTACACAGAGGTGTGCACTCAGCGGGGGTGAGGTAACAGTTATCGTTTGGCAGAGGTGCCAACCGCGTCGTGCGCCACTTTGACGCGACGGTTAGGCGTACGTGCAGGCCTAATGGCGCACGTTCCTCGCGAAGCAGCGAGGGCAGAACGAAATCTGCATATCGGCGCCCGTGCCACGGCCCGCTGTTTTGGAAAACGCGCGAATAATCCTCGCCTCGTCCTTTGCATATCGCGACCGACCCCCGCCAGCGACACAGCTCGCGTTTCTTCGTCGGGTCTAACTGTCGTTAGAAGCGGCGCTAACATCGCGGAAAATTCGAGCGACGCTTTCCGCAGCCACGGTTTCCGCCCCCTTTTTAATACGAATTGCCCGGTCTGCCGCGCGAAGAAACTTTCCGTCGAGGATCCTCGTTATCGCACCGGTCGTGGCGGTTAATACGGCGAGTTGTCACGTCACGGAGCTCGGTAGACAAAGCTTGGTTAAAATCGTGCAGTCGTAACACTTGTCTATGGTGTGGATTCATGGAGTCTTGTATTTCTGTCAAATACAGGACTTGCACTTTTCGCTTTCAAATTGCGAGACGCGAATTATCGACGTAACATTAAATGAGATAACGTTGTAACGTTATTTTAATGAATATTATAAAATAATTAATGTTAAATTGAAAGAAACTGGAATTTGGGAACTAAGAATAAAAGAGGAGAGAATATTTTATAATTTAACTTCGCTGGAAAGATACTTCTTTTTATTATAGTGTCCTGGTATTTTTTTAAATAACGGAGTTCCATTATTGAAGAAGAGTATTTCTTCTTCTTATTTTTATAAATTCCTTTGTAAAAAAAATACGTTGCCTCATTGTTGGTATATTTTCAACGAAGTTTAATAATTTGTTACGGATACTTCTTCATTACGTGAAGGTCGAAAGTGCTTGAAACCAAATTCACGAATACATACATAGATTAATAGCAATCTCCTGAAATTAACAGAATTAATTCAATATTTTTAAAAAATATGTCCTACAATTGACGAAATTAATTTAATATTTCAGACCTATTCAATCGCCGTCCAATAACGCCCACCAAATTTCATTTTCCAAGCGACTCGAAAAAAATATCCAATTAAAAGTACGCTATTTAAATTCTATTCACAGCTCTTCGGTGCCGTTCTCTTCAAAAAAAAAAAAAAAAGAAAAAAGAACAAACAAAGACGCTAAACTCCCCACTAATGTAATTCATCGAACACACCGACGACAGATAGACAACAGACAACAGGCAGGATTAATCCGTCAAACTGAAACGACATTTCATGCGCACCAGGCCGAATATTTAAGCCAGTTTGGCCAAACAGGTCACTCGCCTCTATATATTCCAGCCATGGAAATCGGTGGACGTTGTGTGCGAACAGTTGGATGTCCGTTCGCTATGGAGAGATCCACGTTTATAACAGGATATTCGGGCATCTGTGTTCGTCGTTTCGTGTCCGTTTCACGACGATTAATCACCGCGCGTCGGCCGGTGTCCGTCGCAGTTTCTCAAGCAGCTATCGTTGTCCGGTTCCGATTTGTGGTCGGGGGCCGCGTGTTTCTCTTGCCCGCCCATGCATCCCTCGCGTGTCCCGCCACGTCCACGTCCACTGGCTTTTTAGATCGTCCACTGGGTCACGAAGTCGTAAAGCAAACGCGGCGAACAGAAACGGCCGCACCTTCGCCCCCCCCTCCCCCTCCCCCTCGCCCCTTTCCCGAATTCAGCCGCCCTTCATCGTTCATCGCTACCGTCCTGTCGTGCAAACGACCTGAAACGTTCTATTCGCGTGTCTCTTTGTGCCCCGTTCCACGCCGATTCGATTCGCAAGTTCTGAATTTTAAGCCCGCGAAAATTCGACGAAAATTCGCCCAGGGTGAAATTCTGGCGACTGTTCGATTTCGGTGTTGCTTACAGGATTAAAATTGGGGGGACGTTAATATGGAGAGCTAGGATTTTTTATACATTTATCGATTAATAAAATTGATTTGTACCCTGCAAGTGAATTTTGGACTTTTACTCTGTATTTTGGGTGAGAATCGTCGCTCCTGTTGATTTTCTGATTTTAATATCGCTTCATCACTGAACGGGATATTTTAATACGAAGCATTCTCCATTTTACAGTATTGGGGATATCCAGTAATGTCGTTTTTTTGATACTGTAGAAAATTTTATTTCATTTAAGAGTTACACAGTTTTAATTTTAAATATAATTTAACAATAAACATACTAAATGTCAATATATTTAACTAGAATATACGTCATGTTATAATAAGTAAATTATTGTCACTAGATGACAATGTTTATTAAATTTAAAAAAAAAACCGACATTACTAATACATTTTGTTCTAATACATGACGACTTTGTAAATGAATTCTGAATTATACAGAATTTCTGATAAAAATGTTGATTTTCTAAATTTAATTAAAGCGAGGTTAGGGGTAAGTCCACGTGATTTTCTGTTTTAGCCTACATTTTGTCTGTGAAAACTTTACAAATGAATTCTAAATTCTAAAAGAAAAACTTTTAGACTCAAATTGTTGATCTTTTAACTTTAACGTTATTCACATGTATTTTACAGACTTTATCGTTGCACTTTGTAGATTCTTTTTCGTACAAAGTGTTATTCAATTTTTTATAATTTCAAAACAAGCGTGGTACGCGTCTCGAGACTCTCAGGCTACTAAAACTACTTGAAAACTGAAATTTCCTACTCGAGCTGCTGCCGCAAGAAACGGCAGAACTTCTCCTCGAACGAGTTAATTACCACCGGCCTCTTCAAACCCTCCGCCAAATCTTATCAAACCCTTCTTATCAAATCTCCGCCGAAACGCTCCGAAAACTCTGTCCGAATCAGTAATATATTTCTCTAAATCGAATCTTATTTCCGGCTTCCCCTCCAACCACCGATTCGACACACGGCAAACCACAATTCGAACGGCACCGTCCGACACCGTCGCTAATCCGCGAAGTGCAGTTATAGTAATCACCTCCGTGAAATTGCGCTGGCGAGGGGGAGGAAAAAGCGAGCCAGAAAAGGGGAACGCGAGGGCGCGAAAAGGGGAAGTGGAAGGAAACGAGAAGGACTGACGCGTATCTGTCGCGGAGGATCGGGCGTCGAGGGTGAGTTGCCTCCCCCTGTTACGAGGTGTCGTTCCCAAGCGGATATGTCGGCCGTAGTCGTTCCAGAACGATATTTTTTGGCCGTGTTCCCGGTGCCACGTGCCCCCGAACGCTTTTCGCTGTACCCTCGGGCGAAATTTCCACGATCTAAGTAGGCCTTACCTAAGAGGGCCTGTTATATCGTCGTCGACTCGGTGTAATGGCTGGACGTTAAGCCGGTTATTCGGTGGTCGCGGTTTGTTAGAAGAAACTTTACTAATGTTCGCTGATGTCGATTTGATTCGGTAAAAGCGGGAGAGGTGAGAGACACGCGGATGGCGGATAGACGGAAACTTCCTTTCGAGCGAGTCTTCTTTCAGGGGTGTTCCTTTTAATTATTGTAGAATAGCGATGCGATATTTTTATTTTATTTTAATTTCATTAATGTAATACTGCAATGTAATGTTTCGTCTGCATAATATTTTCAATACGATGTTCTTTCATGTATATTCCAATGATACTTTGGTACTTTAAATTTGTGATAAAATCGGTCCTATGAAATTTTGATATTTGACGTATTTAGTTGTAGACATTATATTTTAGTTACGTTGTTTAACGTGGTTTTTATACAGTTAATAGATGATAAATACCTTTAAAAATCACATTTGAATCAAGAAATCATATTTTAATATCTTCAAAGCTGGATAGTCGAAAGCCTAATAATATAATAAAAAAATCATATAAAATCAACCGATAAGAACTTTTTTCTAAAATTATATGTGTATAATGTGATTATTCGAGTAATAAATTAAGTACTAGTTACCATATAACGAGAATGGATTTCAATTAAAAATCGTGACACGTTGCGTCAGTTTGATAATTTTCTAAAAAGCGTATCAGCAAAGGTCGAATTCCTAAGTATATCGTACATACCGTGATCGATGATGGCAACGAACTGGCGAACAACGCTTTCCACGCTGTTAAACGAATCACGATTCGTGCATTTGAATTGCAAATGATCATAAAGTTCATCTTTTACGACGATAGCGCGGAAGACCAGGCGAAAGTCACAGAGCTAGTCTATTATGCAGTCATTATCGCGTTAACGAAGTTCGGAAAAATGGCGACAAACGAGGGACCTAAAAAATTTGAAATTCCATTGCTCTCTCTCTCTCTCTCTCTCTCTCTCTCTCAGCCTGTTTAATTATCGTCGGTAAATTATTAACCTCCATTTCGGTTCTCTGTAATCCTCGTATACTTCGTTCCGTTTAATTATGACGACTGTTTAATTAATACGTTTTGATAGCAATAATATTGATTAACGACTGCATGATTGTCTAAATAATAATTTAACGGCGACGAATGTCTTACGAATAATATCTTGATACTACTGATATTACTAGTCTAATGGTCTAAATAATAATATTGATTCAGATAATAATTTATTTCATTTACTGGGACGATAATTAACTCCATTCCTCAATTTCTTTCGATTGAAACAGCAACAAAATGTTAAAAAAAAATGAAATGAAAATTCTATTCTAATCTTCTCTATCTACTTAAAAATTTTTTTATTAACAATTACTTTATCGCAATATATAAATAATATATTTTATTGCAATATATTATTTTATACTCTATTCAAAAATTTTTAAATAACAGCTTCTGTTGTAAAAATTTATTGATAAAACAATAACAGGTATACTGTTTGCATTCTAATTCGTCAAGCATTTCGAATAAATTCTGATATTTTCTAAATTGTTCCAAATTATAGTGTACATGGTATACACTTTCTGCTACTTTCGTTTCATTACTCTAAACTAAATTCTTATCGTTGTTTCTCTTGCCGAAGACACGTTAGACACTTTTCACTCACGATTAATTTTTTCATCGACGCTGAAAAATGTCTCAAGAAACGCTTCAAGATCAAATATATCGGGGTATTTTGATAGTCTCTCTAAAAACAACGTCGTTCGTTCTTCGCTCGATTTCAATTAAGTTTCCCCGAGGGCAAAATGCACGAATTAACAGGATAAGAAGCTCGGACAATATCGTACCGAACCTCAGTTTATCGTATCGGAAAGTAAACAACGTTGGAAAAACAGAGGAAGCGTGGGGAAATGTTTGAGCAGAATTAGGAAGCGTTTCGTCGCGTGTGTGTGGAACGTGAGACGCCGAGGAACGAAACGAAAAAGGGTAAAAAGCGTGCGTACAAGCAGAGGAGGGTAAGCTTATCCTAATTGCCGGTAATAAAAGCTTTTTATCGGGCAGAGTTATGCTTTCGTTCGCTTCGCTGCTCACTATTATCTCGCCTCGCCCCCGGCAAAAAAATTATATCTGGCCAACACGTGGTCAGTTCGGTTTGTTAATGTTGAGAATGTCGAAGGAAATCGGTGGTTAACTCTTGGTAAAATTTCAAACAATCGAAGAACAGAATATATCGTTGTGAACCAAAAACTAATGTCATTTGAAGCAAACAAATTACACGTGGTCAGTTTGGTTTGTTAGTGTTGCGAATGTCGGAGGAAATCGGTGGTGAAAATTTGCAAATAGTCGAAGAATAGAACAAAAAGTGAAATTTCGAGCAGAGAAATTTCTCAATGATAGATGAAAGAAAATTTACAGTATTTACAGGGAACTTTGAGTGTTAACGATTCATCAAATGTTGTATTCTTTACCATGTTAGCGATAATTATTTCGACTTATTTCGAAGTATATTTTATATTTATTCATTGCTTCTGTCAAATATAATCCCGTTTCCCAAAAACTTGATACCATTTTCTTGTTTCGTAAACTTTCTGCTTTAAACGTTTATTTCTTAAACTTTCCTTTGTTCATCACTGTAGGTTTTGTTAGTTTATACCATTGAATAACAAGGGACTTTTAGTTTGCAAGCCAAGTGTAATTAAATGTAGTGAATATATTAGGAAATAAATAACTTAAATATATATATATTGAACTTTGAATATCAACGACAATAAAAATCCGAGAAATCCCAACACTGCCATTTAACCGTAATGCTCAAAGTCGAATAAAACGACGAAAAAAAAGCAAGTTTGAAGAGGTCTTCGTAAAGAGATTTTAGTCTTCAAAACCGTGGTAGACATACTCGTAGAACAAATTTTTTAATGTTTCTCAGAGGCGTTTGAATCTTTGCAATATTCGAAAATTTACAAAAGTGACGCAAAAACATCCTAGGCCTATTAAAAAATTTGAGGCTTGGCGATTTGAAACGCTTTCCAACTCTCAGTTTATGAATTATCGCACGACTCTGTGACACAGTTTCAAGCGCGAAAGGCAATTTCTCATCGAGCGTGCGAATATTTTCGTCCACCTCTCTGTGCACGTTCACCATCTTCGATGTATAAAAATTCGCAGGTCGTGTTCCAAGATGGCAGCCGTTATCGATAACTGAGGCGCCTGAATTTGGCGCGGGTCTCGGTAAGGCGAGAGCTATTCTCGCGTCGGAGAACAACCGGTCGTTATGTGTGACGCGGAGCTTAACGCGCCGGCATAACTTAGCAGGCCTTAACACACAACAGCCGGCGGCCACGCAGTAGGATCTAATAAAAGTTGGTCAGCGTGAAACCGCGGCTTTAACGAGATGGGCGTTCGAAAGGCCGCCGGGAGAGACACGAAGGGACAGAGAGAGACCAGGCGCGAAAGAGAGAATCCAGAAGCTGAAAGGGGTGAGACAGAGGGATCCTCTGGCACAGACGGCGGCAGAAGGCCGCTGGTTCCAGCTTATTAAAAGTGAAACGGCCTTAATAAACAAGCTTGCAAAAGGCATGGCTGGTCAGCGCGAGGGCGAGTAGGCCGAGAACGAGCGCGAGAAGCACCAGCCTCGTACACGACACTTTTCCCCGCTCTTCTCGAAATCTCGAAATGCCAGGGAGCAAATGGCAACGTGATCGTTTGGCCCGTTTCGCCTTTATGACGCTCCGCGATTTGTTTATCCTCGGTCGTGCGTTCTGCCGGGACAATTTAACCGGCGTGGATGGCGCGAATTTGGAATCTTCTTTAACATCTTCTCGGTGGATTTTTATGTAGCAAGTGTTATCAGAAAGGATTGTTAAGAAGCTGACAAATTTGTAATAAACTCAATATCCAAAGATACCAGTTCAACTCTCAAACTCACTCTCAACAATCGCGTCAAAAAAATATAAACCACGGACGAACAAAACAAGAACAAGCCGGAAAAAAAGAACATCGTGCCTGCTATTAACGTTCGTAAAAATCACACCCTCCAAAAAAAAAGAAAACGAGAGAACAGAAAAAAAAAAAAGAAAAAATGTACAGCTCGATTAGGGGGACATTATAAATGTTCGTATCAGATAAAACGCAGTGTATAAAGCACGAAAACGATTCTCGAAATATAAAAGTGTCGGGCAGGAGGACACGAGGGTGGAAGGGGAGGGGGGCAGGTGAGCGTATAAAGGGGTCGTGCATTCTCGTTATCGGGCCGCGATTGTCGTTATTTATGCTGCTGAAGGTAATTAACTTATCTAAGTGTCCACCGTGAATGTATCCGGCTGAATTATGGCCAGACGCATCCAGGAAGCTTTTTCTGTCCATAAAATCCTCGATTCCGCGGTTATTCGCACCCCTTGGATCTAATGATGCCAACGCGGTGCCGTTTAACGCTCCTCTGTTAAACGTTAACGTCGCTCCGTTGCATTGTGCCACGCGAACGTTTACACGGAAACGGACGAATATTCCTCCGTTCGATAAAAAATACGCCGCAAGGTCAATCTTCGGCCCTCTTCGACTTTGAAATCCCATTTTTTCATTTCGCCACGATCGAATCGGAGAATCGAGGCAAAAGTGCAACGCGCGGTATTTCATTCCGGGAACTGGGAAATTTTGGACCTGGAATTTCCCAGTGAATAGGAAACTTTTTGGGTGCAGGGTTTTAATGAAGGTTTATGGATATATTGGATTTGGCGAGTTGAAAATTTCAGTGAATTTTCAGGCATAGAATTTCGTGACTTGAGAACTTTTTGAAATATGGAATTTTTATGGAATTTTTGTATAAAGACAGAATTCAATTAATTAAGAATTTTGAATATTTCTCGTTGTGACACACTTCTTTTATTTGTGTCTATCTTAATTCATGAATAGTAACGCAAGTATTAAAAACTTACTGATCCTTGACAAGATTCTAAATCAGACGAATATCATGAAATGCTTCAAAAAATTAAACAACTTTATGTACAAAGAATTAGTAACAAATCTACAAGGTATTAACATATTAAAAATTATTAAAATATATAATCAGACGATTGAAAAATCCGATTAACTACGATGAATATTCAAAATAAAATGTTCAAAAGAATAAAAGATGACAAAACATTTAATGCTTTATAAAAAAAATTTTTTAAATATTTATAAAGAAAACGCATAAACAGAAATAAATATTGTAAATATTCATCCGTGTAATACATTTTTTTCCTCAATTTCGTTGTTTCACTATTTTGCAAGGAAATGCAGTCGACTAGTGGTAGCAACCCTCTGACGCGTCTCACCCTTGATACTTCATCCCCAGCGGGCTGTTGCATGATTAAAGGACCTCACGCCGAACGAGATATGCCTGAAAGACTTTTCAGTCGCCTCCCCGCGATATTTATGACTTACGCTCGCGCGGCCGCCTCACGTAAACCGCGTTATAAGTATTCCGCTCGTGTGTCCTAACTCTAGCATTTTCGTTCGCGATCTATAAGAAGCGTGCGACGTCGCTGCTTGTCGAAAAGGACAAGCAATTTTTGATAAATCGCGCGTACGCTAAACTGACTTTCGGCAAGGGGATGATTTGAAAGAAAAAAAAAAGAGGGAAGGGGATTTAGAATTGATAGATTGACGTTTCGGCTATTCTACGAAGTACGAAATTATTTGCTCGATCGAATTCACGAAGTTGGTTGAATTCGACAACTTAGCTTCAAACTTGTGTTTGCGTAAGTGTAACTGAAAGTTGAAAGTTTGAAATTAATTTAGTTGGTTGGCTTGATTTGAGTAACTTGACTTCAAATTTTAGTAATTTTTGAGCGTAATTCACAGACGTGTAAAGAGATGTAACTCTTGAATTTGGTTGATAAAAACGTAATTATGTTATCATGTACCGTCAAGTACTTTTTTGATAATGACACAATTTATTGTACAAAAGACCCACCCTCATCTTCTGTGCAATAGATGTTATAAAATTAATTAAATAGAAATATTTTCTAAACCTAACCTAAACCTAAACTAGTAATTTTTTGACGCGACGCGGAGAACGTCGATCTGCGTTTAAAAAAAATATACAATCTCGTTTAAAAAAAAGTGGAAATCTCTGAAACCTCGCCAGCTACGAAAAAAATTACTACTGAACATCTTTCGTTAATAAAATTGTTATTACTGTAAAATTTATTATTACCGTCAGACTACTACCCCATGTTGGTACAGTTTTTTCATAACTCGAAAGTGCTAATTCTTATCAGACCATTCCACGTAAATAATGTAACAAATGTTCTTCTGCAATAAATGTCCGAATCACCACTGTGAGCCATCGTGTACATTGAACTGCAACGTTTTCTATCGTTAACGAATTTTCTAGCCGCGTTCTCCCTTTTGGAGAGGGATGGGGGGGAGTTTCACCCCTTAAACGCGAAACGTTCAAAGCGCACGTGTTCACGTGGCCTCGCGTTGACTGGTAATTAACACGGTCAAAGCGAGGCGGCGAATTATCATAGGCGGAATGAAAATCGGGGCCAGGAATAATCGTGCCGCGGTAGCTAATTGCCGTTATACACCAATTAACTCATCGACTTCCATTAGCGGTAGCTTGTTTCGTCGCGGCAGTTAAACGTCGAACGAAAAGCTCGTCGACACGAGTATCCGCCGTTCTGGCATAATGTCTGACGTAACGAAAATTTTTTTTCTCCAGTGACCCCTGACCTTTTTCACGAAAATAAAGAAAAGAAAAACAGGACGAGAATTGTCGTCGTTTCAAGAGAGATTGATCCATTGCGATTGGAATTCCGCTTAACTTTCAAAGAAATGTTGAATCCATTGCAGATTTATCTTCAAGTTAAAGCGTACATATATTTCATGTTTTATAATTATATATCTTTCAAAATTATTGTTTGAAAGATGAAGAAGTTTATACATTTATCTGTCGTGCAGCTCTCTCTTCTATTAAAAAGAATATAATATATACTTAAACTTTAAAATATATATACGTCATGTTTCATTATATAATACAATTTTATATTATTATTTTATATGATTATATATATAATTATAATTTTAATTTAAAATACATATGTTTTCGAAAATTTAAGCATATAATATATTTTTAATTTTCGTGTTTTTAATGCGTAAGATCTCTTAATGCGTAAAAATCCGTGCTTTGTCGACAACAGAAGAGGCAGTATAAAACGATAAAAGTGTGCATAAACTTCTTCATCTTTGGAAACAATAATTTCGAAGATTTCAACCAAATTAAATTTCATCGATCAACTGAACGAATTATGAATGATCTTACGTTGCGCGATTATTCTAAACACCAGTTAATTTAATCTTTAACTATTTATTTACTAATCCAATTATTTTCCACATAGAACAGTATGTAGTACGTCTCAATGGCATTACGAGTTAAAAGCAGTGTGTGCGAATGTCACAAAAGTACGAATGCGCAAAATGTAGTGTTGCCCAATTAACGGGGCTACGAATTTGCAATAAAAACCTACAAATAGTTGCATCAGTAACTGGGAACTTTCCAAAAGCATCGACACGTTTACGTGTCGTCTGCGGGATCGTTCGCGAAACGATTGGCCAGCGATCCGATCGCGTCTTGCGTCGCGAAAATTGCATCGTCCGCGCAGCGCCGAGCTGATCGCAGATCGGTTTCTCCGCAGGTCGGACTCTATCTGGAAACCGGTCGACCGACAGCGGGAAGAACGTCTTCGCGTTTCCACTTTCGTCCGGGCGGCAATATTTCCCGATGATAACCGATCGACCCCGGCCTGTCCCTGATATACGATCGACGCTCGCTTTTCTCATCGCGCGCACGTCGCCTCGTAAAGAGCACGACCGCGAGTATCGGCCCGGTGAGAGATAAAGTGAGGACCAGGAATCGTTTCCTATTTCCACGGTAGACAGAGGAATGTGTGCGACTATGAGCAGCGTAAGGGATGGTGTGGTTTCGATTCTAGAGGTACAACCGATGGCCGTGATATACGCCGGACTATTTGAACGTTTACCGCGAGAAACTTTTACACGTACGCGTTGGAGTTGCAACGAATATTTGCCTAAAATAATTACTAAATATTAACATTGTGTTGTGTTAATCGTTAAATAGAATACATTATTAAATGTTAATAATACATTTATTTAATAATATTTAATAATAACGATGTGTTTATTATCAATAATATGTCGATAAAATATTTGTAATATGTACAATAATCTTCTTTTCAATAATTTTCTTTAGGCAAATATTCGACTCTTCGTATTCTTATCATTATCGTACAACAATACTTAATACGTGTTTCTAAATGATTACTGTAAGGATGAACCATGGTTCGAAGAAAGTTTGAGCAAGCGTAATCCCACTAAATGTCGAGATTTACAATTAAACAATTAAACGATTAAATAGCAAGATAGCCCTTGGCAACGTTTCTCTTAACTCTGCGAAACACAGGTACGCGTTACTAAATATCTTGTAATTTCTATATAATTGCCGTATCTACACAATTCTACCTAATTACGAACTACACCGCAAGTTATATTTGATCTACAATCCAAATTGCGAGAGTAATTTCAAACAGGAAGTCACTGCGCTTCGACTCGACTCGTGCTCACGATCGAATCCACGCGTCTGCTCGAATTATTTACACGTTCCATGATTTACCAAACATCCAAATTTTCAGCCTGCAGAGAAAGAGAAACATTCACCAGCCTTCGCTCCAAGAATTCCCGCAAAACCAACCCAATAATTCCGTGACAGAAATCCGAAAGCTCATAAACCCTCGAACGTGCGCGCGAGAAAGAGAAAGAGAAGGAAAAAACAAAGAAAAAAAGAGAGAGAGGAAATCTCTCCACGGAGCAATAAAAGCTACTCCACGAACCGGAGGACTGTCCCCGAGTTTCAAACGATAATTAAGCGGCTCGAAACGTTGAAATTTATTTCGAAGTGATTTCTGCGGAAGGCAAACGAGCGTGGTCATTAACCGATGCAAACATTTTTCCGTCGTCTGCAGGAACGACGGGCGATGCAGCGGCCCGCGATAGATACAGTTTAAAGCGGCGGCCACGAGGAGGGTGATCGATCGTGAAAAGAACCAATCCCATGGAAACGAGAGAGCGAAACCAGTTGTGAACGCCGGGGGGAGGGGGGGGCGGCGGAAAGTGAGGGGCCCGAACGTTTGTGCCGCTCCGTTCGAACGTAATTTCGATCTATATACCGTAACAACGTATATAACGTAATCAACGGAGAAATCGAGTTCCTTTAAAGTCGGCAAACCGCGATGCATCGAACACGCTGCGCTGCCTTCCGCCATTGTCCGCGACGAAGAACTGCCAGCCCATTCGGATTCTTTCGTCGAGCGGGTGAAGTTTGTCCCGACATCGGGGACGTTTTTGGAAATTCAGAGCGGACGACGAACGGTAATACAGGTTTCGAACAATGTCGGTCATCTTTCGTAATCTTACGAAAAAAAAACAAATTACGAGCTCTGAACAATTATAAAGTTGCTCACGAAAGTATTCGAACGCTTCTAGGAATTTTATCACACTTATTTATTACGCGCGAGACAAAATATATCGAAATTTTTATTAGCACTGTAAGGAGTACTCGGCGATTGCATTTATACTGGCCAATATTTTTGAAAATATTTTGTCGAAGTTTGTTTTGATGTTGGGGAATTTTGAAAATTGGAAGTGGACGACGAACGTTAAGGAATGATGATTTTTAACCAGAGGTTGTAAACGATATTTGTAATTTTGAAGAAATTACAAGTAAAGAATTACAAAGTTATTCTAGTGAAAATATTCGAATGCTTCTAGGAATTTTGTTATATTTATTTATTGTGTGTTAGACAAAACATGTTAAAATTTTTATTAACATTGCAAGGAGACTCAACGATATGTTATACAATGATATGAAAATTTCGTTCATACTGTAGCGAAACCAGACTTGATTATAAGTCACGTTCATGATTATATTAAAGTTTGAAAGAAATCTGAAAATATGTGTCCAAATTGCAAGATGTTCAATGAGTAAATAATTCGTGAACATCATACCAATATTTTAACATCCAGAATCTATCATGTCAATGAATAAAATTACCAACATTTATGACACTTCTATTCTAATCTATTCTAATTTCGTACCAAGTATGTGTCTATACAAAAAATTTACGTATGGGTTTCCAAAACCAATATCTATTATGTAAACGTAGTGGTAGGTTCTCGTTAAAATGTTAATGAAATTTCAGAATGTTTTATATCATATCACATATCAGGGTCGCACGCTTCTTTTAGATAGGAAGATTAAAAAAAAAGATGTCCGATATTTCTCTCCGATAATTTTTTTTCAGTAAAAAAAGTTATTAAACTGTTGAAGCAATCTCAACAATTAAGACGATTTTTCTTTCGCCCGTTCCTGTCCAGCGATTGTCTTAATTGAGTGGAGGAGAATGCACGAAAATTTGCATGCTAGATGTTAATTTGTGAAACTTGTCTAAAAAGGAAGTTTTTAACTGATGGGATCCTTAATGAAACGCCGTGCTTGCATTTAAATGTCAGCTGACACCTCTGAACGATGATGTCTGTATAAAAGCAGTTCCCTGCTGCGACTGTGAAAAGACTATATCTGCGAATCAGCATAAAAATGACGTGACTCTAATAGTGGTGAACTTTTAATGATGATTTTTAATCCTTTGAACAAATAGAAAATGAAACATATTAGAATTAAAAAACCTAACTGTAACAACGTTTTCTACTTGCATGAAAAAGTTTTAATTTTATATAATATCTTTTATATCAGAAAAATTTTTCGAAGTAAAAAAATGATAATCGGTTTCATGTAATCTGAATATAATTTTGTGGTTAAAAAAGATTGTATTTTTAAAAATATAATTTAAAATGGCCTCACGTCAATTTTACACACATAATAAAATTTTAGATGACATCGAATTCTTTAGTAATTTATTAACGATATCGAAATTAATTCCATCAATTTATGAAATCAATCAATAATTATTCTTCCTTGGCCTAAGGAAACTTTCTCAAGAAATACGATCATCAAAAAGAAATCTAAAATTTCACGCAACAAAAAATTTTAATTGTACCAAACATTATTCTTTCGCAAATTGAGGAAATTTTCAATCGAAGCATGAAAAAAAACAATTTGTAATTACCTATGACCTAAATAAAATTTAACGACTGAAAGATTACCATTAACATTTCCATCAACAAAATATAAAATTTATAAAATTTGATACAAGATCGAAGGAATTATTCTTTCCCATATTTTTTCCCCGAAAGCTACAAGGTCAAACGGTATCAGAAAGCGGGCAAACCGGCATGACACACATTTTGACCGCAAAACGAATTACCCCTATCTCGCGAATCACCTTTTCCCCTCGACATTTCGTGTTCGACACGAACCGAATCGATCCGGCTCATCCCCAAGTAGACTTGCCCCGTCAAAGAGAAGAAACGAGGCAGAAGGAACAACGAGAGAAAGAAGAATTCGCAAAAAAGCGAAAGACAAAGTAGACTGGATTCCTTCAATTTTAAAACTGAATGCTTCGGGAAGGAATGGAACGAGAGGGATGCCGAATGAATTCTTTCGCCGGCGATATTCGCTGCTACGATTTCTCGGCAATGAATCGATCGATCTCTGTCAAATTCTATGTATGTACGTACAAGATCGTACGAAGAGGTGGAAAATGAATATTTCCATGATAGAGTGAACCGCGTAACTTGATCGCGTTGAATATCTCTGTTATTTTTCGAGATATGGAAGCAATTTGTTGAAAAGAATTGTTTAACACAAAGAAGAGCCATAATATGATAGTAATAGTTTCTTTTCTTTTTGGTAGGAACTCGAGGTCGTTTCATCGTCTATATTTTTTTATCATTGAAAGTGATTTTAGCAGGGGTAACCCAGAAAATCGGGCCTTTTCAGGTGCAACGCTAATGCAACGAAAATTAGCGATTGGTTGATTTGGGTCACGTGATTCGTGAGGGGGCGTGGGGTAGACCTCGAGTAGGAGTAGCGTTGTCTGGTACTAAGCGATTGCGCCTGTAATTTGTTTTGTATCGATTCAAATGTTTGCGTATCAATAAAATTTTATGACAAAAAGGTCGTCTTCATTTCCTAGTCAGAGGAGACGAATGGTACTGGGGTACAAGTCGTGCAGTTTTTTTAATAAAATGATGTATTCTTTTGATCCGTTAATCGATACCGTTCTTTATTTAACAAAAAAGCGTTAACTTACGTGTGCCGAAAAACTATTAGTTTAGGAAGTATTTTAACTTTAATTTTGTAAAATTTATCCTCATTAAGGATGAGGAAAGACAGCGATAGTACTTTTGCATTTATACTGTTTTTGTCTAAATTTCATAAAATTTATACTATTTTACAAACTTTATAAGATACTGTCTGTCACTCTACTTTAAAAATCTTATAAAATACCAGTCATATTAGCAATTTCTTGATAGATGCATAGATTAATACTTTTTAAGATTTCCGCAAAATTACACTAAATATCGAACACTTAAATAATTCAAACAACTAGTACAGTTGAAATTATTAAAACAATTGAAATATTGATAAACAGTTCAAATGATTGAAACGATTGAAGTGATGAATTAGAGTTATCAAAAAAATTAACTAAAATTATTAAAATTATCGAAACGACTCGTTAAAATTATCAAAACTATTAAAACGATTAATGAAAATTATTAAAGTAATTTCTACACTGCGAAACAAGTACACGCGCGTGGCAAGCTTGAAAATTCTCGAATTCCAATTACTCAACACATGCATACGTATGTATGTACATACCATCTTCTTATTCTTAAAATCACGTAAAAGCGAAACGCCTTGAAATATGAACAGCTCCCTAAGCATGAGAGCTCTTGCCAGTCTTGCTGTGGTAACGATCCCAGCCAGCGAAGAGCGCGAATTGACGTAAGCCCGTGGAGAAACAGACGAAACTGGCTTGTTGGAACAGGCCTGGCCAATATCCACGCTGTACCTCCTAAGTCATGCGTTTAAATTACCTTATTATGAGGTGGAGCCTGTCGTAATTACGGGGGTGGCCGAAAGGGACGCGCGCCGGGGGTTCAGCATCGTCGGTGAAAGAGGATGGCGGACGAAGATTGGCGAATACGAGACAGAGTGATAGAGTAATTAACATCCAGTCAACTGCAGGCCGTGCCAATAATATCGTAACCATCTTGGTTGACTGACTTCTCGAAAACTGACACCTAACTTCCGCGTTACTGTCACCGGCCAGGAAGGCCTCGCCGGGGAAAAGATAATCATACCGGCTAATGGGAGGGGGGTGAAAAATGAATCCGACGACATCTCTGGGTGATTAAGCAGAAAAATTATATTGGTGGAAATGTAATTACAGATTGAGGATAGAGATAGTGTAATATGTGTAGTAGCAGCAGTAGTATCCTTCCATTATCTAATACTCTAATATTCAAACGTTCATTATGAACAGAATCTTAAGTGTCCTTATTTTTGTATTAAACTATTTGATATGCGTGGTTACACGTTTGATGTGTTACTCATTATTGTTAAAGGAATTTATTAAAATATGTGACATTTGAACTCCATTTATTCCAACTAAATTTTAGTCAATGCTTTTAGGTCATTTTAGGTTTAACCTAATTAGGAATTTATTAAAATATGAGATACTTGAATTCTGTATGGGTACATGAACTCTTATTTGACCTAAATTTTAGTCAATGCTTGATTGAATAAACTCCAGCTGGTTGAATTTATTTATTTGAATTTGAGTTTGTATTATATTACAAGAACGAAAAATCACAAGTGATAGTGAACGAAAATGCTACAGACATAATGCTTCCACAAACTGAAATAAATGCTTTGGAGCATTAAAGAAATAATGTTGGACATTTCAATAGTTGAAAGAAATATATTCTTAAATATTAGAGTAAATGATACATGTAGTTTTAATTAACATGAGAAAAATAGTTGACCCTTTATTATCAAAGAACAGCATTAATCATGATTAGAATGTGAATTTCTACGCATTACACGTACCATACACGTAGGATAAGATAATGAATGTAAGAGATGTGCAAGGACTCGAAATTTAGGAATCATAGGGATTCACAAGGGACATCACAGATTACAAATCGAACAGGTTAAAGACTACAGATCGCGAAATGTTTTCAGTTGTTTAAGAAATTATATTTATTAATATTAATATTTTTATAAGAAATTATGAGATAGACTTTTTGAGAATAAATATCGATTAAATAACAATTTAGAAACAAGAAATTTTCTGAAATAGTTTTGTTCTCTCTTTGTAAGATAAAGGAAATATAAGATAATTTTTTTGAAAATCCAGCCAAATAGCAATCGAAGAATTAAATTCTCAAAGGAAACAATCCTGGTCGTCTTTTTTTATTCAAGTTACGAGACCAAGCTTTTTAAAGTATTAGCTAAATATTAGTCGAAGAGCTAGATTCTTTCGTGGAATATTTACATCTTACCAATTTTGTTTTTTTAAATTTCAGACACTGCTCGTGCCTCCAAAATCCCAGTCTCTCTTAAGAGTCTCTCTCTTAAAACCGTGTTATATACGTTATCCTTAAGCGTACCACGAAAGTGGCTCAGAGACATAAACTCCTAACCGATACGAATGGTTTTTGCGAGTCGTCAGTATGCTAATTCCAGCTGGTCGAGCATAATACGAAGTTACTTTTCTCCGACGCCGTTCTGCTCGCTAATCCCCGCAAGTAGAAATGTCTGCACTGATACAGACGTCGCGTAACTACGCAAGTATTACATTGGCCAAAAACTAATTGCGCTTTTTTTTCTAATAGACGGACATACATATATGCACGTCTTAAAATGTCACTAACTTCATTTTAAGCTGCAAATTCATCGTGCAATCTTGAAATGTGAGTGTTCAAGTTTGTTCTAGAAAAAAAAAATGCATGATCTCGTTGACAATTGTTTGCTCGATCTCAAAATAGAGAATTGGAAAGGAGCATTATTCGTCTCATTTCTTCGAAAAGGGAAAAACTCACTGTGCGAGTTTAAAAAAAATTACCTTAAAGCAATGCTAATGAGAATATCAGATCGTTCTTGGAACTGTTTTTCGTCGAGAAAGATAAGAACTTTTTAAGAACGATATCACGAAGTTGTCCGAAAGTTGGCAAAAGATAATCGAACAAAATGACCAATATTTCTGTTTCTCATGAAAAATTCTCCTTTCATTTATCGCACAAAGAATTGTACATCAAAAAACAAACCAAATATATTGTACGTTATGAAACAAATAGAATAAATGAAGATTGTGTACTGTAATGTAAAAACTACTACAAAAATATTGCAAAGCAAAGTATAGTGAATAAATATGTGTATACGTTGCATTTTGCATACATAGTATATTTCCAGAACTGTTTTAAGCTTTACCAACAGAATCGTGGATAAACAAGTCTCATTACGGTGTTAATGAAAGAATCTAAGAATCTTTTGTCCGTTTTGTATTTTATTTATATTTATTACACGCGAACGAGTGTCGTGATTTCAAACCAACTTTCGTTAGAAGTTTCATCTTTTTCGTGCAACGAATACACCCCTTAAACCTGTTACAGTTAACAAGTTAAACCGCTTATAGCGTACCGCAAGCAAATTTCCAAATTGCCCGCAGCCACCAACAAGAAAAAGGGTTAGAAACATTAAGCAAACAGCCGGTGAATATTTTCCAGCAATATTAGCAGGCAAACGAATGACGAGGAAACTAGAGGTACTATCTGGATCCACCTCGAGGCTTTTCGAGAGCAACAGACGGTCGCAGGAGGTGTAAAATCGTCAGTCGTACGAGAGGGAATAAGAACAAGCCCATTCACGATGCACGAGATCCAGTTCCGGTTTCTCCTCCTCCTGTTCTCCCTTCCCTCTCTTTCTCTTTTTCCTTCTCTTGGCGACAAACAAAAGTCTGATGCACTTCTGCCAGATAACTGCCAGAGCCCGTTTCCAAGCTACTTTCCTTTCCTTTCCTTTCCCATTCTCTCTAGCCTCCGCCACACGTCCCCTTGCCCTTCATTTTTCTACTCTTTCTTTTCGTTCTTTTCGTTCACGTTAAAGAGCAGAGCTCGCTGGCAGGGAAGTTGTTAAGACGATCAGGTTATGATCTGGCAAGGGATGAAATTTTCAACTTCAAGGGAGGGTTAAATTCGAGGAAATTTTAATTTTGTAGTAAATTTGGAAGAAATCAAAAGAAATCTCTTCACGCGGAATTGAATTTTGAGAAATTTTTCTTCGCATTTTTTGCACGATCGAGCTGTCAATTGTGTCGTCAATGATACGCTAACAAGTTTAACAAATTGCGAGTTGATAATATTAGTAGACATGCTTGCGTGATACTAACAAATTTGTTAACGAAAGAAATGAAATTTGATAAATATAAGTCTGATATGTAATAATTAAATATAAATCTATATATTATGTATTATTATCCGAATCTATATTATATAATATATCATACAATAACAACAACAACAACAACAACAATGACAACAATAACAATAATAACGACAACAACAATAATAGTAACAATGACAACAATAATAATATAATACACAGTATACAATTATAACAATATACAATATAATACACAATGACAACAATAATAATATAATACACAGTATACAATTATAACAATATACAATATAATACACAATATACAATTATAACTATATATATCATATAATTATAACAATAAACAATATAATACACAATATACAATTATAACTATATATATTATACAATTATAACAATAAACAATATAATACACAATATACAATTATAACTATATATATTATACAATTATAACAATAAACAATATAATACACAATATACAATTATAACTATATATATTATACAATTATAACAATAAACAATATAATACACAATATACAATTATAACTATATATATTATACAATTATAACAATAAACAATATAATACACAATATACAATTATAATAATATACACTATAATACACAATATACAATTATAACAATATATAATATACAATTATAACAATAAACAATATAATACACAATATACAATTATAATAATATACACTATAATACACAATATACAATTATAAGAATTATAACAATAGCAAGTACATTCATATGCGAAGAATAAAAATTGTATAAAAATGCATAATAATTCATTATCGTCATATATTCTAACAATCGTTACTAAATACAAACATGATGTTACTGACATTCATTCCACCAAAAAAGCGTCAAATTACCGGGGAAATTACTCGAACTGCACGAAAACACGAAAGTTCTTCTGAATTTTCTAGCGACCGCCGAGTACAATATCGTGAAAATCGATCGTTCGTGAAACATCTTGCCATCGAACGATCTCGTTGTCGAACGAACGATCGCAACGACGAAAAGCACAGTTTCCAAGCCAGTCGATCGCAGACCGGTGTTTGCCGAATCGACTCCGTTTCTGCGAGGTAATTCGTGGCGATTCGCCGCATTAACGGGTCAACAATGGGCAAGAAATTGATTGCGATCGCAGCGACAACCAGGACCACGTGTTCGACCTTTTTCTCCAAATGAATTGCCCGTTCGCGATCACGCGCGATTCACATGAGAGTTTTAAACCTTCTTTCCCTCGAAATTCGACAATCGCCCGTTCCTTTCTCTATCTTTCTCTATCTTGGATTTTGAATTTCGCGGTTTTGGTTTCGGGTTTTACGTCAAGCGTTTCGTTCTCCATCGTGGTATTTTCTGTTTTTTTTTCCTTTCGTCCGATTGTTTACGGGGGCGATTGTTATATTGGATTACGAGAGATTTGCGAGGAGTGAAAATTATTGGTCTGGATTTTGTTCCTGTTTCTTTTTCTTTTTTTGTACTCTTCGAAAGAGATCGATTTGTTAGCGAAGCTTTAACGATGGCGACGTTTGGTTTGAATTTTATATAATATATATTTCGCATCATGCTTGAACGCAATTAACTTCTAAATTATAGTGGAGTTGTTTGGATAATATTTGTACTGGGATAAGTGAAAATGTTTTCTTTTTTTGAAAAATTGAATATCTCGTAGCTTTTTGATACAATTATGAGCTATTTAATTTCATTATTTTATGAAACAGATGTCAATCAATGTAGATAAAAATTACGGCAGATCTAAATTTTTAATAACGTTTCTTACGTATCTCGTAAAAAAAAAAGGAACAAGGAAAGAAGAAAATCTGTGTCAAAGAGTATTTCTTTTTCGTTCAACGAAACGTTCAGTGTAGTATTAAAACAATTCTAACGTCAATTCTTTCCATGTATTTTTGCTCGAAAAAATATCAATTATAATCTTTAAAAAAAAAAAAAGAACTCTGTGAAGCAGAAAGAAGATGAAATTCTCAATGATTGAGTCTTCTTTCGTACGTATCTCGTTAAAAAAAAAAGAAGAGAAATAAAGTTTGACTCGAAGAATATCTGTCGTTCAACGAGATGCTAGTCACAATGCAAAGCAATGACAGAGGAAAATTGCAACAAATCTAAATTCTCAATAATCGAGTTTCCTCTTTTTCTGCGTACTTCATCGAAATAGAAACCAAGAAAAAATTAAAAGTTATCGATTGAAAATAAAAAATTTTCTTTCCGACTCGATGAAATATCAATCGCGGAGAAGAAAATTCGCGTCGCAGAGAATTTGCGACCAACTCGACTCTGTCGTTTAAATTTGCCACGAGAGGAGGAATACTCTGTTAGCTCGTTAACCGAAAGGAGAACGATGAACAAGAAACATAATGATACGCCGAATACTCGGCGGGGTAATCGACGCTTTCATAAAACATATTTAAACGGCATTCCGATTGCGCGGCGCGCTCGCGAAATAAATTTACGGTCGACGCGAATAAAAATATACGTCGTGTCGAAATTTATCGCGATATTTATCGGGCTGTTTTACGAGCGTTGCAGACAGCTACGCGTTCTCTATGTACACGGTGTCCCGAAACGATGGAACAATAGCTTGAAATCGGATGGATACTGTGCTGTGCAATAATCTTTCGAAATATTTTTCAATGCCCTATATATCTCGTAAAGATTTCAGCCCTCTGCGCAATCACGAGGGATAATATTTCACGAATCGCACAAGCATCTATTTATTTATTTCGTAAATTAAACCAATTAATATAGTTTCTTCTTATTGTTATTATTTTTTTTTTCATGAATTAAACGAACTTTTTATTATCGTAGAATAAGAGAATGGAAAGGTAATATCGTAGAATGAAAAGCAGATGCGTATATTGTGAAGAGACGATGGCTTTTTGTTAGAGATAGGCGGAAAGAAGCGAAGATTCGGAAATATTAAATTTGATTAGAATGCAATTGTAGCATATTTCAAATTTATTATTTTCCATTTCAGTTTCATACGTTTGTTAAATTGTTTCAAAGCAGATTGTCCTTCGTTACTATCTTTTGCACATATTTCAAAGCAGATCGTTCTTTATTTTTGTCTTTCATACATATTTTATAGCAACGGACGCATAATCGCGACATTTTTCCTCCTCATTTTCATCCTTTTCAGAATGCAAACGTGACTGTCGCGGGCTGATTACTTAAGAATAAGTTGAAAATACGAAGAACAAATCTGAAAAACGCGGAAAATTCACGAAACGAAGAGAAAGGCAAGTTGCAAATGTTATCGTAAAGTAATTTTGTCCAATGTTCCCAAAGTTTCGCACTTTAAATGTACATAAAATATACATGAAACGTATAAAATAGTCGATATTAAACTCGAATTTTCCTTTCATATTTCTACCGTGAAATAATCTGTTTAATTTTAACAGTATCTATATACACGTCTGATATTTTCAATAAATATGTGGATCGACATTATTTAACTCGCGCCTGCGTGCCTTTGTATCTCATATTTCAACCATGAAATAATTTATTTATTTAAACAAATTTCAACAGTTTCTGTGTACGTTCGATATTTCCAATAAATACGTGGATTGACATTATTTAACTCGTGCTCACATGTTTCTGCGAGTTTGTCTTTGCACTTCGTACCTGTGCTGTGAAATAATTTATTTTAACGAATTTCAACAATTTCTATGCACGTTTAATATCTTCGATGAATGTGCGAGTTAGAGACATTGTCGAACTCGCGCTTGTATGTCCGTCGCATTCTTTCGTTCTCCAGGTGTGAATTTCGGCGAAGAATTATGCGGAAGAACACCCAGTACACCGATGAACCGATATAGCGTAAAATTAGTTACCGCGATGGCTTTCGACGTCGACTGTTGCTGGTACGCTTTCACGATAACTAACAGCCCAACCCAAGTTTACCAACCCATAAAGATTCTAACTTTGTGTACGATAAATCACGCGAATTCCTTCCAGCAATTAATAACCAACAAATTCCCGTACACGTTAATAAAAGTCGCTGCCGAGGAGCATGGTCGTTTATTTAGAAAATCGTGCGTTACTCGGAGAAACCGGGGAGTTAAAAATTGAGAAATTTGATCAATTGTTCGAGAAATAAATGTGTATATTTTTAAGACTGGCGATAAAATTTCTCTAATGAGAATAAACCTTTAACTCTCGATACTAAAACTATCGACGATTAACGCACAAAATTTACATTAAAGTAAAAGGAAAAGAAAAATTGAGTAAAATTTATAACGCGATAAGATACGCGAGCTTTTATTTTTACACATTTTGCGAAAAATCATTTAAATTTTCAAAAGTACGCTGTTTTATATCCGTAAAATCTCTAACAAACATTACAAATTGATCGTTTCGATAGTTCTCCGATAGGTTTTGTGCCGAGTACTAATTTTCATTTTCCTTTTTTGAATTGTTTCATATTTTTCAATACATGTTGCATTAAACGTTAAATTACGCTTGAAATTTTTATAATTTTCTTTGAAAAATTAATGTACTAGAAAATATAATTTAGAATTTAATCTTCTATAGTATGTATTTAAGCGTAAGCTTTAATATTATTTTATACAATTTTATATAGTATTTCATACAACATTCGACATGTTCGTATCACTCAAGGTTTAAAAATCCACGAGATGTTTCCCAATTGACTTTCTTCATAAACTTCATTAAAAAAAAAAAGAAAAGAATAAAGAAGCTCTAAAGCCCTTCTTGAATTCAACATATATACGTATGTGTGTATAATTATTACCAATTACCAAACTACTGTACTGGCTTGTATTTCCAACACAAATTCGTGTTTTTAAAGACAGAACAAAAAGAGGAGAGACAACATTTTCTTGCCAGAAAATTACTCTGTGCTCAACGAATGTCGCACAAAGCATTGCCTATATACATTTTACACGTTCCTTCGTTACTTGCATTTCAAAATTTTCTGCAGATCCCACGGAACTGCCATCGCCATCGATCTCGAGACAATTAAAGTCGAAAACAAAGGAACAGCGCCTGTTGGCCAACAGACGGGTCATTAACGCGAATTTTCATTAGCCGAACCACACTCCGGCTGGAAAGCCGATTTCCCGGTTAAACGCTGTACAAACTGTATGATCGTTGCTTTCCATTCACGCCCGCTCAACACCCGCCACCCTTCCGTCGATATTGATGTTCCCTGTTTTTCCGTATTAATGCCATCCTCTTGCGCATAAGCGTATAGACACGCACGTATAATCACGAGGCAAAGGTTAATGCGGAATCAGCGTCCTCGTGTCGACAGGGATAAACGAAATAGAACGAAACGAAACGCGGAACAGAGTGACCGACGCGCCGTTCGAAAACTAATATCGCTGGACATTATTTGCAAGCTGGGCACGACGAGGAACGTGAATCGGCGGAGAGGTGGCAATTCGAAAACCAGCGCTATTTGCCGAGCGAACACAGGTTCACGCCGGCAGGAAATGCGTCGCTGTCCCACTTTTCATTTCTAGCGAATCGATCGTCCGTCACTGTTAAACGCCCTGTATATCACGGCCTGATTAATTTTACACCTAACCCCGTGTTCTGGGAACGCGAATTCGCCGGGGAGTTTCGACGTGTTTCGGACGAAAATGACGCGCGAAACTGCGTAAAAATTTGATTTTTAAATTAAATTGTTGGTATAAATATTTTTATACTTTATTCGATTCGAACATTATTGTACTTTAATTATTGCTCTTAGCGAGATAGACCTTATATTATTCCGCCGCGATCGCTTGTTCACTTATTTATTTATTTTCGGTCCAATTGCAATTTCTTTAAAATTATTTTTTTTTCACTAATCCCAATAATTTTACAATCGATGCTCGTTCACTTTGTGGATCGTGCGCCACTCGATCGCAATTATTTTCTTTTCGCTCGTTGGTTCATTCACAGCTTCGTTACATTGATTTTTCTTCTTTTTTTTCCTTTTTTTCTTTTTGCGTCATTCGAATGTAATCCCAACATTCATTTTCTTTTTTTTTTCTCTTTTTGGTTTTGACGAACTGGTTTCTGTACTACTGGTTTATTCGATTGCAATTGTTCCTTCGCTGATTGATCCATTATTGGATTGTAATTCCTTTTTCGTTCACCGGCGCGTTGTTCATTTTTATTGATTCTGTTACTCGAACGCGATTCTTTTTTTCCGTTCAACGATTCACCCGTAATTCGATTGCAGCCGTTTGCTCCGATAGTTTGTTTGCTCGATTTCAATTCTTTCTTCTTTATTAAAAAAAATACCCGAGGCACATCGGAAATCCTTGCCGTAGCTTCTGATTTCGTAGTCTCTCCCGGGCGATGCCGGGCGTTCGGTGACGCGAGCCGGGTGTTTTAATTGGATTAGGTAATTTAGAAGCTTGGCAAGCCTCTCTCCCTGGTGACTGTGAAAGTGGGAATTTAAGGACGCCACTTTTGGATTAAGAACGTTGTATCTTATTTAAATTTCAATGGCGATGCATGGCACGGAATATGTTTAACCAAAGATTTCCATGAATTTCGAACCGGCGTAGAAAGAAGCTGTCAAGGTGTCTGATCAATTATTGGCATGTACTACTTGCAACGTACCGCGGCGCTCACGTCTTACGGTTCATCACTGCCAACAGTAGACTGACTTATTCTACTTGCATTCATAAACAGTGTTACATTCGAAATTTTCTTTTTTATTTCGAAATTTTTGAAATCAAACAAGCACTAAAGAAACTCTTCTTTTTCTTGGAATAATTGACGATTAAACTACAATTACGGGCTGTCTTGTACAATAATTTACAAACTATAACATTACAAATTAAACTGATTAGGTAAATTAATAAATTGTAAATTACAGATTGTAAACTTCACAGACTTCGATTAACAACACTTTCAAATAATACCTCTCGTGTCTTTCATAAATGAAATCAACAATTAAAATTATTTTCTTGGAGATGCGAACTAGTAACACTAATACACTGATGAATTGACAGATATCCGTGAAATTTAATACTACTTTTCCACGAAGAAAGTTGCATCTTATTTAAATTATAATAGCGATGCATAGAATATATATTTCATTGAAAATTTGTACGAATTTTTAGTCAACTAACGAGGCTGTCAAAGTGTCTGATCAATTATTGACACATACCACTTGCAGCGTACCAAAACTTACACTTTATCGCTCGTCACTGTCCAACACCGTCCGACCACGATTTAACTTATTCTACTTGTACTTTTAAACACCGCCTCTGTCTTTACACTTGAAATTTTCTTTTCTATTCTGAAATTTTTCGAGTCGAACGATTGTTGCAAATTCTGGTTTTCTTGGAACAATTGACGATTGCCCGATCTGGACCATTTTGCGCGATGATTGATGAACTAATGATAATAACAAATTAACTAGACTAATTAGAATTGACCGACTAGAAAAATTTGGTAGATGTTAAAAATGTTAGACTCAGTGATAGAACGAGCAGTATTTATTATATATTTAATGACTTTATTTGTAACGAGCACAAGTGTAGAAATGTTAAATCTAGCCCAAGAATTGTTATTTAACGCAAAAGTGAAGGCTGAAAGCATCGAGTATTTCTGCGCGCAAATAAAAAGGCCAGAGGTATCCCTTTGACATTCTCGGAGCGAAACAGTCAGAGTGATGGTACGAAAGCGATCGTCCAAAATTCCAGTAGCGACGGAACGACGCGTCGAGGAGGCGTTATTCGCCCCCTTCTTCCCTTTCACCCTCGAGCTACGATACGGATACTTCCGTCGCAGGGCGCTATAATTAATGATAGCCGTGCAATTGAAACAAAGCTGCGCCGAGACACGCGGCTTGCAACGGTGTACGTACATGTATATGTACGAATATATGGAGGAGCCGGGAAAAAATCGGTCGTCGGGGCCTTTCATTAAACTCGAACCTGCCAACCGTGCAACGTGCGTGCTCGCTTATAAAAACGCAAAAACAATTCCGCCCCTGTGACGGTGAAATATTCATATTGTAAATTATTCCCATCAAAACGAAGAAGCGAAATGAAAATGGATGAACATCGGACGTAGAATCAGAGACGAGAAAACACATTCGAACAGTTGGAACGTGGAAATGAAATGAATTCTATTTTCCAGGTTATTAAAGATGTAAACGAAAAACTTCTCCCACAGTCTACTAATTACACAGCTCAAAATTTTCATTTACGACCAGCGGGATTGAAATCGGTTCGACTTCTGAAAGATTTCGGCAGAAGCTTTAAGAGTTAAACGTCAAAAGCAATTTCTAACTTCTGAATCATTTTTCGCGCGAACTGTACCTTGTGCGCACGTTTCGTAATTAAAATGTTCTCTTTTGACGAATGTCCCCGTCTGTCGAATCTCGCAACATTTTCAATTTATTAACCAGATTCGCTCAGAACGTCTATTCGCCGTTTCGACTCTCGCAGTCGACGTTGCAAGTGATTCCCCTAATTGATCCGCTGAAAGCGCGTCACGATTTAATAAGCAACGTATTTAACATCAGACGAGAAAGAGAGAGAGAAAGAGAGAGAGAGAGAGAGAGAGAGAGAGAGAGAGAGAGAATCGGAGGGAAAAGAAATCTCATCGGTGCTCGTTACTCGACAAACCATCCACGTGGCTTCTAAGCCAATCCTCTGGCTTCTCCCAATTGCCAATTAAACATGCACCGGTAAATTGCGGTCTCAAACGTCCCGGCGAAAGCTATCCTTACGAGTGAGCATCGACAAGTCAGTCACCGTATCGTAAAAGTTTCACTAGCCTTCTTAATTTCCTGTGCATGGTCGTTGCACTGATTCGTACTTACCTTGTATAATATAGAATTTAAGAAATAGAAAGAATTATACGGAATTTTATAATTTAGGTACCGGCTCAGAAGACAGTGTAGATCATTCTTCATTTGAAATTGACGATTTCGTAACTGTTCGAAAACAGAGTTAGCTTCTAATGATTCACGACCAAATCAGGTGTCTAATAAACTTGAGAAATCTCAACGAATGTCTAGGAAAATAATAAAATAATTATTCAATAATTTTTAATAAATTATTAATATTAGAACAATATACTTTTAATTTCAAATTTTCAGTAACTTGCTTTGTCCACGTCGAATCTGGAAGGTCGCGAGTTTCTCGGAGTAACCTAACCTAACCTAAACCTAACCTAAACCTTTGACAATTTCTAATTTTAACAATCTGTAATTAACAGCTTCTAATTTTTAACAATCTGTCCTTAACAATTTGTAATTTTTAACAACTCTACACTTAACAATTTCTAACACGTGTAAATTTGTCTTATCAAAATCTTTAATTCATGAAATCGTTCAATTAAAATAATTATTGTTTTAACAACAAAAGGATATTTGTGGGGTATAAATTATTTCTTATGAAAAGTGAATTATACCGATTGACTCTCGGGCCCTCCATAAAATGCCAACAATGATTAATAACACTAACAACTTTATTATTGTACCAAACTATCGGTAGTTTCCATTAATTCATCCGTTTTGAATTATTCCTGTTATAAAGCGAATGCTTAACATTCTTCGATATACGCTTCACTCTTCCCTTAAAGAATTTCAATATGAAAGTTATAGGAAATTGTTAAATTATTATATCGTTTCGTTAGATTGCACGCGATGTTTTCCCGTATTTTTCAAATCAATTCTTCCCGCTATCAACTATACTTGTTCATTAACTACCGAAGAATCAAGAATATTTTATAACATAATATAATATGATACAGGCTATCTCAAATAAATTAATTATACAAAATTATTAAATTTTTTCTTACTAAACAAATGACACAAAATCTTTCTATGTGCATTCTTCCGTTACTGTATAAGTGACATAAATTACACTTTTTGCAACACATTTTGTTGAAAAAAGAACAGAAAAAAGAAAGAATCATGGTTATTTAACGGGAAAAAATGATAACACATTTCATGAAAAACAATGGATAGAAACAAGAGAAACGAGTTTGACAATTGTTTAATATTTAGTATGACTTTCTTTGCATTTAACAACGGCAATCATTCTTCAAGGCAAAGATTTATATAGTTTTTTAACTAGGCTAACCCTCGAGACTACGGGACAGTATTTATATTTCCGTTTTTCTATTTCTGAGAAATTGCGCCTCTCGGTAATAATAGTTTTCTAGGATAAAACATCTTTACTTTCCCATCCACTGCACGATGTAAAAATGAAAGAACTGAGAACTCAAAGTGGTGAAGCAGAGAATCTACTGATAATCAGTAGACCACCGATTTTTATTCATTTCTAGGAAATTTTAATGTGTGAAGTACATAACATAGTATAAAATATCCAAAGGACAGTACTTCCCTTGATACTTGATAAAACAATTTTCTATCGAGATTCTATTTTCTTCGTCACGTTCAAAAAACTACGAATTTGCATTAAAAATTAATTTATTAATCAATTAAAATTTCTCTTCTTTTACTTTAAATAAAATATATGATATTTTATTTCAAAATAGTATACAATTCTCGACTTTTGTATCTTTAAATTTTTATAAATTCATAAATATTCACTGTTCATTTATAATACAGTATTTAATATATTAATTCAGAGTGTGAAAATTAATTGCCTCCTTGATCCATTGATTTTGTTTTGGGATCACTCCAAATCACACAAGAATCACGCTCTTTGAATTTATTTTAAGACAAATTCTTTTGTTTGAGGGCAGTTTTCATTTAATAGAAGTTTCAAATTTTCAAAATTTGAAATCGAAATGTTCCTAGTTTAAGTTACCATATTTTCATTATATAAGAAAATTTTTAATCCAAGATCAAAAGGAATATAATAATTTGGTACATCGTGTTTTGTAAATGCGACGACTTGTGTTTTAAAATTAATCCACCTATACTAATATGATCTGGCAAGCGATCAAATGCGCGTTTAATTAATTGCCCGCTCGCGTTAACAAACGCGAGAGAGCGACGAAAGTTAAGAAAATTCGGCGATACAACCAAATTTGTTCCGCTCGTCGAGTGCCTTGCGCTTTAAATCTTCGCGGGCTCTCGCGTTTCGGGAATTTTCGGGTCCTCGAGCGAGGGGCGTAACTTAAGTAACACTTCGGTAGCAAAAGAGAAAGAAGATTCAAAGAAGCTCGCCCCTAATATCGAGCCGCTCGTAAAAGAGCTTTCACGCGATCAGACTTTCGCAATGAAAGTTCGCCGCGTGGATCGACTGTCGAATCGTTGCACGTCGGCTTTAAGATTCCCCGCGTATCATTCCTCCGCGTAAGTGCAAGTTTGAAATAGCATTCCCGGTATCTCATAAAAATTGGCCTCGGTTCGATTTTCGAGAAATACCTTTGTGCGCGGCGATTCGTAGATGATTTTCTCGGAAAGCGTGGAACGTGTTACGCCTGTAAATTGCTGGTACTTTCCAAACGTGTAAAATATATCAAAATTACTATCGGAAGTAAATTTTAGAAAAATGTTGGCAATAAATATTTCTCACACACACATACTAGAAAAGAAACAACACGGATATGTTAAAAATAAAAAACTGCACGACTTGTATCCCAGTACGATTCATCTCACTGAAAGGCCCAGAAGTAACTGTTCTGATTAGGAAATAAAGACGACATTTTTGCCATAAAATTTTATTTATATGCAAACATTTGAATCGATAGAAAACAAATTACAGGCGCGATCGCTCAGTACCAGACAACGCCACTCCTACTCGAGATTTACCCCACGCCCCCTCGCGAATCATGTGACCCAAATCAACCAATCACTAATTTTCGTTGCATTAGCGTTGCATCTGCAAAGACCCGATTGTCTGGGTTACTCCCGCTAAAATCACTTTCAGTGATATTTAAAAAGAAAAACAATATGGATATATCAATGTAATTGTGTTTAATTCCGTGATAAGAATGTAGCTAAACGATTAGTTATAGGTTTTATGTAAATCTCTTTTTATTTTGTATTATTTCTATCAATATTGAGATAGAAAGAATGACGTTAGATAGAGAATAGCTTCGTATGAATTATGAAAAATATATAGTATATAAGTATATAAGTATATAAGTAGATAGTGTATAAGTATATAGTATATAACCATATAAGTATATACGTATATAAGTATATAAGTAGATAGTGTATAAGTATATAAGTTTATAAGTTTGACATATTATATATATATATATATATATATACATAAAAATATATGAAGCATCAGCAAATATTCTATTCAGATAATAGATAGGTGTCTTATTTGCAACATCTCTTCTTGCTACGTCGGAAAACGTAGAAATATAGCTATACAAAATAGCGCATATCTTAACGTGCCACGCACGTCGAGAATTTTTTATTTCCCCAAATTGCAACATTTTCTCAATTTTAAATATATTTAAATGTAACCGAGGGAAAACAAATGATAAGTTTATTACTTCTTAATAATTTCTATCCAGTGATATCATACCGACGAGTTCAAAAGAAAAAGGAAGCGACGAATTATTGTATACGATTCGGTCACTCATTATGGTCCGCGAACCAGTTGCCAGCGCAAGGGGTTAAAGAAGGTAAGTTTCGAAGGTAATTTTTTATCTGAAAAAGAGGGTGGTAGCGAAAGTTTGGAAATCTCGATGTTCTGAATGATGCCGTACACACATACACACACACATATCATTCCCTCACCACTTGCGAAACGAATGAAGTTGCGTTTGGTGGGACGGTGTCTGGTGCGCGATACCTCGAACGAACCGGTCTCACAGTTTCGTGGTATCCCGCGGCTTAATTAGTTTTTCGTCGACGGATAATCCGCGGCCGGGCGATTTGTCAGGGGGCTGAAAGTTTACGCGGCCGGAATTAAGAGAGCCACGGGGCTCAGTGGCCTCGGCTCGCGAGATTAAGACGATATTTAAACGAGCGGCCGCGATTCCGTTTCCGGCCCCTCGCTAGCACGGAAGGGAAGCCTATCGTAGGATTTGTTTTATCGGCCGCCTCGAAATTCGACGCCGCGCCGGGGCGAAGAAACTGCCGCGGAACGCTCCAACGAGAGAAGCGTTAGTTTCACCTCTTTCTGCTCGCCGCCGTCGTCGTCTTTCCGTTTGTTCTCCTTTTCTTGCTGCCTTGTCGGCCGGAAGTTTGAGGCACGAAAGTAGACTGGACTGGGGTTCGGGTTAAGTTTGAAACCTTGGGTGAGGGTGGAGAATGCAACGCGGATATCGAACAGAGCCAGGAACTTGCTGCGAATGTTTTGTAATTGCACTGGATAGGGCCTTGAGGAATTAGGGGAAGGTGATTAATAAGGGATCGAAACTTCGCGAGTTACTTCGGTTATCGCCTCGCCGAGATCTTAGACACGTGAAGGGTGTCAAACCCTCACTCGACACGTTTATTCTTATAAAATGTCGCACTATACTTTTTCACTGTATGTTATAATATAATAGTTATGTTATAACTACATGTTGTGTTATATTATAACAGATTACATATAATATATACTTTCCATGTGTAACACGTAACATGACGTATTTTCAATATGTTCCAACATATGACATATGGTATACAGTGAAGAATATAACTAATAACAATGGAAAATTGTCGATAATCCAAACTAATATAACTTTTTAAAGGAAGATTTTTATATTATTATATTACATTTCATGAAAGATTCTTATATTGAAAATACATATTATATGCAATATAATATTAAAATAATATATTATATATTATACGTATTATATTGTGTTACATGTTATATATTATACGTATATTATAATTTATTCTCATCGGCAATAAAAGAATTTCCAAATTTAACCATTTATTTTTTCACTGCAGATATAAATATTTTTATCACCGTGTCAGTTTGACACAATGATAACGTCCCTTTGTTAATTTCATTTCCAATTGTAAAAATATGTGTAACCTCGCATTCAAATAATTCGTTTTTCGAAGTTGGTTTAGAAAATTATAAAAACAAATGCAAACAACACGAGAATTAAAAACTCGTCTCCAAAGTGTCAACATTCGCCACATCATCCGTCCAAAAAACTTACTGAAAGTTAATTCAATCGATTAAACAAACGATAAAATCAGAGTCAAATCTTTCTCGCTCGTAATTTTGCGAAAATAGCCGAGCATCGAAACGGCTGAACACTTTGGAAAATGCTGTGGAATACCTCGACGAGGGTTGGTTCGGGTTCCTCGAGCGTTCGACTATGCAAGTGGAAAGAGAAACGGAGGAAGCGAAAGGTTTCAGACTGGTAGCAAAAAGCGAAATCGCTCGGCTTCTATCCGCCTATCTAAATAGTTGCTCGACTCCATAAATTTGCCTGCTTAATGCCGACTCGCGCCACCAGCCTACCATTCTCGAATCCAAAGGCGTCGTAGTAGCCGCGGGGTTCGAGGGAAAGTGTCGGGAACACACGGTTCTAGAAACAGGTATCGGACGAAATGCAAGCAGGAAGACGATTGCTAGGACGACATCCTCGTCGCTGGATTAACGCTCTTAATCCGAATCTTCTACCTTTGGGGATAAGTTCGCTCGAAATGTCGCTGGTTACGAACGATTGGATTAGTTTTTCGTCGAACTTTCGTGCTATCTAGCTCGAGACTATAGATTCTCGAATAGATTTTACCAACCTTTTTCCCTTTCTCTCCTTCGTTCGAAATTTTTCATCACATTTGTGTAATTTTATAATTTGAGAGTAATAAAATCTCTACCTAAGTTTTTTACATTTATTACACGAATTTTACGTACAAGTTTTTGCCATTTTTTTATATCTTATATCGTCGAAACAATGCTCTCTATTCATTCGCCAATTTTTCAATTTCTGTGAAAGTAACCCGATCAACGTCTGTTTCAGTCTCGTTGAAAATTAACTTCTTACTCACTCTCGGATCTATTATCCCCTATTATCGAAAGAAATCTTCCTTAACGCGAGATCGTTCGATTTGGACGCAGGGACCTTCTAACAACATTCCCCGAACCCTGTAATTTGTCGAAGTAATAAGATAACAAGATTTCGAGGAGCACAGAGGAACTCCGAATCTATCAAGGTTCGACTTTATACTCGAAAGGGGAAGAGATAAAGGGGAGAGAAGAAGAAAAGGAAGTTGATTTCCCCTCTCTTCCGCGACACTAATAGGAGTGTCATGTACAGATCCAACCTATAATCCGTTCGCGCTAATTTCAAAGAACACCAAGCACCACGAATTCTTTCACGAGTTTAATGCCTCTCGTCTCGAAACTTCGACAATTTTCGACGAAATTCGTTTCACGTTTGTTATTTATTATTGCAATAGAAATTAATCCCAGAAGTCCATCCCGCCAAACGCGTTTCAATTTGACACGCTTCATTTATTTATTATTTTTCATTTATATTCCTATTGAAACAACGACGATGAAAAATTGTCGACAATTTAAACTGTTACAGGATTGCAAAATAATATAACAATCCATTTGATCTCTCTGTCAAAGAGGATGTCACATCGTGTAATGAGAGTGGAAAAATGAGAGAGGATATTTTTTTGTCAAAAAAATGTAAAAATTCAAACATCTGTCGAAAAAAATTTTTCGTGATTAGATCTACCTATCTACTACATTTTAAAGAATGAAGTCTTCCCTTTACAAATAACTTGCTGTACGATTTTTTATTCATTTTTTTATTGAACTTTGAATACTAGGATTAAACAATTAAAATTCAAGAAATCTTAATGTTGAAAATTCAATAAAATGAAAAAAAAAATTGTACAGCAAGTTTTGGAGCAAGAGAAAATTTTAAAAAGATTTCAATCTTCAAAACCATGATGAATCTAGTCATGAAATTGTTTATTGCTCTTAGAGACGTTTGAATTTTTACAATCTTCGAGAAGAAGAGTATCTTTACTTTACACGATGTGAAATCATCTTTGGAAAAAAACGGACTCAAGAATGTGAAAGTAGAGTAATCTCGACCTTCAAAATGAGACCAACTCATGATTTTATTTTAAAAAGTTACAACAGTTTAAATCATTAATTACAATTTTTCACCGTTACTGTTACTATATTTGCTAGAAATAAATATGAGACTTGGATGATGTGGGTATTTTAAAAATAAAGAATTTTATTATATAAAGAGAATTTTAGTTTACATAGAGAATTATTTTATTATTTTATTATTATTTTATTTTACTCAATTCAACTAATTCTATTTCAATTATGACAAAAATATAGATAACTAGTGAATCGTAATTGTAAAAATGTCAAGTAGAATATTAAGCTTTTGATGAAATTGCAATTGCACTGTTCAATTATTTATGTAAATAGATCCAAATGTATCATTAAACAAAATTCAAATTTAATTTACAGCTAAAGAAAAAGAGACAGGAGACAGGGATAGAGAAAGAGAGAGAATTGGTTCAGTCGGATCAATTTATTTATCGTAATTGCTGCAATAATTCCTAGCATTAACGAAACTACGTCATCAGATTAGAGGATTGAATTTCGCAGTCTATCGGCGAGATTTAGCCACCGAAATTGCCAAATCAATGAAATTTACTTTGTTCCGAGTGATTCGCGTTTTTATCGACATGCGTTTGCGTACGTACACAACAGAAGGTGCTAGAAACGGAATATAAACGGATATTTCTATTTTGCCATCCGCGACAATTTTCGATAAACTCGAACATTCATGGAATCACGCGAATAAAATTCGAAATACGCGGACGGAGCGTGAAAATAAAAGTCAAAAAATGTTTCGAAAATGTTTGTCAACGCAGAGAGAAAGGTAATTAAGAGCGTTAAAAGTAAAAGAGAATGAACGAAGAAAAAGGACAATACAATTTGAAGAATTATTATAAAGAGAAAAATATTCCATGATCAAATTCTACGTGTAAATTAATTGTATTGCCGGCGAATTAATTTAATTCTATACATGTGAATTAATTCTGCTCCATGTGTCAAGTCAGTTCGGTAATTTTATGAAATACATATAGTTTATATTTTGATTATATGTGATTTTTATTATATTTTCTATTGCGTTGATTTGTTTCTTCGAATTTCATTGCGTAAAGAGAATCTGACGTTTTTGAATTTCGCGTTTTTTCAGAGATAATCAAACAAACTCTATCTATAAAAAGAAAACTGCACAACACTTGTACTCCAGTACGATTCGTCTCACTGAAAGGCCCAGAAGCAACTGTTCTGACCTTTTTGCCATAAAATTATATCAATATGCAAACATTTGAATCGATAGAAAACAAATTACAGGCGCGATCGCTCAGTACCAGACAACGCCACTCCTACTCGAGGTCTACTCCACGCCCCCTCGCGAATCACGTGACCCAAATCAACCAATCGCTAATTTTCGTTGCATCAGCGTTGCACCTGAAGAGGCCCGATTTTCTGGGTTACTCCCGCTAAAATCACTTTCAGTGATAAAATAAATCTCCTAAATATTCGTTTAAAATAGAATTGAAATTTTACTTGTTATTCACTATGAGATCGATTTATTTCTTGATTGAACGCAAGTTATATTTTTGAAAGAATGAATTTTTATTTATGCGCTTTTTTTCAAAGATAACTAAACTCTCCACATGTATATTTGATGAATAAACATAAATAAATGAATTTATCAACATATTTCAGAGATAGCTAAAGTAAACTAAAAATTTCTCTTCTTCGTCAATATAAAATTCTTTAAAGTACAAATAATCCCAGATGTAAGAATGTCTCACCGATATTTGTTATTTTTAATATTTATTTTTAATATCCGATATTACATTTTATTGTAGATAATAAAATTTTTAAACCGCATTTTATAACATTGTTATAGTAATACTTCTTCGATCTATAAAATATTTCATTTCTCCAATTAAATACCTTATACTTGTATCTATTAGTATTTGTTTCAAGACATTTTGTTATAGATAATAAAATTTTCAAACTGCATGTGTATTTTATGACACTTCTAGTTATAAAACTAAACTAATGCAGTAACACTTTAGAAATTCTTTGATCTATGAAATATCATTTCATTTTTCCTGCTAAAATATAATAGTATCTGTTTTAAAAATTTTAACAGCAGGTATACTTACATACGTATCATCGTTCCACAAAAAAAAAATCTCGTCTCCAAAAAAAAGGAAAAAATACAAAAAAATAACAAAAACTTGAATCGTAGGAAAATTTGCAAAAATTCAGCGAAAGCAATTGAAACGGAAGTGATTTCGTCAATTTACTCGCGTAAACGTCTGCATTGAAAACGGAGGCGTGCAACGGAACAAATTTATTATACGCATAATCTGATACTTCTCTAACAGACAAAAAAAAAGAAATCATAAATCAGAGAAAAAATAAAGAAGACCTCCGAAACCATAAAGAAGTCATCTCCAAGAAGGGAAAAAGGGAAGAAAACTCGAGTCGTAGGAGAGTTAGCAACGATTCAGCGAGAGCAGTTGAAGCGGAAGTGATTTCGTTCATTTACTCACGTCTGCATCGGGAAAGGAGGCGAATATCGGAGATTCGAAGGGAAGTTGGTAAGTGGGACAACGCCCGGCGAAGTCGAAGAAGTCGTGCAAGTCATCCAGAGCTCGGTGTTAGGGTGGCCAGTCCGAGGCCTCACTTCGATCGCGGCTGCTAGACGTCCGATTAATGAAATACGAAATAATTAGATCGATCGATCAGCAGCGATTTTCATCGATCGATCCATGTAATTCCGGCTACGTTCGTTTCCTCTTAGCTGCGCCCTTGAACTGATTAAGATCATCCCATTGAACCCACGACAACTAAGTAGACTCTTCAGAGATAATCGAAAAACGTAATGGGTAAATGGAAACCTGGTCTGGAGGCAGACAACCGGAAACAACAATGCCGATTAACTTGCGTTGACAGAACAGCGAGCTCTTCTCGTGACAGTTTATCATTCTTGTTCTTCGTGGTTCTTTCACGTCAAACACGATTGTTACTTGAGGCCAAAGTGATTGACTTTTCAATTTTTTTTTAACCCATCGGTACATGTTCAATCTCTACAAATAATTGTTCTGAATTTATTAGGTGTGAAACGTGCTTTATAACTTTATATATTGATTAATAAAGTTTAATAACGGAGAAATATTTATAATTTTACTTTTTATTTTATAATAAATCGACTTCATTTTTGAAGCATGCATATTCGTTTATTTCCTCTATCATAAATTCGCGTACTAAAGAAAAATATTTTACATGAAGTAACAAAGTAATTTGATCAATATATCGTTACGCGATTCTGTTTGAACAAAGTTTAAACAGTTTGACGTATCGATCATTTTTCATCGAGTAAGCTTTAGTATCTAAGATCGAGAAAATGCTCGCAAAACAAGGGATTGATATCTCCATTCCATCTCACTAGATCTACCAAAATTCGACTCAGTTCCGAAAGATCCGCTGAAAATAATTTTATCGTCGGGAGAAAGAAACAGAAACATAAGAGTAAGGGAACTGAACTCTACAATATGTGTGTGTGTGTGTGTGTGTGTGTGTGTGTGTGTGTGTGTGTGTGTGTGTATGGAACGAATTCCGTGGCATTATCTCGATCAGACGCTCGTTGCGAATATATATGTATATACACGAGCCACCGTGGCAAGGACGAACCGGTGGCTCCGTCGATTCTTTGGGGTCAGCGTTTGGCATTCAGGAAGCAGCTTGTTCCGAAGAAAAAGCAGAACGTGATTGGACCGGCCGGAAGGAGCAGGTTTCTCGCCATCTCGAGACGGGAAAGGGACCACGGCCACGCCACCGTTTCCAACCCTCCGGCGAGATTAATCTCGTTCGAGATGAAGAGAGCTAAGTGCTCGTGACACGCGGTTCGCGTATCACTGCGGCGAAAGACGACTCTGCTAATTATTCCCGGTGGGTAACAGCACGAGCTTGGTCGAGGAGAAATTTCGGATGTTTCGAAGGGGAGGGGAGGGGCAGAGGTGAATCCATTTGCACCACTAGTCAAATTTTACGACATCGTCGACGTTTGTAAGCATACGTAGTTTGTTAAAACAGTTACAACTCGCCCCGATTGGAAGATTTATTTAGACTATGAAATCTCAGACTCGTGGAATTTTGTACATATAATATTTAAAATATTTAATACGTTTTGATTAAATACTGTTTATATTTGCATGTATTTTATGCATGTTTGTTATACTTTTAAATATTTATATTGTGTGACAATAAAGAGACGCATACGTGTCATATAAAAAGATGTATAAAGTACATCATAAAATGTACAATACTGCATAAGTGAAACAATTTTCTATCTCCTGCTTTGTTGATTTTCAAAAATTTACAGTTCAATTGCAAAAAAACAAGAAAATAACAGATATATTGATGATATTAAATATTAAATTATTATCAAATTATTATTATATTACTACACATTTTATCGTTATTATGAAAATTATACATTTCTCTCTTGAACGTAGATTCAAAGAAATTTAAGGCAATTTCTTTCTTTCAATACCGCGAGGAGGAATCCCATATTTACAAATAATTACGATCAATTCGAATCCCATCGAAGTCAAACAAATCGACCAATGTTGTACTTCCCTAAATGATTTGCTACGTGTACACAGTAGCATGTAGATTAACATTGACACGGAATCATTATATAATGCCGAAAGCTATTAATTCCCATTTGCATTCCCATTTTTTTTTCTTTTTTAATAGAATTACAGTACCACTTCGAAATATCGCAATTTGTTTTTAGACTTTTCAGATTAGGCTTGCAAGGAATTAAGACAAATTCTCCTTTTTTTTTTTCGAACGAAAGCAATTCGGCTCGGAGGAGCTGCGGAATGCGGAATCCGTGTTAACTCGAATTCGTTTGTTGTTTGGTGGAAATTTTTGATGGACCGGTTTGTGAAAACTCGTTTTAGGGAGCGCGTCAGTTGATGGAGTTACGCGAGTGATGGAATTTGCCGCAAAGCTTTGTATATTTTTCTCTACACTTCTCGCGGCGCGTACATACATACACCACGGACCAACGTGTTATCCCTTGTCGCGCGTGCTGATTGCAACGGAATTTTAAATTTCTCCTCTCGAAGAGAAGATTTCTCTCGAAATTCCACTCCGCCGCTGACACCTTTGTAAACTTCAAACTTTAGAAATTCCTTTTCAAGGATAATTTCACTTGGCTCACCTGCGTATCTGGCATGAAAATCGCAAGATCGCCGCGGAATTAATAGTTAAAAAGCGGGAAGAAGACGCCGGCAACGATGTTCAATTAAACATCGGCCGAGAACCGAGAGCAATTGCATCATTTACGATACAGTTCGAGGCGAACGCGGCAGCTTGTTCATCGGCTTCGCCAAACAATCTGACGAGTATTACCAGCAACAATAAAGCGCGAACACCTGCGATCCCATTGATCGGAAACTTTGCGAACGAAGTTCCGCGATTTTCGAAGGACGGCGTCGTTTCCTCGAAAGCGGCAAGTTCGTTAGAAAGTTTCCCCACAGAGGGATAGCGACGGAGGAAGGATTTTCGGGGTCCATCGAGCCGCCACTGGCGAAATAAATCGAACGGGAATAGCTTGATCTTTATTACAGCAACAACAAACAAAACACGTGAAATTATTTATAATCATCCAACATCGTCGACCGTTCGACACAATTTGTTCGATTAACGAGTCCATCTTCGTCCTTTTTTGGTTCCTGTTGCGCCGGTGGCCACTGGACTCTCGTGATTTTCCAAAATGTTTGCCCCGAACAAATAATCTTGCGTGTGTATTGTTGGCAGAAGTGATACACCGAGGTCGTAAAATCGGTCGAGGGTCGAAGTTTATTTAGGTTGAAATCACTCTGTGTTTCATAGGTTTACAGTGCATTTTCTCCGTTTATGTTTGCTCGTAGAATAATCTCCTGTTTGCTTGTATTAGGTTGTTGCATACCGAATAATCGATATCACGAAACGTAAAATTATTCACGATGATTGAAAGTGTTGTAAAATGATATTCATCGGCTTGTCGATTATTATTATTTTGATTTCTATCGATAAAATTACTCGATGATAAAATAGAATAAGTGGTTCGCGTGTATGACGTGCATCTTTTTTATAAAAGAATTCGAAACTTCGATCGATGGCAAAGTAAAAGTTGATATAAATTCGCGAGAAACTATATTAATCGTAAGAGAGAACAAGCAGTATTCATCTGAAAAATTTCAATTCGCGAAAAATGGACCAAAAAATCACCAGCAACAATCAACTGAAAATTTTCATTGTAATAATTATAGCACTGTTTTGCTATGATTAAAATGATCGTAAATAACTTGTTGAGAAATTGATTGCATTTCTGTTGTAACGACTTAACGCCGCTTCTATTTCGATTGAAATTGGAGACCTCGAAGAAGCGTTGCTAGGTGCATTTTTAAAAAAAAGTTGTTGCATCTTGTATCCTGCTAAATTCGAAATATCAGTATGACTGCGCACAATTCAAAGTGTGAGTGCACTTGATAGATTTTGGCTCGGTATTTTTCAAAAAAGAAAGAAGAAAGAATATTATTCCAGGTACGAACGCAAACACACAGCCAGCAAATTACGAGCGTTGTTCTCCCTGAAATTCGCGGAAGGCTCATTTGTTTACAGAAAATCAATATAATCAACATTTTATATGTACGCATATAAATTGCGTGATTATCTGGTGGTCCGTTCGCTGGAAAATCTCGCGAAAGACTGACTACTGGATTAAATCAATATCGATCGGGGACCGACGACGCTCCGTTGAAATCCATTCGGTGTCCGTAACAACATGCACGTACAAAGAAATATACATAAATAATATATTCATTGATGTTCAGTCACTGCACACGTCGCAATTGCAATTTCTCACTCGCCCACTCGTAATTTCATCTCCTTGCACCAGCGCACTTTAACGCTCTTCTTAAAATTGACAAATTGTATAAAATTGGTAAATTGAACCAATTGTATGTATAGATCACAGATTCTATAGATTAAATCCTGCTTTCAACGTTAATTCATCAAAAATATCCCTTGGGAATTTTAATCGAAAAATTCCAAGTCAAATGGGAAATAGTTGCTAAAACTATTTTATCGTTGAAACAAAGATAAAACATTCATGTACAACGCAAACTTAAAGTGATTCCAAAGTTACAATAGATCAGTAAATAACTTTTACGGTAGAACTCCATTTATTTGAATATTTAATTTTAATCAATGTCCGAACCTGAACTTTTGTTCACTCTTATTCACTCTTATTATGCGAACGAAAAATCAATAATAGAGAAGTAAACTCCTGGTGTATGAACTGTAATTATACAGGGTGTTTTAGGATGCGTGTAAGAGGTGATTCTACGTGAAAAAACGAGTCGAAAAAAAGAAAGAATAAAATTTTTTCACCAAAGTCTTCATTTTCGAGACATTCGAAAATTTACCAAGTGCACTTGTCTGAAAATTTATCAAATATGAATTTGAAAATATAAATAAATATAGATAAATTCCGTAACAGGCGTGAATAATCGATATTCTGCGTGCAAAAACGTAGAGTAAAATTTCAATTCGTTTAAAGTGTCATTTTCAAGAAAACAGACTTTTAACACGTCTCGTTGAAAATTGTCCTAGCGTTGATAAATTTTCAAATTCGATTTTCTCGAAAAATTTACAGAAAAATTTTATTCCATGTTCTTTACGTGGAGTAACCTTATGTTAGTTGTTCTTCTTCGTCACGACTAGAATTAGATAAATTGAATATATAGTTAATATGTAGTTAATATATAATTCAATTATTAATAATATATATTATATATGTATTAATTCAATATATAATAAATAATCAATATATAATTAATAACAATGCAATACTAATAATAATATAATATCGATCAATTTTCAAACTCGATTCTTTCAAACAGGTTGGGCTTTAGTGAAAAAATTCTTTTCAACTCGTTTTTACTACTCGGTCGTAACGTAATCTGTCCTGAGACACTGATTGCGAGACGCATTGTACAAACAAGTTCATACAAATGGAGTTCTACTCGCAAAAGTCAACAGTTTCATCCGAAACCCGGGGCTAGTGTAGCATCAATCAGCACGGCCACTCAACGCTTCGATTTACAACCACGCTACATCGGTTCCACCAACAGTAACTACATCCACTAGAAACATCCCTCGGAGATCATCACTTAGGACAATTAAATAAGTCTGTCATTGGAGAGGTGCTTGGAGACCGTGCCATTTTGCGCCACTTCAGGCTCCTTCTTCGCCGCGCAGAGGCTCCTGTTCCTCCTTCGAGGGGGCGTTGGAACAACGTCCGCGTCCTCCACGAGATCATCCAGACTCCTGTTCAACCTGCTCGGCTTCTGCGGCGGAACGTCCAAGGAAAAGCCCTTGTTGTCCACTCCTCGATCCTCGTCCAACCGAGAGACACTCGTCGTTAGATCCACCGAACGATCAGCCTGATCGATTGATGCTTGATCGTTGCGAGTATCCATCTTCGCCACGGATTCCTCCCAAGCGCAAAACGAAACCTTCCTCAACGGAAGTTTCTTCTCTTCGAGGATCTGTTTCAAGGACGTTGGGATTTCATGCACGACCTCGTCTGTATCTTCTGGATTTTCATTGCCAATGCGACTGTCTAAACTGCGGACATCGGGTTCTACCTTCTTCACAATCAGCTGTTCGTTCGTTAAGCTCGCTTTAGTTTCGTCTTTAGATCCCTCCTGCGAGTCTTCCTTCTCCAACATGTCCGACAAAGCGGCTTCCAACTCCGTCAGACTCGGAGTCATCGAGCTTAGGTTGCTCTCCTCCGCAGTCTCTTCCTTGAGAACCTTCAACAAAGTCGAATGATCCGAGTCCGAGCTGCCGGGCTTCACCTTGGGTTCGGGACTCGGAGGCGGTGTCTTCGTCTTCCAGTCGTCCAGGCTCTTCTTCAAATTGTTGTGGACGTCTTTAGCGAGCTTCTCGTCGAAGAAATCGTCCAGCTCCTGCTCCTCCAGCATCTCGCGAGGCAAAGACTCCTCGGAGATAGTTCTGATCAGACTGGACCCTTGGCTGTGCAAGTCTTTCGATTCGTAGGTGTCTTCACTCGGTTCGATCTCGTTGATAAATATTACCCTTGATTCGCCGGATCGATCGGGTTCCAGCTTCGGTTTCGTGGACCCACCGATCGCACCTGTTGAGAATTAAGTTTCACCGGAGATAAACTCGGGCCGTTTCTGCTCGTGAATCCAGATTTTGGAATAATAATGCCGACTGTCGAGTGTCTGGAGATTTTTCAAGCGTGGAAATTTTGGATTTGTTATCAAAACTTTGAGTTATGAGTTACGTTATCAACATTTTTAATGGCACTAGTAGTTGGAGTACTTTTAAAATCTAGACGATTTAGAAAAAAAATGATACCCATTGAGATTCTGAATGATTGCGAGTTGAGATAATTAGCAATTAAATTCGTAGTAAAAAAATTTGGATTTCAAGTACTTGATCTCCTTTAAATATTTAAATAGAATTGTTTCGATACACTTTGAATGTAAACGCTGAACTTATCGTTGGATCTCATCTCCGTCAAACTCGTCATTTTTATTTCCAATTAAAAAGCTCCAATTAAAATCTCGATTAATTAAATTTTAGATTTCGAGCGGAGATCTCCATTAAGATCTTGACGTTAAATGCCTCTGAATCCTAATAGAGTAGAAGTTAATTAAAATTCCTTCTAAGAAATATCCCAAAGAAAATCAACTACCCGTGTAATCTTTAATAATTTCAGAGATCAGGAAAATCACAATTGTAGAATAGATTCTTCACGAAGCTTCGTTCTACTTCGACCTGTTGTTTTTTTCTTCTTTTTTTAGGATTTAGGAGGGAAAGGAACATCGACAGGTTGATGTATCGTGCCGAACTGAACGTCGTATTATTACGAGGGTTATTTTTCAAAGCACACAGCAACGAAAGGTGGAAACAATTTTTGTTTCTCGTTTCGTATTTACCTAAAGCTGAACGATGTTTCGCCTCGTCGAGGAAAAACGGCTCTTTAGACACTGACGACTCACGGGCATACGATATTCTGCAACTATCAGTCAATTTCGGTGGATCATACTTCAGGTGAGATCTGCACAAGAAAGCGAGAAAGCCAGGTTGAAAAATGATTATTTAAATAACAAATCATCTTATTTGACTCGGTATTATCTCGAAATGAACTTGCGTCAGTTCGTTTGAACTAGCAAATAACTTTCTCTCGATGTTATTTATTATCGAACAGTATAATTTTTTTTGTTTTTCCTCGATCGTACACGTGTAAATTATTGTTGAAAAATTTTCAACTGAAAATTAAAACGAGTATAATGTTTTAAATAATTTTGATAACTTACAATTTACAATGCATTTTAGAAACGTGACGGTTCAATACAAAGGCATCAAACTAATTTCTACGCTTGATATTTATCTTTCTTGTTGCAACATTTCATAAATGGAACAGGAACTCAAATTCAGTTAAAAAACAAGGGACAAATGAAATATTACGGAAGAATGAGGGTTAATAAAATTACATACTAATGTACACATGTATAATTTTCAAGGAAACACCTGCCAAAATTTCATCAATCTTATCTGTAATAATCTGTATATTACTACACCAAGCAATAACTAATATTATTATACTGACTGTGTGTACCGTGAGCAAACTAGCTCAGTAGATATAAGTTTAGAAAGTGGCGAGAGAAGATTATACAATGGTCAGAACGTTAAGACCACGGAATATGGACTTACAACGGTCGGCATCTGGGCACCTCAATTAAACCCACTTAATCCCTCGGAACACCGTACCATAAGATAATCTCTACCAACCTATTTGGATCCACTTCGGCGTACTCTGGCTGGCCAACGAACGGCGACGCTGTTTTTCCAAACGTTTCAGGCTTTTCCAAGTGGATCGTCGGTACTGGAACGTCTTTATTCGCCAAAAGGGATGAACTTCTTCCTTCGTCTTTTGGACTTTTGGCTTTGGAGAAATCGACGACGTCCTCGCCGTCCTCGCGAACTCGACTCCCCTCGTCCACGTCAGAAGTATCCTGAAAATCCTTTTTTCGTGTTCTGTATCTATCTTCAAATTGTATCAAGCGTCTCGACTTTCAGTCGTTGATTTTAATACAATTTTCAGAACTTCTCTCTTTCGAATCAAATTAGTCATACGTGGAGAAACGTTTCTAAAGAAAGAGTTCTTTAATTGTTTGGTTTTTGGATTTTCATTGAAATTTCATTAATTCCACAAAAATTGTTAATTTATAAACTTAAGATTATAAAATAATAGAAATATACATGCAATAGTCTCGGTGGATTTACTATGTGTTTGAATATTGAATAATCTCTTGATTAGTATTTTATATCTCATTCTTATTATCGAGAATCGAATAACATAATTATTACAAGTTTAAGTGACAATTTTATTATTACAAGTTTAAGTGACAAAGTAACTTACTGAAAAATTCTTTTAAACATTTTAATTTATTTATAATATTATCCACATTTATTACATAATATTATATTTCTGTCATTGTTTAACATGGACCTTTCCTGTTCTTATGTATCATCTTTCTTACGATTCTTCCTCTTACTTTCTAACTTTACATTTTAGGATAATCGTGCAATAGTTGAAATTAATGTACTAATTAATCGATACGTGTCTTAAACGCTATAGTAACATCTTAATTTATTCATTGATTTTAAATCTCAGAATATTTATGCAGTGATTATACTGTAGCAATTCATGTACCAATTAACAGATTAATTAATTGGATAATACAGCGATGCTTTACTTCATTTATTAATTGTAAATTCCCGAATATTCATGTACTGTTTATACAGAGATTCATTGGTCCATACTTCAAATACAACGGCCATTATTTACTATATCTATTGATTTTAAATTAAGGAATAATTTATGCATTGTTTATACTTTTAAAATTTATCCACCAACTCCAAGTAATAAAGTAATATCGCAAGTAATAAAATAATTCTCTACTTTATCCGTGAATTTTAAGTTCTAGAGTATTTATATACTATTCATACTGATATTCATAAGTTAATTCATTGGTTAATGCTTCGAACAATACAATGATTCTTTCATTTCTGGATTTTAAGCTACAGAATATTTATGCATTATTCATATTGAAATTCATACACCAATTGATTGGTCCATACTTTAAATAACACAATAATTCTTTACATTATTCATTAATTTTTAATTCTAGAATATTCATACACTGTTTATACCGAAACTCGTCTGCTAATTCATTGATCAATACGTCAAATTCATTGATCAATACAGCAATTCTTTACCTATTGCTTTTAAATTCTAGGATATTTATAGGCACTGAAATTCGTGTGTCAACTGATTAAGCCATGTCTCAAATAACGTAGTAATTCTTTATTTTCTCTAGAATATTTATATTTATTTAATATAATAACTCTTTATGCTATCTGGAATATAGAATATTTACACACCAATTGTACGAAAATGTATACAGTGACAGACAAAACAGAGTTAAAATTAAAGTTTTATACAAATAAAAATTGCATTAACCATATTTTTTGATTCTCGTCAATAAACTATAGATTTTTATAGTTTATCTACGCGACACGAAAAAAATATATCAAAATATCCAAGCTACGATGCTTTCTACATTTACCACGATTCCAATTTTTTAATCACATTCTCAAAAACCCGAGTCTGCATAAAGATCCGCAGTCTACTTGTCAGTTACAGTTCTTGCAAAGTTGCAACATTTTTCTCGTCTTGAAACCTTCTTTTCGACCGCCGCCAAAAGTATGAATTGATTAACTCATACCTCCAAGGTGAAGCATCGTTGACGATTCACTTCGCAGCTACCGGCATCGCCCAACTCCCAATCCTCCGGTTTATCCGTGTCGTACCTCACGAATTCGTCTCTAACCACACTGTTCGCGCTGCAGTTCAACTTCTCCAGGACTTGATACGGCGATAGGTTATCGGACCTCGGGATGTAGTCCTCCAGTCGTACGGTCGTTTTCTGTGGATTAGAATAAATTCGCTCGTTATCCGACTGAGGATCGTTGTCAGCCTGGATTTAACCCTTTCGTTGCAGACGTTTCCTCTACGATGTGGTTAACGTAGCGAGGTAACGTACCAGTGGAAGAACCGAAGCGTGTATTCTAGCGTCTTGATTAATCAAGAGATTTGTTGCTGGGTGTGGTAGGTGTTTCGGCGTTGAAATTTCGGGAAGTCAAGCTTACGACTTGAAATTTCTATGAGGCGAAACGGTGAAATAATTTAAATATTCGAAGAACGTTTCTGAAGAAAGGCGATAGAAAGGAGCATAAAATTCAGAGGAAATTTCATGCATTCGTTTAATTGCCCAAAATTCAAAAAATTGAGATTAAAATTCAAATAGTTAATTGTTCAAAGTCTCTGGAAACAAAGCACCAAAGAAGTGAAAATTATAATTCAGAAATTGATCCTCAAAAACCAAACACTGGACGAGCGCTCCTTAAACTGAAATTGAATTCCGATTGTTCAAAATCTCTCATACAACGTACAGAAAAATAAATAAGAATCGAAATTCAACTATATAGTTCCTCAATACGCTCCAAAATAAAGCACTCGAAAAATTTAAATTAAAATTCAATCGTTCAATTGTCCAAAACCTCTCATATACAAGAAACAAGAATTAACCCTTTCATTGTCGCGTAAAAAAGTAATGGATTGCTACGAAAAAAAGTGTATACCTTCTTTTTACCAAAAACAGTGTTTCGTTGATCTGGTATAAACTTAACATCTATTCCTTAATGTGTGTATAAAATTACACGACGTTACAGATTAAAATCCAAGTAGTGACGATTTCTCAAAACTGCTCGAACCAAAGAGAGAATCGAACGCGGAGGACGCGGTTTGCCCCGGAACGCGGCGTTGTTTGAGAAAGACAACCGATCCCGGAAAATTCGCAGGGTGGTCGCGTATACCTCCGAAAACGGCGAGAGGAAGGATTCAGCCGGAAGCGATCCAGTACTGCTCCTGACGGGTCTCCCGGCCTTCCTCGTTTTGTCCCGGCGTTGTTCGTGCTCGTCGTTTTCTTCCGACCGGTGCCTGGCCACGTCCAACTCGTCGTAATTCGGCAGACTGACGGTGCTGAAGTTCTTGGGCCTCGCGTTGCTGCCCGATTTCCCGTGGTCCCTCGAGGAATCCTTCGTTTGCCTCTCGATCTCCCTCGATCGCCTCTTCTCCTCGCGATTAGGGGTCGACGAATCCTTGCTCGTCCGGCTCCTCGCAAATCTCTCGTACTCTTCGCTCTCGTGGACCTTGCGCTGATGCTGGCTGCTCTCGAAGGGTCTCTTGCCGGAAACCACGTCACTCGATATTATCCTTCCGGTGCCGTTCACCTGCAAATCCGTCCAATTCGTTAACACTTTCGAGGCTGTTGGAGTGAAAGAATTTTTTTTATATTTATATTATATTCAAATCTTTTAAATATGAAAACATTAAAATTAAATTTTTTTAATTTTTTAACATAATAACATTATATTCAAATTTTTTTTATAAAATTTTAAGTGCACAGAGTGTCGAACACAGCGTGTTCCACGCTATTATCTCCTAAACTATTCATTATAGAGAAATGTGTTTCGAGTAAAACTTATTTTTTGTTTCGAGATGGATATCTTGTGGTTGTCAGAAATCTTGGTCTAAGACGTGTTTACGAGAGTTCGAGGTAATCTTTGTATTTTTGAATGAAACTGTATTTTTCTTCTGATGGACACGTAACCTGCAATAGTTTAGGAAATAATTGCATTGGAGCATTTCTTTCAAATGGGACACGTTGTATTTTTTTACTACTATTGGGATTTATCTGCCGCGTTAATTCAAATAGGTGCATTTCATCAGAATTACTTTCAGTACTTAACACTCTTAGTTTACACTTCGTGTATCTTTAATTTCAATGCAGCCAATGTTTTTTTATAATGTACGTATAAATAAACTGTTTTTGTACAACTTGATATTAATGACTTAATTGAAGTGAAAATTGCAAATATACCTTTTTGATATTATCCCAATGTACAAGATTAATGGTACAACATACTCCATTTTCAAAAATATCCCAAACCTAATTCTTTTTTATAGATGAATATATTGTAGTAACTGTAGAAATTATTATTTAATCGCGTCATTTTATTTTTTATACAATTTTTACCTGATAAGTCTCTTCATATACCACTCTTTATATATTTATACATTCCGAACTTTCCTGGAATCTTTTTACAATTACAATACTTTCGAATCTAAAGTACAAGTTGAATTTCAAGACGAACATAAAAAAAAACGTAAACCAAAATCAAACTTCAAAAAAGACAAAAAACTTGACAGAAATATCAAAAAATACTTTTACGACGGTTTCAAAAAATGCGAACAATCAACACCGAAACAAGAATATATATGGAATCGAATTTGAAAAGAGCGAACTCGTAAAACCTGAAACAAGACCAAATTTCAAAAAAAAGCAAGCAAGAAAGCAAGCAATAAAGGAAAGAACATTTATCGCAAAAGAACAAAAGAATCCATCCCTCGATTTTATTTCAGCACAAAAACCACAGTCCTCGCACCCCTGCACGGCCCAACCCTCGCTCATAACGAACGGTTGGTTCAATTCAACGCGATCCGTAAATATTTCCTAATGTCGCGTCGATATTTGTTTCACAGATTCTCTTTTGTTTGTCGAATCGCGCGGCCCGTTTTACGCCGGGAATAAATATTCTCCGCTGAATATCGAATATCGAGTCGAGGCGAGGGAATTTACAATGGTGATCTTCCGCAACGGGGCGCAACTCGCCTTGTGTTCGTAAATCTCCTTGGCTCCTCTTCCATCGCGTCCTGCGTCGTCCTGCGACCGATGTTTATCCATTCTCGTCTCCTCTTCCGCGTCTTGCTCGTCCCCGCTGCTTCTCGGCGATCTCACCGACGAGTACAGCGGCTCGTCGCCGGTCTCGTGCCGTTTCGAAACGCTCGACGAATTTTCCGCCAAGATCTCGTCCGGTTTCGGAGGCAAGGGCCTGCCCTTGTTTCGCTTTCGGCGCCTGGGAGGCGGGATCGGCGTCACGTCCTTCAGATTTGGACCTGGATTTCAATTCAATTTCATTTCATTTCAGTTTTCTCAATAATGAAAATAATTACAAATATATTGCAAATTTTTATTTTATTTACAAATATATTACAAATATATTGCAAGGTTTTCTTTGCGTTTCTTTACTTTTCGCTGTACCTCTTTACTTCTTTATTTCCAAATGCGCCTCCTGGATATCTTCTCGTTCGACTCAAGATTTACAAGAAAACTAAATCGGACAACTCGATTCTGTATCCAGGGTTTTTAACGCAGCCAACGGAATTATTAAATACTTTGATCTCGATCTTTTTGATCTTCTAATCTCAGATTAAGTATAAAATGTGTAAAGCAATGCGTTGTTCATTCTGTGTTATTTTACTTTATCAAAAGACTAAAGATCAAAATAAAATCTTGGAATAAAATATCAGAATAAAAACTTGGAATAAGGTGAACGATGTCAGAATGAAACTTTAGAATAAAAAGGACTCGACGCTTTTTGAAAGTGGAGCGTCAAACCGGTTTATCGTTGCGCGATTTTTGTCGCCGTTGTCAAATATTTAGCGTCCGAATATTAACGCGAGCGAACTGTTACACGTACGTAATGGACGAAACTATTACGACCGGATTTGTTCGTAATTCTTGCGAGCGAAATACGCGTTGGCCGAAAAATAAGAGAGAGCGGCCGGGAATTTTTGGACGATAGCGTGTGCTGCACACCGGGCTTCACGACACACGGTGTTACTATCCTTATCAGCCAGCGTGTCGGAACGAGCGTGTTCTCGTTAAGGATACAGCCTGCAATACGAGCGAACGATAAATTGCGAGCTTACAGCTGGACGTGGGGATGGTGGCCGGATAGAGGCTCGTGTCGACGGTTAAATTCGTGAGAGCGGAACTTGCCCTCGGTGTACTCGGCACTTCGAGGTTCACGTCGACCCAGTCGCTCGGATGAAAAGGCCTGTCCACGGAATCTATGCTCCTGCCTCTGGTGAGAGCCTCCCTTGGCGGCGAACCAGCGTACCCTATTTCGGAGCTGCAAATATAACACATCCGAATGTCCAGTGAATAACAACGCGTTGTCCATGTCCAGTGATAGTCAGTGCAAAAATAATACATTTTGGTAACATTTGCCAATGCACCTCGTGTTGGTATTTAACCTCTTACGCTGAAATGTCGAGAATATTTGGCCCAAAATTGCAATATTTTCTCAGTTTTAAGTGTATTGAAATATAACTCAGGCAAAACAAACAATAAATTTATTACTTCTTAGTAATTTCTATCCAGTGATACCGATGAATTCAAAAAGAAGACGAATTATTGTATACAGTTTGGTCACTCTTTATGGTCCGTGAACCAGTTACCAGCGCAAGAGGTTAATATATCCTGTGTTAAATCATATGCAGTTGGTCAATTTTTTCAGAATAAGTCAAGATACTTTAATTATTGGAGATAAAATGTTTAAAATCTTTATCTGAATGAACAAGTGAACAAAAGTTTGTTTTATCTTTGTATATTTCTGCACCTCGTGTAAATATTCAGAATTTTGTACATTACCAAAAAGAGAAGAAAACACTGCGAAGCAAAATTGAATTTGCTATATTCGAAGAAACAGTGAGATAATAACTCGACAATATTTCTTAATTATATACAAAAAAAAGAAAAAACAACGCTAAATTTATTCAACAAAACAATAAAAGAACTTATTTCCATCGGATTTCGAACAAAATTAGTCTTAATGAATTTAATAATTTTAAATTATAATTCAAATGACTTTAAACCAAATTCGATCACCTAAACTAAATCAATTGTAAGAAGAAAAACAAATGTCACGAGACTAAAACCAAAAATTTGCCGTGCTCGAAAGGAAACAACAAAACAAAATTTCTCAATCTCCCTAATCATAAACTAAAACAAAATAAAATAGTAACGTAGTGAAATAGCAATTCGTTTCAACCAATCTAATTTTATGACCAATTCCAAAAAGAAGAACAAACCACCGCGAGCCAACACTAAATTTCCCACACTCGACGGAACAATGAAACAACAGCTTCCACCAAAATTCCTTAATCAACCTCTTAAGAATTCTTTCACCACCGAATGCTTCTCTCCTCTCTTCGTCCCAAAAATTCCACCGACGAGTTCCCGTTTTCTCATTGCCACCGGTTGAACGGTGGAACACGAGGCGGCAGCACCGTTTCTTTTCCTATCCCCGTTATATTATCCAGAAGGGGCGGGAGGAGAAGGAAGAGGCGAGTGACTTCCGGGAGGCGGCGCGCAGTTTCTGTATTTCGAAAATTTCGGGCTGACCCCGGCGAAATTATTTGGCATCGCTACAACGTGGCTCTATTATACGGTTACTCGCAAATGCATGCCGTGTTTCTTCGTGTCCCCCGAGCCATAACTCTTCCGGGTACGCGCGAGACGTCGCTGGAATTTCTCTCTGTGCACGCCTCTCCACCCCCTCCCACCTCCCACCGTCCCGTTCCTTTTGTGCGAAACTCTTCCCCTTGAAACTTCTTCCCCGCGGAAAGAAAGAGAGAGGCGAGAAGTGAAATTGCGACGCGGCCAGGGCACGGCGTCGAGAATATCGACGAAAATCGTGGAATTCCATCGATTAACGTTTTTGCCCATCCTCCGCTCTCCCCCACCATCGACCCGTTTCGAATTCCTTTCCATTCAAACGATTTCACCGAAATAAAAAAAAATCAAATTCTGGATGATGTTTCGTCTTTGATTTACTTCTCTCCGTCACGGTTCCGTTTCCCGTTTCGTTCGCGTAACCTTGCATGGGCAACGCTGTCGGGGGGAATGAAAGATACCTTCGAGGGGGAATTTTGACGCGGCAGTTTTTCACAGTGCAGTTCTCGAATTTTTCTGGCGTTTGGTTTCTTCGTTCCTTGTTTTTTGGGAGGGAAGGAATCTTTCAAAGATCTTGTTAAAAATCTTTGAAACCGTTCATAATATATTACATATAATATATTTATATATTATAATTATAATAATAATAATTGAATTCTGGTTATAGAGTCTTGTTATTACAACTAGACTAAAGATTTTCACGCGTTCATGAGAAATATACCGAACGCATGTAACAGTGCAAAAATATATAACAAACATAAAATTTAAAGCATAAAAGAAACTTTAATTTCGATTCTTCATGAGTATGTAAGCTACTGTTGTTATACTTTTAAAAATAGTATACTTAGATACTTTGCTTAACAAATTTTATTGAACACGTGTGCTTCGTGAGATTAACAATACTGATATAATAAATAATTACAGTCATTTAAATAAATAATGATTGCAATGTAAAATAAAATGTAAATATAAAATCGAATAACTGTATATTGAAAACAAGAATAGAAATAATAATAGCAAACAGTCTTGAGACACATTCACCGTCACGGATCATTTTTATTGGAGTGAAACTCATTGCTGATATACTGTAAAAGACTCACTCACAACCTCGAATTTTAGGAAACAATTTGTCCAACCATCTCCAAATATCGCGACACTTTTACAACGTACACATTTCACGCTTCATCCTGTCACTATTTTCTGTCGAATTCTCTCCGGTAAATTGTCCACGGTCCTACGACATGAAATAACCTCTCGGTCCCACGATCATTCTATTAATTTCCCCCGTTGGAGCCTTTTTCGAACGACAATGAAACGTCGAGTTGCAACCGCGATACTTCGGCTGAAAATTTATCGAACCGCGGCGCGCATGGCAAATTGAAAGATTAACAACTTGCACGTTCCGCGCGTCCTACGTATCATCGAGTCGAGTAGAAAGTCAAACGCATTATTTCACGGGCAAACCAGTCGTCGATATCGGATTTTCCAATGGCCGCCCGTTTCCTGGCATTATTAATGCCCTTCACAGCGAGGACAATCGTAAAACCATTAAAATCCGCGGCGTTATCGCAGCTCTCGACGCGCGTACACTCCGTGCGTCTCGTTTGGATTTTTCTCGCCGAGCGAAATCGTCTTTCCAGAATTTTTTTTTCAATTGTCCGCCATTATTCGTCAACGTTTTCACTGCTGTCGCAGACGCTGATGCCGCGAATTTCACGAAATTGTGAGGGAGAGGCAACGAATTTCGTCCCCGTACGAACTGCTCGCTCAATCTACCAAGGAAATTAGTTCAGATATTACTTGAGCAAAGAATTAACAATTACGTTCCAACTTTGTTTGTTGATCATAAATGATCAACGATTGTATTCTTACCTTTAGCTAAAGCTAAAAAGTGCACAGCGCCACCTCTGATTGCAATGATTGGCTATATACAGAATGTTCCAAATCTAAACTTTGGTCAGACTTTGTCAATGTGTCTGGGAGATATTTTCAGTGAAAAATATTATGTACACCATGGGTTGATTCGTCTTTGTTTTCAAAATATGAACAGAACTACTACAGATAATTATCGAGATGTATGCAATTTTTCTGTATAGGGTTGCATGAACTATATCTTAGGTTAGGTTTGATTAATAGCAAAACTCAGAGAAACTAATATTGATAACAGTTTTCCTAATATTATAAGCTTACTTGCGGTGATCATTTTGAACAATTTGTGTAAACCAATCTGAATCAGTATAAATCACTGTAAACAAATAGCTTGAAATAGTTATCGTAAAAAGTTAGATAGCTTGAATGTGGCTTACACTGCTTTTCCTTTCACATCTCAAGAACAAAGACGAATTGACTTCTAGTGGCGCGTGTAACATTTTGTGCCTAAAATGAACTCCCAAGCACATTGACAAAGTCTGACAGTTGAGATCTGGAACACCCTGTATATAGCGCCGCGAGCTTTTAATTATTGATTTTTTAGTCAATAACGCGCGCTTAGTTTATCATTGTTACCCGCAATCGATTTATCACTGATTTTCTAAACTTTATGCTCAAATAAATAAATGAATAATATCTATTATAGTTAGATATTGAGAATGTTTTTGATAATTACTATTTAGCGTTATTTATATTTTAGTTAAAAGATGTGTAGACACATATGATAAATATTCCTTTCACATCTACCGTAATAATCAGTATTTGATTACTATCGTAAATGGTTATATACACAGTCATAAATTGGGATGGGTATAACCAAAGTACCATAGCGATTCGAACAAATGTAAATACATTATTGCACACTGTGATTTTCAGCATGCACGTTAATATTGGCAAACATCAAAAAATTGGCAAACGGAAAAATTGCTCGTAATTTTTTAAAATTTATTAGAGCCAATAAATCGTTAATTAAAACAAAACTGCTCAATACCCTTTTTATTAGTTCAGAGGATGTTATACGCGACCAACCTACGTTGAATTTTACGTACTTTTCGCGTATATTATCTATGTGCATATTTTTCTTGCACATTTGCATATTTTACGACCGTAAAATTCATATGCTTTTTACATATTTTATTTTTTGCATAAATATCCGAAGTCCAATTATAGCATTTACATTTTATTTCACTAGGTCGAAGTATATTAAATTACACATCATTTAGTAGTAAAATTTGAAGAATCTGATAGAAAAAATATTTCGTTGAAAAGTAAGAATACATGCCGATTTTAGCCGATTTACGTTAAATTGAACGAAAATCGACGTTCAATTCATTCTGTATTATTATTGCCAGTTATTCGCGTGTAATAGTTAGTATTAAGAAAATTATTCGTCAATATTTATGAATGATTTATCTCCATTATTCTTATTATGTTCCTTCATTTTCCAGATATTTTCAAAGGGACATTTTTTATTTATCTTTTAATACGAACGATATTGCGTGTCGTTTCCATTGTGCTGCTACAACGATTTCAAAAATCTGAAGGATTTTCCTACGTCATTTATCACGCTCTGTGCTAAATGTAACACAATAAATTATACATCGTACAACAGTGCACGTAAATATGAATAAATATGAATTTTCCGGATATTCTCACCTTATTCTATTTTATTTGACACACATATGTACACAGGTATACTTTTTCCACTCATTGTTGCAATTCAGTTACGTTATTTACTGTCGACAAGAATATGCAAATATTTATATTTTGGTCGATCCAGTGATTTATAGATTATCTTACAACGAGAATTATAGATGTATCTGTCTGCGTATAAATCTTTAACTATAAATTGAAAACCAACGTTTTATGCCGCAACGATATCTCATTTTCTTAATCAATTTACATTTTATATATTACAATTTATAATCTATCGAATACTATTTTTTAAAGAAAATTTACATGTATGTAATATCCCTATTCTTCAATATAACTTCCTATAATATTCTTTTCGTTATTTGTATCTTTTTTTCCACACTTAGGATAATAAATTATCCCTAAAACTTTTTGATTCTAGAACTGTACATTGGTATTTTATTATTATTAATAATTAAAATAGAATTGGCATCTATTGCGACATTAAATCACATCACAGAACTTGTCAATGATTTATTATTCTCATTTTGTTTCAATTACGTCATTTTCAGTAACCTCAGTGTTCACGAAATTTCCCTTCATTTCTCCTGACATACAGTCACTCATTCGATCAAAACCGCTGACTTAGAAATCTTCGAAACTCCGTTATCGTGTATCGAAATCGTTGTGAAACAATCAACAATCGAGTTAACCATTATGTCGCACGTAACGCGTTTTAATCGTCGATCTATCATCGGGACACGGCTCGCAACCTCGAGCATCGAGATCGGTTTCCGCGCAATTAAATGCAATCTTCGCTCGCGGCGGGGGAGGGGGGGACAAACGGGAAATTACGAAGCAAACGGGGGAATCAACGCCGGGAAATCCCGTTTCTAAAAGCCTCTGCCCTTGTACTCTCGTGTTTCATCCCTTCGTCTCGCGTTTCTCACGATGACGCTTAATTGACGTCCGAGAATCTGTTCTTTCGTGACGTGGACAAAGGAGGAGAAAAGAAAGCTCGGAGAGGAGGAAAAAAAGAAAAAGAGGGAAATTCGTCCTCTGAAGAGGAAAATATACTTACTTTCCTTTCTTTTATAAATTAACTTCTCAAGCTCTCTTTGAGAATTTGCAAAAAATTTAACGTGTGTATTTGCTAATTAAATTGAATGGAATACATGTGCACCTTGTATAGAAATTCCCACAAGTGTTCGAATGATTTCGTCAAGAAACTGTATAATTTCAAAGAACATTCAAAAAAAAAATCACTGATAGTTGAGATAGTTGTCATTTCACAAAACTGTGCAGTGGAGCTCCCTCGCATGCCGTTGTATAATTGTTGCTGACTCAACCGTGCGCGATCCGATGCAGGAACCCGTCCAAATCGAGCCGGAGAACAATTTGGACACCTGCACGTGGCCCGTTCTACTGACCTTAAAAAGGTATCGGCGAATGAAACGCGACGTGGGTGGAAAAACCAGCCTAAACGCAGCCCACGCCGCGGATTTGCCATCACCGTCGTTCAAACAAGTCCCCGTATATAGGAACAAAAGCTGTCACGCGATCGAGATCTTCATTCACGATAGTCGGTTCTACACCACGACCTCACCTTTCACAGTTATCCCTCTAACGAGCGAACAGATCGAATCTGCGTGCGCCGACTTCAATGTAATTTTTATGGGAAACTGTGGTTCTGTGGTGAATCAAAAAAGTTGGCTCATGTCTTTCCTTGTTTGAACGTCAGTGATTGCTTCAATAGCTTAGTGATTGTTCACGTTGGTTTATTAATCTTTATGTACTTAATTATTTCTAGACGACAACGAGTATACTCGACGAAAATGCAGTAAATACACTTGCTGTAAGATTGAATTACATTGTAACAGAATGACAAATTTTTTTCGTGTTTCTTTGAAAAATTTTTAATTTTATAGGTGTTATTTTATTGATTTGTTTTGCTGCCTTGAAATAAAATATGCTAAAATTACAAATATATATAATTCTTTTACCTAAATTTTACAATAGATAGATTAAACAAAAACTGCACGACTTGTACCCCAGTACGATTCGTCACACTGAAAGGCCCAGAAGCAACTGTTCTGACTAGGAAATGAAGACGACTTTTTTGCTATAAAATTTTATTGATATGCAAACATTTGAATCGATACAAAACAAGTTATAGGCGCGATCACTCAGTACCAGACAACGCCACTCGAGGTCTACCCTACGACCCCTCACGAATCACGTGACCCAAATCAACCAATCGCTAATTTTTGTTGCATTAACGTTGCACCTGAAGAAGTCCGATTTTCTAGGTTATTCCCGCTAAAATCACTATCAGTGATAAAAAATTTCTTTTCATGACGAGAATATTCGACTTAAACGCTGAAGAAGTTGAGACACACAAAACCAGGCGAAGACCGTGATTTCATACACGGAGCGATTTGAACGTCCCACGCAATTATCGGCTAAATTACTCGCTATGGCAAAAAATGTTTGAAGTAAAACCTACTTGATTTCAAGAGGAGACAAACCTTGATGGTCCCTCCTCCTTCTCCTGAAACAAAGTCTTGTGGAGGTCACAAACCTTAGTATGGATGGATGTGCATCCAAGTTTTTGAAGTGATCTTTATTCTTTTTTAAATGAAACTAGTTCTTTTTCAATCTGAGAAAAAAGCTAGTAATTTTTTTCAATTCATCGACACCACTCGAAATATCCTTTGGAAACTTTTATCTTTAGCAAACTTGATCCTCACTGAGATTTTTAATTTAAAGTCTTTTCAATCCTTCGACTTTCTTTTGATTCTTAGATTATCAATTATTTGATTTTAAAAGTACAATATTAATGTGCGTAATGTATTTAAATTTTCCAAAATTTCGACTTCAATTTCGCATTATTCCTAGATTAGTGAAGAAATTGAAGAAATCAGTTCTAAATGAATTATATAATAAAATATTATATAATTAGTATCAAATGTATTATAATTATATAGTATTATTAGTACTAAATACGTTATAATTATATTATACAGGATGGCCACTGAAAAAACTGAAGGGTTTGAAAGTCATAACTTGTTCATTTTCAAAATGGTGGTCATTTGAGGAATGTTGTTTTTCACACATAATACTGAAAATTATATTTCCAAATAAAATAATAAAAAATTTAAAAAACATGTGTTTGTAAAAGTTATTTTTGTTTTATATCATTCAGTCTTTCAGTGACCACCCTGTGTAATATAAATTTCTATTATTTCTATCATTTCTAACAGAAATTTGTTTCATCTATCAACTATTGTATCCCAAGTATTCTATACACTGTCTCGTACGATAAATAAGTTCCTGATACCTCCAAATTGGATTTCTAAAATGCTCGAAAGGAAGAAACGTTCGAGGCAAGAACAGAAAAGCCGCGATTAATCGTAGCGTTCGATGAGGAGGTTCCTCGTCGGAAATCGGTTTCCTTCGACGTTTAACAGGCCAGTATTTACCGCCCGGGATTGTCATTTCCGCGAATATTTCCGCGCGCGTAATCGGACCAGATGTCGAACACCTTTACCTATTTTTTTTTTTTTTTTTTTTTTGAACTGCTCAGAGTGAGCAGATCTACTCTACGATCTTCCCCCTCGTTAGGTATCATCTCAAAAATAACAAAGAGCTGAAGAAGAATTTTTGAAGAAGATGAAACGTTTCGTTCGTAATCATGGCTAGGAAATAATCTGAAGAAAATCAAGGCAAAGCGGCTATAATATTTTCCAAGACTCGTTTACGCTTCCCCTCTTAACGCTTCGTACGAATTAGCCGCCGTTCCCCTCCGGGAAACATCAAATATTGACCAATTAGCCGTGTTCCACCGTTACATCTTAAATTACCGTTGCACTCGCGGTGCAACGCAGAGAAATTACGGTGCGGCGGGGTGAAACACGCGTCTCGGGTAATTAGGAACGGGTTGCCGGTTCTTATCGATCAACCGGAGCCACGATAATCCGCGAAGTTCATCTATTTCGGGGCAGTTCAGAGTGCAAAGCAAAGAACGAATGGAAGAAGAAACAAGATCTCGAAATTGGCGAATAACTCGATCATTTCGCAACGTTTTGACTTAAACGTCACATTTACGTACTTCAAGGTTGGAATTTCTTATTTAATAACTGTCTGTTTGAAAAATTCTCAAAATTTATTTATTTCGGAGTGCAAAGCAAAGAACGAGTGGAAAAAGAAACGAAGTTTCGAAATTAGCGAATAACTTTGTCTCAGTTCGCAACGTTCCTGACTTCAGAAAAAAGAACTGAGATATAAAGTGGAACGTCACATTTATGAAAAGCTTTGAAACTTGTTATTTAATAACTGTCCATTTAAAAAATTAATTATTTAATAACTACCTGTTTAAAAACTTCTCAAAGTTTTATTATTTTGGAGTGCAAAGCAAAGAACGAGTGGAAGAAGAAACAAGATCTCGAAATTAGCGAATAACTCGATCATTTCGCAACGTTTTGACTTAAAAAAATGAAAAAAAAATTGAAATATGAAATGAGACATCACATTTACGTACCACAAAGTTGAAATTTTTTATTTAATAACATATCTGTTTAAAAAATTCTCAAAATTTATTTATTTCGTAATGAAAAGCAAACAACGAGTGCTAGAAGAAACGAGGTTTCAAAATTAGCGAAAAATTCTGTCATTCTGCAACGTTTTCACTTAAAACAAAAAAAATATCACATTTGTGTACCATAAAAAAAATTACATTCTTCATTTAACAACTATTTATTTAAAAAATTCTCAAAATTTACCTATTTAAAGACAATTTAAAGCACAAAGAAGAAACGAAGTTTTAAAATTAATATAACTACCCATTAAAAAAAATACGCGTCTTGGATAATTAGAAATTTTTTGGTTCTTACGAATCAGTCAAGACCACGAGATGATTCCTGAACGTAACTAATTTCGTGGTTCGTAAGAGTTTCCGTAAACGTTTTCTTTGTTAAATCACGAGTGTCCTTTTATCGTTGAATTAGGCCGATGCGACTTTCTAACTTGCTCGGTTGCGTTTTATCCTTTTCTTTTCTTAGCTTTTACGTGAATAACGAGTAGCAAAAAACTACACGACTTGTACCTCAGTACGATTCGTCTCACTGAAAGGCTCAGAAGCAACTGTTGTGACTAGGAAATGAAGACTTTTTTGCCATAAAATTTTATTGATATGCAAACATTTGAATCAATAGAAAACAAATTACAGGCGCGATCGCTCAGTACCAGACAACGCCACTCCTACTCGAGGTCTACCCCACGTCCCCTCACGAATCACGTGACCCAAATCAACCAATCGCTAATTTTCGTTGCATCAGCGTTGCACCTGAAGAGGCCCAATTTTCTGGATTACCCCGCTAAAATCACTTTCAGTGATAAAATTAATCGAATATTTCGAGAACAACAGTCTAATTTTGTAAGAACATTTTATAATTTCTTAATGTCACTTCATTTGAAATATGCTCAAACTGTATACAATACAATAATTATACTATGTTATGTTATAATAATATATCTTAGAAATGATTTAATTTTAATTGAAAAATTACGTGAAATTCATACGATGTCCAAAATTCTATTTGAAATTTGTCAGATATAAATTTCCCCGGTTGACTACAACTATGTCTACAATACTCGTAAATAAAATACAAATCTCGCCATCAGTCACAGAAATTTTACGTTGCAATTACATTACAATGCTATAAACTTTAGATACAAATGCTTCAATCGAATGCTATTAATAGATAACGTCGATGCAACGATAATCGAATGATGCAACAATTTATCTCATCACGACATCTATCTATTAATATCCGATAATATCGTAACCAAAGTGAAACGTAACGAAGTGGAAGTACCAATTTCACGGTGTACCAATGTTAAAAATTAAAATTTCTTCATACAAACTGATGGAAAAGAAACTGCAAACTATCGTCGAAGCTTAATAGAATTTCAAATAAATTTTCACATTAAATTCCAATTGAAACGTAGATTGGATTACCTTTCGTTTCCCTTCTCGGTCAACACATTTGTCGAGTCTTTATGAAACTATTCGTTCGCTCGACACTCCGAATCGTTGGCATTCAGCGGATCGACGATCTTACGTTGATAATTTTCACGCGTTTGTAAAAAAAGAAACGTACGAAAATACAAAAAAATATAGCGACACAACGCGTAGAAAGAGAAAGACTTTCCATACGAGTTAATCACATTCGTGAAAATCGCAAAATGCGTATGAAAATCCGGCGGGGATCATTGTTCCTCCGTGAAAGCTAGGGTTTCGTTAGAGTTCGAGGGAACGAGTAATTTGATAAAAATTCGACGAACGGGTATTTACCCGGGAAAGGGTAGGTAACTGGTTCGCAGTCGTTTGGTAAAACACGAGCCGAAAGGAGAATAAAAGCGCGGAATTAATGGACAACGAGCCGAGCCATTCAGGACTCTTATTATCTCGGGCTCGTACGTCGCGCGCGTTATTAACAGCCCGGGCGCGATTCTAGTCCCTGGCGCGGGCAACTTTCCAACGGGCTGGCTCTTAAAAACGGACACTTAAACCGTGTTACGCGGCACCGATAAACCTTCCCCGAACAAGCCACCGGTTTACTTAATTGCGCCAAGCGTAAACTGTATGCACGTGTGCGCGCGCGCGCGAGCGCAACAGCGACTCGATGCCGCGGTGTTAAATCAAAAAGGCGTATTTGCAACTTTTCGCTCGAATCAAATCAAGTGGGCATATCCAAGTGCATAAAGAACCTCGTATCCCTCCGAGGCACTGGCAAAGTTGCTGCGAGCTTCAGCTTTCGAGCGCAAAGAGGACGTTGAGTTGCGGCGATTGATGGACGAAAAAATGTACAATTCCGTTTCAAAGAAAAAAGCGAGAATGACTTCGAAATCTCCGAGATTTCTTAAACTACGAAAAGGTTGTTACTGTATAAAAGTATAAAAGTATCCTCTATTTTAACAATATGACCAAGTTTTTTTCGTGTCTCCAGAGATGTTCAAATGCTAATTCTTATTGAATCACCCTGCATAAGTGAAGTCAACACCTGACCGTTTCCAACCGCCATTTAAAGTAATAAAAATAATAAAGTAAATAATTAATATTATTATTCGTGCAATTTAAAATGATTAAAAAATCTGGATTATCAGTATCAGACGTCCTGTTCCTGTTCCTGTATCTGATTCATTTTTGTACAAGGTCTTTCACCCTCAGAAATATTTTTTACTAAAAGATAAGCAGTTCTAAAAGATCGCTTTGTTTAATTCTTTGAGAATCAATTTTAAATATAATATAAGTTACATTTATCAATATAATGTTCATACACAGTAGATTGGGAAAGAGCACTGTTCTAGTATTGTGTTGAAAATTTTCTAATCTAAATTCTAATCTCTATTCAAATTTCAATAAAATGGTCTTATATTTGCATTGTTATTGTTATAATACAAGATAAACAAAAAAAAAGTCAAGTGAGAGCTTGTTAAATTTTGTACAACTAAATGTTGTGATACGTATTTAAGATTACAGTCAATTACAGTCAATAATTATTGAATTACCTGCATGTAATTATAATATTAAAATATGTGATTATATTTATAATTATATTTAAATGTATCTACCTCGTCACTCTTTGCGTGGCGCCACCTAATACGGATCCCTCTTCTTTCAAACCAGGATAGATCTGAAACATAAAATATCGATCGTGTTAAAAAATCTTCGAATTAAAAAAAATATTCGAATTTTAATCCACGAAGTATCGACACGACAATTGTATACGTACACGTTTGCTTTATTTCTATGTATTTATATTCATATCTGTATATTTCTCTTTTATTATTTTCTTATCCATACGATTTTTTTATAACAATCTTAAATGCAAGAATCCATAATTCTAATTATATAATAATCTCTCTGTTCCGAAGGATTTAAACAAACAAAAGATAAATAAACACGATGCAGTTTCCAAGAATTGCACAATTTTTCTATAATAATATAAATGCAGCACTCAAGTGCACACTCTAAGTATAACAATCCTATCTTCTTTCGGGAGAATTTAAATTTGAATTTACGAACGAAAGTTAAATAGATTCAAATTTACAAGATCTGTAAAATTTTTCGATTTGAAGAAAATAGAAATTAATGCGCTCGAAATTTTCAAGTTTCAAACGAAGCGTCGACTTTTACTCGTTACATTTTCGATTTATTTTCAAACGAACGTTAACCTTCCGTGAAACAATTATAAAACAATTACCCGTCCATTGCATCACGATCGCTTACATAAAAATCTTCACGAAGCTATTTAAAGTTCCCGCGTACGAGGATGGTCCCGAGGATGGTCGTTCGAAGTTTTTCTTTATGTTGAACGCGAGTGTCGCAGTAATACCGGAAGCTCGTGTAATTTTCTTCCGCGTCGTTGCGTTTAAAATATTCCTCGCTTGCATCAGCTCCTTCGAGCTTTTCCCATTTGCCGCGCGAGATTACACGAACATCGGTTGTAACTACTGATAGGATCCGAGACACTTGGAATCGCTTCGTGTCTGCATTGTCTACATTTTTCTGCGTTACTTCGAAGATGACTCGACGCTCGGAACTCGTGAAAATCTCGCCAGATCTTGAGCATTTGATAGATCTCGAATATTTAGCGATAACGATCAATAACACCAATTTTATGAAATTTTTATGAACGACATTTATTTTCAGAAATCTGAATGTTTCTTTCGTAAAATATTCCCAAGCTCAAGACGAGTTTTTAAAAAACTCTAATACTAAAATTACTGGCAATTGAAATATGGAAAAAATTAAACTAAGAAAACACAAGCTTTTGTACAGTGTTTAGTTTCCAGTTTTTTCAGTCAAACGCTGTCAATATATTTTATATGTCATTGAAAGCATTGTTAAAGAATTATAATTAAAAAAATCGAAAAACGATATATGATCTCAATTCTTTGAACTTTAACGTTTCTACGGAAGATTCTGAGAAAAAATGTATCGAACAAATATGAACACGTGACAAACTAATCTGAAAAATGAATTATTCACTCGCAGAATTAACGCAAAATCGCAGAGTAAATTTCAAAAAATAATAAATTTTTATCGCCGCTGTTCTTGTACTCAGAGAAATAACGTGGAAGTATCATGATACTTTCTGACTATTATTAGATAACAATAATGCACATTTTGTACATCTCTTTAATAATACTACCAATGACATATCTTTTTTTCCATTTGGATCTTCAGGATATATTAATAACGTTTGGACACCCTGTACGTACAAGGCGACCGGTTTTAACGTATAAATGCAAATGTGAACAATCTGTATCCACAAAAAAGTAGTTCAGATAAGAAACCAAGAATGGTTTCGAGGGGGCCACAATCCCCTCGAAAGTAGTTTCCTCGTAGACGAGCACGTAGTTGATAAAATTGGCCATCTTGATCCTGCTGTTGACTACAGTGTTAAAAACTTTACGACTTACGGAAACACAATTTATCAAGAACATTTTCAAGAATTTCGATCTTCAAATTTTTGTCTGTATTCAGATTCAAGACGATCCCAAGTGCTCTTGGAACTTAAATTCTTATCGATTCTTCTTACGCTCGGTGCTAACTGATTGTGAGTTAACAACGTTCTGTCTTCAAAGTGACTTTATTCATAAACAGTTCGGTACACGATAAACAATACAATGGTAGATTATCTACGTCTCTTTCCTCTCCCTGTGTTTTGCGATAAACCAAAATATAAAGACACGACTTGCAGCAATGTCAATCAATTCTTGTATAATAATAGTTCTTGTATAGCAGTTTTTCTGTATATATAATTCTCTGCAACAATCCTGTGCGACTTTCGACTTGCGTGAAGAAGTATTATTCGTGTAAGCATTAAAACTATTATTATAAAGTTTTACGAATAAAAATAAATAAAAAATAATAAAGTTGTACAATTTTATTACTTTGACCTTACGACAATCGACAATTTTGTTTTTCACAACTGCTAATTTTGAGTATTCTTGTCAAAATTAATATTAATTTTTGTTTGGACAGAGACACAATTGTGTAAATCTATTGTTTTAAATTATTTAGATTTTAAATTATAACGATTCGTGTCGTATGAGTTATAATGATCGATTCATTACATAGAATATTCCGATACAATTGTTCTGGTGTTGATAGATATTTTCATTTATTTATTTATTTCTTGTCAAAATTAATATTAATTTTTATATGGACAGAGACATAATTGTGTAAATGCTACTTGTTTTAAATTATTTAAATTATCATTTAAATTATAATGATTCGTATCATGTGAATTATAATGATCGATTCATTACGTGGAATATTTCGACACAGTTGGTTTGATGTTGATAGATATTTTCATTTATTTATTTATATTAATATTTTTGGACAATGAAAGTCAAGTGCTTGTTTGACATCCGTCGTGAAAGCAACACAACAAATCTCAGAAATTATAGTATAATTATTATTACACACATATCCAACAATCCCAATCTAACGCCACAGTTGTACCAAATGAATTGCATCGTAATTCAATTACGTTATGCTTCGATAACACAGTAATTCAACTACATCGTAATTAAATTATATAATTCAAACTTTTTAAATTAATTATTGTAACTATGAGTGTAATTGAATTACAGCATAGTTGAATTACAGCGCGATCAAATTGGAATATATTAGAATTACTTAGAATCCCGAAATATGAATCGATATCTCTGAATTCTCAGATATCCGCCGATAAGATAATTAAAAATCCGATCAGATAATTAAAAAATTTCATTAAATGCGATACACCATTTATCTGCACTTGTAATGAGTATATTGTTTTATGCGACAATGACCTCCCAAAATTAAGCAACCTTAATGATAAAATGTTTATTAAAACCAATCTCACAATTGACTGATAACTGTTATCAAATTAATGACTTCAATGTGATCTTATAATTAATAAAAAACTAAGAACTTTGTTATCTCTAGATTTTTTTTTTTATTATTAGATAATAATAAATGTCACTTCTGTATTGAGATTTTTCAAAGTTTTTTTTCTTTTCTTTTTTCTAACAAAGTTTCATTTACTTCTTTCAAGAAACACTTGGCGATTGCCGTTATTTCTTCCTCCAATGTAATATTGCAAGTTATTTATATTTTTAAGAAATTTTTTCTCTTTCTAAATTTATGCTTGTTGTTTAAAATGAGTGCAACGAAGAAGTTTATTTCTGGTCGCGTAACACTAATTTACGAATAACAGTGATATTAATTTTTCCCCGCTTGAAAATTTTCACCTCGTCGTTTCTCAAATTTTATTATCCCCGAATTTCTCTTTGCCTCGTCTTCTTACTTTTTAAATACCAATTCGACTCTTCGTAACTGTAAAAATCGTCAATTGTAAAAACATATTAAATCATAATCCAATCGAATGACGAGAATTACAAATTACTACTGACAACGAAATACGGTATAACCAAATTATTCTGCAATTATAATTCGAGTGTATCATATTCACAACCTGAATTGCATTGCGATTCAATCGAGTGAAAGATGACTGACTTACGAATTACGATATAACGAAGTACGGTGTAATGAAATGATTCTGTAATTAATAATTCAATTGTAATTCTGCGCAACTTTGTGCGACGCCATGCTCGGTCGTTTAAAGGACCGGCAAGCACCGAGCGCAGACAAGTCATTAACAACATGGAGAGCACGGATCGTGCCTGCCCTACAGGCCCGCGGGAATCCGAAGCCAATTTACTACAAACATACGACGTCGAAGAAGGATCGGACGATCCATCCTCAGGAGTCGATTAAGCTAATTCGACTCGCTTGGCTCGCCGGCTATCCTCGACCGTTAACACGTTCCTCAGAATGCGATTTCAGCTTCGATTTACGACGCGACGACGAAAGGAATTCTTTGGAAATATTAAATCGAATCGAATCGATCCTGACTAACACCGTAGATTGAAATGCATTGGAACAACGACAATCACTATTCTTCTCGAATTTACCTTTTGGAATTATTCAATTATTCAGTTACTTGTATCATTCATCATAATGTGATGATCCGTTTCCATTTCAAGTTTATTTTACAATTATTTCTATTATTTATTACGCTATGACGATTCGTTCTCGATTCAAATCTACTTTAGAATAATTTATATTATTTATTATACTGCGATGATTCGTTCGTTATTAACGAAGCAAATCCCTAAATTTGAGTTAGATTTTATCTCTAATTAGGTTTTATCTCTCGTTTTTCTGCAAAAACGTATTACTCCTCGGGCGTTGTATAATGCGCTAGTTTTATCCCACTTGGAACATTCTAGCGTTATCCTTGGTCGCCTTGCCAAATTAAATACATACAACCTCTGGGAAGAGCATAGTATAAATTTCGAAGATTCGTATCGCGTGCTCTCCAGTGTCCAATGCATTATGCCTGCCGAATAATATTTTATCACTGAAAGTGATTTTAGCGGGGATAACCCAGAAAATCGGGCCTCTCCAGGTGCAACGCTAATGCAACGAAAATTAGCGATTGGTTGATTTGGGTCACGTGATTGGCCACGTAAGGGCGTAAGGGGGCGTGGGGTAGACCTCGAGTAGGAGTGGCGTTGTCTGGTACTGAGCGATCGCGCCTGTAATTTGTTTTGTGTCGATTCAAATGTTTGCATGTCAATAAAATTTTATGGCAAAAAAGTCGTCTTCATTTCCTAGTCAGAACAGTTGCTTCTGGGCCTTTCAGTGAAACCAATCGTACTGGGGCACAAGTCGTGCAGTTTTTTCTTACTGTTTTGTCGCCGATAACGAGCTCGTTAAATACAAATGAACCTGTTATGTGTTTAAATACTTGTGTGTGTGCAAAATATCGATTCGTCAGATCTTTTGACTAGTTGCTTCGATTCAAATCTCTACGCTCATTATTTTGCATTTTGTCACAAGAAATGCATGACGAGACTAACTCGTCAAAGGATTAATTTCATTATATCTATTGACTTTTCACCAATCGACGATCGTTTCTAACTCTCGACGATTAATTTTATTGATTGAGGTAGAAATTTCAATCGATCAATGCCCAACCTAGCTTAACAAAAGGATCAAAAAGGCTTCTTTGTTGTTGTTCTTTTTCGTTGTAAATTTCGACCTGGGCATCTGTTAATAACAACGATCCGTCTCGTTACGCGGGATGATACTTCTCGCGTTTCGATCGCGGAGTCAGGAAGGCCGATCGTAAACTCGATCGCGTTAAAAACGGGAAAGCAGCGTCGATAGTTCAGCGTCGACGTTGCGTAAAAGATACGGTTATTGCCGATGGCGCGGTACTTTGAAATATTCAGCGCCGGCCATCGGCGCTACACGCTACCGTAGGTATGAATATAATTCCCGGGCATTGTCCCGCAAAAATTGATTCCTTCACGCGCGCGCGTCCTGTACGTACGCCCCTGACAAAACGTGGAAAAAATTAAATCTACCGGCGGCGCTTTCGCTCCGCGGGCGACAGGCCGGCCCCGGACCAAATTAAATTGGACTTACAGGTGGCATTGACGGACACGGACACGGATCATTTAAATTTTAAAGTAGTCCCCGGTTGTAACTGTCGCGGAATTCCGACCGTTCTAACGATCCTCGTCGCTCTTCTCCCTTCGTTTCGTTCTGGCAACGTGAAAAATCTGCTGAATTTTTCTACCGCTGGCTTTCTACCGTCTTTTTCGTTTTTCTTTTCTTTCTTTTATTTCGAAGCTTTTGGCAAACCTCGTCAGGTTCGTATCGATGATCTTTCGCGCACATTACTTTCAACGACAGAGCGTGTGTTTTGTCACTTCACGTTCGTACGATTTAACAGAAATATGTCGCACGTTTGTGAGGAAAATAAAAATTTCACATCATCGTGAAGGATAGTCCTTGATCGATTATGCAAATTTCATTCGTTGGTATTTTCACATTTTTGCCTGTAAAATTTTGTAAATACCTAGTATTATAAATATCATTTTCACTATCATCGCGAACAAATGCATATTGAGAAGTGACAGAAATTTTTATCTTTTGGGGATAATTGAACAATTATTATATAAAATATTGTGCGCATTATATAACTGAAATTTCACCAGTACTACAATATTTATAATTAATCAAATTTGAAACAAATCTGAGAATATGCCTGGAAATTGCCAGATACTTATTTTATATTAATATACAGTTTATTATATATTTATTATGTAAAAAATGTATATTCCATTAATATGAATTTCGTAAAAAGATTAAAACTTATCTCACCAAGTACATATTCCGCGAAATAAATGCAAGTTCGAATACGTTTCTAAGCTACTGTATACGAACTCCATTTACTGAAGGAAAATTTAATTAATACGCAGTTAATTAAAACTTCTAGATAGATCAAACCCATTTATACGTAAACTCCTATCATATATACGAACTTCAATTATAATCAACTATTCGTTTAGACAAACTGGAATTCTTCAGGTACGAAAACTACAATGAAATACATAACGTAATTACGAGTACTGTTTCGAAATTTTCAGTTTCGGTGCTTAAAAATAAATATCGACATTGTGTATCAAATATATTCATAGATAAACGAAAAAAAAGATACATATATGTAAATTTAAACCTAGACACCGAAGATCAAAGTCTAAGCAACTTGTTTATGACTTATTAAGGTGCACGCGAAACACTTTCTACTGTAGCGTTGTTCAACAACTGTAACAAACGTATTTCAAAAAGCTACAGTCTGCCGAGCATGTCTCCTTGATTGCCTCTCGACCCGTTCGAAGCCGGAAGACTCGTCTTGCAGCCACGCGCGCGCGCAGGAAGACGCTGGCAGAATGGAGTTACGTCTGATCTCCCTCGACACGATCCTGTCGATGCAATTGTGCAACCGCCACGACACACGCAGCCGAATTGCACGTGTTGCATAATTCCCTTTTGTATCTGCGTGAGCGAGAACGAAAACACTGTTACGTGGAAACCGGTACCTCGGTCTTAACTCACCGTACAACACCCGTGGCTCACGAAAGTCTTCGATTACTTGGCACACGATACATGCTTGGCGTACAAACATATCACGCGTAACATGTACAAAACGTTTACAAAATTTTATTGATGCCACAATGAGAGACGATTGTTAGGATCGCGTTGTCATAAATAATTTGAAATCAGTCTGAAGATACATATACAGTGGTTCGTGAAGATGTACGAACATTTACATTCAAGTAAATTTATCTGTATATTGCGTGTGTTACGTGGAACATTTTAAAATTTCATATATTAAGAACATTTTAAAATTTTGATATATTCGTATATTGACTATAATGAGAGATGATCGTTAGGATTATGTTTGTACAATTTGGAGCCAATCTGAGAATCTTTTGTGTACAGTGGTTCGAACGTTTACATTTTATATATCTGCGTTGCATAAAATATTTTAAAATTTCGTCAATAATGAAATCAACTAATGAAAAATGATTATTCTAATTATTTAGTAAAATTTGAAACCAATCTGAAAATGTATATGTAATAATTATTCACGGAAGCATTCGAACATTTGTGTACGTGTACAATATGTGTATGTGTTGTACGAAACATTAAAAAATTTCATTAACATTGTAATGAGACGGAATTACACGTAATGGTTTGATGATTTTTGCGATATGATCAATTGATTTTTAATGAGCAACAGATTAGAATTCTCTTTTTCAAGTTGATGGTAATGAAAGATAACTGTAAATAGAAACAAGTAAGAAATATTGGCGTGCTGAACATATTTCTTTACGTAAATGTAATTAAGGCTGTAAACCTCATGGAAGAATATTCAGGATTTTCACATTAAAAATTCGAAAATTAATCTTCTTTTTCCATTCATACAAATGCTTTTCATAGTCTGCAAATATTGGATTCAGAAAAAAATTTTAGGTTTCCAAATATTCTCGAAAATTTGTAAAAAAATTCGAAAATACTTATCACTGTCTCCACAAAAAAGAAGTAAAACTGTTTATTTAAATTTTGTGACCTTTTCGATTAACTAAATGCGCGATTTCTTTTTCATAAAAAATTGAAGAAAACAAATTGAAAACTGGAAATATTTCGAAATTAAATATTTCAAAATTCTCGAATGAAAAATGAAATTGACGATTATTCGACAGACAGTTAACGACCAAATCTGCCTGCACAGATTTGATCAAAGAACAGTAACAACCGAATCGATTTCCATCTTCAATTCACAAAATACCTCGACGCAGTTTGCAAGGAAAAAACGTTCTAGACAACTTTTCTCGGCACCGTGTGCAGCCATATAATCGCTGCCATTTATGCAACAATGTTCCTCTAGGAATCGTACACGTGTCGTTTCGACACGGTTTACATTGCAAATTCGTCTCGGAGAAGTTGTTACTGTCGACACGTTGCTCGATGCAAAAGTTGCCCCGCTGATTAAATTAGCGCGCCAGTTGTTTCCAGAATCGGGCACATTGTTTTGATACTTCTGCCAGAAACTGTGCATACACATAACTCACAAGTACAATAACTTGATAAAACTACGACGTATCGTAACAATACAAATATTCGTGCAAATACTAATAATTTGCCAGTAATCTCGCTCGAAAAGAAGAATATAGATTAATTTTAACGAAATTCGCTCGATTGGACGATTTTCAAACTTGGTCAAACAATTTCTCAGCGACTGAATTTCATTATTTGTATAATTAATTGATAGTCGATATTTAATAAGCGGGGAACTTTTTCGGGAGAGATGTGATAGTGAATATGCCACGTTGTTAGATTTAGAAATCTCGGAGAATACTTGATATTTAGACTAGGTTTAATTGCTATTTAGATTGGTATTTGGGTTGGATTGTGACGGAATTCGTCCCTTCTTGTGTGGTACTTGAACGTTGCTGTTTCTCAATAATTGAACTCAATTACTTGAAAATGTAATAAGAACTGATAGTTGATAGTCGTAAATTAACTTTCTTCAGAAAATGATAGCAAATGTGCAAGATTTGGAAAATTGTTGTTATTAAATTAATTGCTATGATAGCTTGAGCTTAATATATATACATATGTTTAATTATTTACAATTGCTCCCAATGATATAAAAACTATGCGATTAAAGAAAGCGAATTTCCAAGGAATTGGAATCTGTTCGAAATTGTTACTCATTAGATAGTCACAGTTGGTAATGAAAAATTATTTTTTTTTCACAATCTGACACTTTTCGTTCTTATTAAATTTCGGTTTTAATCTGCGATACGATAAAATATCGTCGAACAAAAATTATAATATCATATGTATATTTTTACAATCAATATAAATATAAATATATAATATAGTATAATAATCATAACATATTAATACCAGAACATAAAAATACTTTTTTTGTTTCTACAAATTATAAAATATTTATAACAATACAAATTATACTCATTAGTATATCATATCCGTGGTAAAAAGATTTCAATCAAACACAAGTATTGAAATCTTTTAGGTACAAAATACATAGTTTGGATTTTATTTATTCAAAGTACATACATAGAAAAATATGTAATTTACGCCGATTACAATCTTCTCGCGCTAATACCTTCGCCACAAAAGTGAGATGTGTAGCCTCGTTCTCGAAGCAAATTCCGCGAAATAAGTAATATGGAGCAGCTACTGTTAGCGAAGAGGAAAAATAAAGGTGAAGAGAAGGTGAACGTAACAAGCTCGACGTAATCGCGATGGCGGAAGAAGGAAAGGAACAATAAAATTGATAAGAGAAGCTTTGCGGGATTAGCGTCGGACGTTTATGGTTGACTATCCGGTAATGGCGGATGGGGAGGAGAGAGAGAGAGAGAGGGGAGGAATATTCCTTGCAGACTCGGCATTGTACAGACACTCGATCGTCGAAACGTTGAATTTCCAACCAACGATATTCCACGTTTTACTTTAGCCACCGTGATAATACGCGTTTTCCAAGCGGGAAAACTGACAGTATAGTTCGCGGAGAGGGGTGAGGAGAGGGGTGAGGAGAGGGAGGGACGAGCGCGCTTTCGAAGGAATTCCCGTTCCAGCCCGGCGCTCGTCCGAAGGAAACTACTTGCACGACAGAACGTTCAGAAGCGATAAGTCGTTCGCCCGTAAAACTTTATTATTTAGCGGGAAGCGTGAAGGAAATTCGAGAACAGCCACGGATAACAGGACGCTCGTAAAGCCAACGGACGCGACGCGGCGTGTATCAGAAAAATTTGGCCGCTCACGATGTTCGTTATGATTTCGTTTCTCGACGAGAAACTCGAATTCTCCGATGTCTCGCGGTCGTTGTTGAAACAGAATCAACAGCGTTTGTTTTAATCGGTGTGAATCGATATACAGGGTATCCGATATACTGGGGGGAGGCGACTCTGCGTGTAAAAATGGGTCAAGAGGAAAGAACAAAATTTGCTCGTTTTCGAGTTTGAAAATTTATCAACTACACCGAATCACCTCCGACGTCAATTGTACAAAAAATTATAAAATAATAATAATTGAGTCGATAGATAAATCAAGTATAATAATGAAAATGATTAAACTAATTTACAAATTAATAATGTAATATAAAGTATCACTTATAACGTCTTATTTTTATTAGTATTACATGTACTTGAATTTATTAAAATAAAGATAAGAATGTTGAATGATGTTGGTATCGTTGTATCAAAAAAGAATTAAATTATCTGATAATCCATGTTAGATTATTAATTTTTGATATCTCAGGGATGTTATAATTATAGAAATATCTGATAATTGACGTGCGTCGAAAGAATTGGAAAATTTTCAGCTGTGAAATGAATTTACAGGTGTAATTTGTAAAAAAATGAATTTACACAACCACACTGAAAAGATACAAGTCCGCGGTATTGTACTATAACTTCTTTGTTTATCTAGTTAAAAATGATTTTGCATAATGTTTGCCGATTATTACACTGAATACAGCGTAATTCGATGAAATTCCAGCAAATATTCCATTCAGTTAGAATTCAATTGTCTTTGCCACAAAAGAACGCTGATTGACCCGACTTCTTTACATAAATTGGATCCCGTCACGTGCGTCCAAGTTCAACATGCGATATATATGTACGTTCAAATAATAAGACAGGTTTCCTCGAATAGAAACGATGCATCATGAATCGTGCCTCAAATTTGCCTCATTTCCTCCACGGTTGTTCGAAGTCACGTACTTGTTTCGAATAGAGAACGTTACATCGCGACGTGTTGTCGCAGGTTGAAAAGCAATTTTATTATTGAGTCAACGCGAGAACAGTATTACCGCCTTTTATACGTAAACTTTGCTTTACGTAATCTCTACACAATAAAAGAATCGTCACTTCCTAATGCAAATTTAACCCGAATTTCATCTAAAATAGACATCGATTACTCGATAAAACTGTACAAGGATATTACAATACAGTGACTCTCATTGAACACTTAACATCTTGCTAATTATCGACAACGGCTAAAGTAGAAAATTTCCATCAGGGACATTAAAGTGGAAGAACTTTACGATACAACAGAGTACACTGGCTTTTATTTATATACTTTGCGATTAAATTTCGATCTAAAAAAAATTATACTGTTTAAATCTCTAAAAGTATATTGTTTTATATTTATATTTATAAAAATTATAAATTAGTCATCTTGACTCTACTAGAAAAGAGAACAGAATAATAAACTTGGGCTCAGTTTAAATCTTGACGCGTCCACTTTTAAAATGCATAGCTCATTTTAAACGAAAGTTTCACGATTAGAAAAATTCCTGATTAAAAAGTTCAGCTTTCATTGCATTTCTAATTCTTAAATTAAAGTCAAAGCTGACTTTTCTTTATCAATTTTAAATTTTATGATGTAATTTTTATAAGAAAACAACAAATTGTCGTTCCCAATTTCTATCATAGTTTCAAATTATAATCAATCGAAGTCGAAAATTAACTTGCCTCTGTCAACTTTGAATTGCACAATTATAAAAATTCCCCGATTGAGGAATACAATTTTCGCAAAAAAAAAAAACAATAATTTTCGTTACGTTTCTAATTTCCGCCTACCGAGTCTAATTTTCTACCTGTCACGATCTTAAATTGCAATCAATCAAAATCTAAAATGAACTTGCCTCTGAATCACACGATTCCCGAGAAAAATCCCCGACCAAGGAGCACACTTTTCGTAGAAAACTGAAATTGAAATCAACTCGTCTGATACTGACTGGTCGTCCTTATGAATTTTCAACAATTTCACAATCACACATAAACGTCGGTTAAAGAAATTAGAAACTACCACGATTTTCCAACCGCGATTTTCGTCGCATTCCCGGATGCCCCGACTTCAAATCCCAAAGGAAAGATTCGCGTATTACAGGTGAAAGAATTCACAATACGTAGAAGAAGAAACAAGGAATGAGAAACGAATCGGCCTTAAGTTTCTCGTCAACACGAACGTTGCGTAAACACGTAGGCCGCGTGTCTCTGAAAAGGTGAGCAACGCCGTAATTTTTACGCGAGGAGGTCGCGACCGTGTATCTTTTTTAACTACGACTATGACGTAGGTGAAATCTATTTACGAGGTGAAATTTCCCTCCTGCAGAATGTATCAAGGATAGCTCGCCGTACTAAGAGAACCTCTGCTCGCGAGGAAACGACCATTTTCCTATTAATTCTTTTCTTCTTTCGTTTCTTAAGTGTCTTTTAATGTCTCAGCGCCGTTTTTATCGATCCGTAGCTTCTATCTTTGTAACTCGTCACTGCTTGTTTCATCCTCTGCGTCCAGAAGATTTTTAAAATCTACGCGCAAATGTTTAATCGCATTTTGGAATAACATTTAATTTTTAATCGTAGGATTCGTTTCCCGCGCGTGTGACGAATCTTGGAAATTTAAAAACAGCAATTTTTAAACAGAAGTAAAGTTTCTTGCGTTCGTGCCAAATTTTAGAAATTCGCGCTGCGTGTTCGAACGCGAGAAAGTTCGAGTCGAGTCATGATACTTACATTTTCTATCTGCAAAATTGGCGTGACGGCGAATTTTAAAAAAGCAATTAAATACAACGAAGTTCGATTTCCGTGTTTGTGCTAAGTTTAAAGAATAATCCTGGCATTTGTCTCTCGTATTTCTGCCAAATTTTAGAAAATTTTATCGAGCACCGAAGCTTTATCCGCGATAAATTTCATATCATTGCACTCACGTTTGCGTTAAATTTTATGCAATTTTTCGAATTTTCTTCAATAGCAAATTACGTTTCCGCTGGATTTCGCGATTCTGAAAGTTCAGATGAAAATTTCGGACGATAAATCTTTCTGAAACTTGGAGAACGCTCAATGCCGTGAATTGCACTCGGCGGGACTCTGAAATTCGGTTTCTCGAATTTTGCACGATCCTAAAAGGATTTTCGTGTCGTCGATTTTTGGATGACGCGGCCATCAAGAAATGTAGCTGACGCCCATTTTTGGTCCAACGCCTCATACGTTAATATGACATCATAAACAGGCCTCCGAACCTCAAGTTCGCCAAAAATCGATATACCGGCTTTCTCGCTATCTTATTCCTTCTTCGTGATACGTACAAAAAGTATAAAAAAAATATATATATATAAATCACTCTCGAAGAACACTCAACAATCTTAACAATAATAGATTTTTGCATTGTTCTTTCTTTTACAAAAAGTTTTACAAACTATTATTTTTACAAAAAAACACAGGTTATTCTTCTACACGTAGAATATTGATCATTTTCAGTAAGTCAAAACGCGAATCATTTTTCATATGGTAAACGTATTATTATCATTTGAAAGATTGAAAAATTTCACGATTTTGAATTCACTTTAAAGAAGTGGCAAGTCATTTTTAAAATGACTCTACGCGGAAGTTGACGTTCATTTAAAAAATAAGCAACGACATGAACGTCTTCGTCGTTCTTTCTTTTCTGTAATTGAGGAATTGAAAGAAAAACGTAACGAATCGTTAGAAATATGTACCAACGAGTTTAAAAACGAGCATAAAACTTTATATTCGTGAAACAAATGTTTAAATTTTGAAATGATTTTAACAACAATTTGATTCCAATCGGCGTGTTTAATCATTAGTCAAACAATTGAATTATACGAACTATATAAATTTAAAATACATAAATTCTTTTTGAAGGCCTATTAATCTTGATCTTCGATTGAAATACACATATGTAAGAAACAAAATTGCAATACCACATCGATTACCAAACTGAAAAAGATAAAAATCAAACAATAGTTTATAATATTGATTCACTCTATTTTTAGCAGAATCGAAGTGTAACATCGTCGATGTTAACAGTAAGAAACTAAATATTTAACGCGTTGAATAAATGCATAAGTAGCATTCACTTCCACAGCATTCCCCAAGTTCGAGGTCTTTGACGAACCTGTATATTTTCGTTTGAAGTTCAATGACCCGTGGCAAGGCCACCACAGTGCAAGATGACTTTGTGCACGAGAATGCATCAACTAAATCAATTTCAACGTTCCTTGGATGTTCCGACGCGTTTAGGATAGGGCTAGTCTACACAAAACAGACGCAAAGGATCCTCGAAAGTTCTCGGTTCCTAGAAAAGACGAGGTTGTAGTCTGAGCATAATGAATGACACTCGACAATGAACTCTTTTGAGTTAACGTCGATTTTATAATTATTTTTTTTACACTTCGAACTCGACTGTCGGTCGAGACCTAGCTGTCTGAATCCCTCAGGTAGAAGCCAATGCTTATTATACGACAATGTCAGAGTTAATTCAAATCATCTCAGAGTCATTTCATTTTCCACATCAGTGGATAATCACTTCCGCAGCAAGTGGCATAAGCAAAAGCACGTGATCGACATCGATCATCCGTGTCCTTGACGCACAATTTCAGCAAATAACCATCAGGTTCACGCGTGTGTTTTAAACATCGCAACATTTCTCGACTCCACAAGCGGCACAGTCGATAGCCAGATGTCGGACGTTAAGCAACAATATTTACGATTCCAATTAACGCGGTATTATCGACGTTCCGCTAATGAGCCGAACGAGGTCGGTTCTCGATACATCTGTCGAGTGTGACGTGAAGGCAACTCTGCTCTCTTAATGTGAATATTGTATTTCAAGGATACACTGATCGCGATGATCGCGAATGGCGGAACGATGCCGGTGGATCGTCCAAATGGGAAAGATTTAGTCACCATTTGCCACATTTACGTATCGCGTTGTAAAATAGAATTTATTTTCGCAAAATTTTATCTATATTTTTCCATCCGTCATTAGAGAAGCTCTAATAATGCTTAGGCTCGCGATAAAAACGTACGTTTCTTGTTACACTTTATATATAATTGGCTGATTCTCGATGCTTTCGCACGGTGGATTTTCTGAAGTTCGTTTGAATAATTGACAAATAAATAGAATGTGCATCAATAGTTGAAAGTATCCAAACAGATAAATTTTACGAATGTTTGTTCGACTTCTATTTTCTATTTAAAACTTTTCTCTTAAAGGCTTTTCTTTCAGTAATTCTAATTAATTGTAATAATCAATGATCGCAATTTTACGTAATATTTGAGATCAATCATGAATGATAATTCTACGTAGTAATAATAATTTATAAAATATAATCAAATAATGTAGTCAGGACATGGTCAATGATATTAATATAAAGAAAAGAATAATCGTATTAATTAAAATTATTATTCAATTACAGTAGCTGATTATATATCAAAGTTGTAATAAAAGTGAGTTTCAAAAAGGAATTTTAAAAATTCTGGCAATTGTAATGTTCGATCGAATATTTTTAAATTTCAGATGCAAGCACATAAATATTTATTCGAATTTAAATTGAAATACAGATAGAAGAATCTGTTTATACCAAAAACTTTTTGATACCACCTCGATCTCGATTTTCATTTGATTGATCTAGCCAACGTATGACAAAATAAAATATAATAGAATAAATAACATGCATATAAATATGTTTCATACTCACAAGGAAAGTTGTAACTAACAATCTAACAACTATAAATCATCAGACAATTCATTAACCGCTGATAATTGTTGAAAGTTTCCTAAACGTAAACTAGTAGGTTAATTATATACGTAAATGTGTTGGCAACATCAGACTGAATTAATCTCTCTTTCCTCGACATTCGTGAACACTCGATTTCTATCTCAGCCCGAGACAGGAAAAATCCTACCGTGAAATTTCTCTCACTTTTTTCTCCCAGTTCCTTTCATAAGCTCTAATTTACATCTCAAAGAACAAGTCGCGAGCAGAATACAGTGGAGTAACGAGTAGAATCGTTCGAATACGAACAACCTAGCTATTCCATGAGGAATCTCCGATCGATCAGAGATTTTATTTCGATAAAAAAAAATCCATGAATTTCCAACTACGGCGATTTGGCGGGAATTTTTCGAGTTTGTATCCAAGCAGAAGACGAATTATTTAGTTTTTAACTGGTATCATCGAGGTCATTCGATATAATAGTTTGAAATAGGTCATTTCATTTGAAGATTCCCTAACCTTCTTAATCATCATTATGACTTAAATCATCCACAATGATACCAATTGAGAAAAGTCAAGGTACTCTGGAAGATTTTGATAAACTTTTCAGATTTGGAAAGCTTCCAAAGTACCATTTTACTTGAATATTACGCGTTGGAAATTTAAGTTGCAAAAATTTGAAATGGTCAATAATTTAATAGTTAATTTCAATATTGAATTCTATTCTAGATGTTGAATTACTAAATTTTTTAATACTCTACTTATTAAAGGAAAATTCCAAAAATTTATTTAAAATATCCTTGTTATTAATTCTAATTATAGCAATTGCAAAATCAAATTCTTTTTAATGTCTCAGCTGTTAAAGAACTAATACATAAAAACAGGAAATGATATAAAATATTAAATAAAATATTAAATATAAAATAAACTAATACAAGATAAAATAAATTAATAAATGAAAAAAGAGCTATTTAGTTAAAATATTTTCTGCCACTATCGTAGCTTCTACAATTTTTTAAGAAAATTTTAAAGGAACGGAATACACGTGTAGTCAGCAATTTGATAAACAATCACTTTCAAATTACACAAACTTCCCTTTTGGAAACGTCCCTGATTTTTTGCACTTTCGCAGAAACATTTTATTCACACTTTTTAATGAAGTTGCATCGTGTAACTATTATCTGAATCACACGTGTTAATATTACCCAGAGCAAAGTTAATATTAATGTACCAAGAGCATTCTAACAATTTTAAAGACAAAATCTCCCTTCTGCACATCCAATGAAGCTCCGAAAACTGAAAACCCAGACACTTAACCAGACACGTCTCAGAGACATTTCCCTAAAGAATTCAAAAATTACAATCGTCGGAGGGATTTTAAGACAAACTCTTCCCTGGTTCGAGACTCGACGCAACGCGAAGTTCGTAAAGTGGGCCACGAGATTCTCGACCAAGGACCAGAGATTTCGACTTCCCGTTTCTTCTTTCACCTTTCGCCCGAAGCGACCGTATAGATTGGAGTGTGTATGTAGTACGTACATGATACTTACATACATACGGGGTGTTTAAAGAAGTTGTCGCTAATTTCAATAAGCCAAAACTGGCCAAAATAGCAAAAGAATTGAAAATCTTAACGCTAGAATTACCAAAGTGATCAAAATGGTTAATTCGTAATTTTATAGATTGTAGTACTATAATTATACAGACATACAACAGTATAGCTCTACAATATATAAATTATAATGTTATATGAATTAATATTTAGAAATTACGTTATTTATATATTAATAAAAGCTATTATGTTCTTTATTCTTTTTCCCATTCGTTGCATTTTCGTCTCTGCAGATGCCATACTTTATCGGTAGTTCTCGCGCTAAGAAACATGGGTCCAAATATCATTTGTCCCGAGTTACGTACGTTCACGTTATTCGGAGTTACGCAGTGAAATATTACGTACTTAGGAATGTTATATGACAGGGAAACAACAATTTGTCATGCACGATTCTCCTAACAATCTCTTCTTGGAACGCATTCATTCGCCTGGTCTAAACGCATCATAACATATTCATAAAAGTGTCTACAAGTGTTCCGATGCTTTCGTGAGTTTGCGTTCACAGCAAAGAGAAGAAAGTTTATATTAGGGACGCTACAAAATTCGATTAAATATCACGTTCCTTACGACTTATTTTACATTTACTCACTGCCTTCGTAAAATATAAGTCCAATTTTCTTAAATTTCAACTTTATCTGTAGCTATATCTGTAGCTTTATCTGTAGCAACAAAACACTCATTCGTTATATGTGTGTATGTGCTAATTTGATATGTTTTTCTTACAAAGTGTTAGTATCACGATATAAAAAATATCTCATAACATATAATTGAGAGTAGGAACAGAAATTCGATCTGTTTACTGTTAATGAAAGAATTTGCAAATTTATCTTCTCATCGTAAATATCAATCTTTCACCACTGTTAGCATAAATCCTCAAGAGACAAATTACGTGGAAAAAATGAAGGTCGACGAAATGTAACTAGAAACTCTGAAGACAAAACTCTAACGACATTTGGATTCGTTTAATTTATTAATCTTTCGAACGAGCTGCGAAAAGCTTTCGATCAAGCGCCACATTAAAAACCCGAAACACCGAAATATTCGAGGCACGCTATTGTATTTGTTTAAAATATGATTGGCTATTTTAATTAATTTCGAGAGCTTGGAGCAAAGTGATTTTAATCAAATCTCGCGAAGGCTTTCAACGGGTTTCAAGGTTTTTTAAATACTTTTCTGCTTGATCGAGAAGTTGGGCAGAAATTTGCTGAAACACCCGGTACACACACGAGCGTGAATCAGCAAACGCGCGAAGCATGATACGACGTTTCTTACGCGTAATCAGTGTGTAAGGTGCGAATCTCGGCCGCGCGATAAGAACGGTGAGCGGGGACCGGAAACAGGCGCACCCCAGAGCGATCGACGCGTGTGTATTTCAAGCAATCTCAACTCGTGCTTCGCGAAGATAACGGGGAATTAAACGCGGGCGAGATAGCAGCCAAGATAAAACAAGTCTTTGCGGACCTGTTAAGTTATCCATCGATGGACAAATTATGTTATTCTTTGTTGCGCGTATGTGATTTTTTCCTTTTTTCCTGCGGTGAATTTCTGGTTTCGAAATCGGACGAAGGAAAATCGTATCACGATCATTTTAGTCGTGCGGATTGATATGAATTAATATCGATTGTATTTATTACCGATATTATTGTTAACGATCATTATTTTGTATTTTTTCTTTCTAAATCTGAATCTAGTAATATCTGAATTTTACGTTAATACAATTAATTGCATAAAAATATTTTTAATTAAACTGTTCTAATTAAATCGACGTTTCGCTAATTATAATCCTAGATTTTTGCGAAACCTAAACCAAAGTAGTTTCTTATCAAGAAACTACTAGAATTTCCAAATCTTCAAACTAAATATGTACACCGAGATGAAGGAGAATTTCGTTTTAATTTTTAAGAGATCTCGACTAAATTGGTTATTTATCAAACATACGAAACATGAAAAATTCCAAAAATTAAAAATACGAATTTCCAAATCTAATCAGGCTACATATTTTCATACATTTAATGAGAAACTTAATAAACGGCAAAATCCCACAGATTGCACGTAACATAAAAAAAAATATATACAGGACGTTTCGTCTAACTGAGTACAGTGAAATATCTCGGAATGTGTTGAAGCTACGAAAAGAATGTTTATACAAAAGCTATTCAATTTAAAATGATGTGTTACGTAGTAATAACAATTTTTTTCATTCATATAATGGTGAAGGATATTTCAAGGTCAACTTAATTCTTTTAAACCAGACATTTTCTTATTCGTATTACGACAGCTGGTTTCAATCCAACGACCTACAATGTTGCGGCATTTCTTCCAGGTAGTCCTAAATTAAGGATGATGAAATGAGTGTATTGCGTATCGTGCATCAGGTCGCGTCGCGTCTGGATAGGACAACAGCATCGAATGTGGGCGAAAGATAATCCGCACTGGATTCAAGAAAGTAACAACCAATACCGAAATGCCGTGATGGTCTGGTGCCGTGATGAATTTGTAGCGGCCTAGGATTCCTCAAATATGGGTTTCGAACACTCGACTAGCACAAGCCGCAAGTGGCTGCGCGCCTACCGATCTTCGACGTTAAGCAGCAGAGTTGTGCGGAACCCCGCTAGGATGGGTGTCGAACCAGCCTTTAGTAGATTTAGTAACAAAACAAGCGTTCTGGGGTAAGGAGTCGCTGCCATCAGCCCCCACTGGATGATGATGAGTCTAGGCAGTGACTCCGAGACGAAACGCAAACTCTCGCTTTCTCTCTCCCACTCACTACCTCAAATCCTTTCCATTCGTCCTTCCACACATCCTTTACAACCTTCGTTCCTTTAAATTGATAACAGAAAAGTGATTGGACCTTATTCTTATTGGAGAGAAGACTTGTTAATACAGTAACTTATTTGAGGTTTCTGGAAATACATTTATCCATTATTTTGAACAATATGCATGAAATGAGGCAGAAGTTAGTCTTTCAACATGACGGTGCAGGATTACGCTATAGGAGTTCGAAATTGGTTGAACAATACGTTAAATAATAAATTGATTGGACGCGGTGGAGCAGTTCAGTGGCCCCCAAGGTCGCCTGATCTTACATCATGCGATTTTTTTCTATGAGGGTATTAGAGCAAATCTTTCAAACTCTAATTGACAATACCGATGAATCGACTATGCCAAAGAATCACAACTGCATGTGAAACAATACCACTTGAGATCTTGGCAGAAGTTGTAAATAATTTTTTTAAGCAACTTCAGATGTGTATCATGAATGATGGCGGTCATGTTGAAAAATAAGATAAGAGAATTTTTAATTCAGGTTAATGGGAAGCTTAACAATGGGTAATGAGAATAACAATCGATCAATAATGGCAAGAAAAGTCTCAAATTTTTAATATTTGATTTAGCAATATCGATCCATTCACCGAAACTGAAATTGAGCCTCAGAACAACGATTTGGCACGAAATCAAAATAACGCGTCAAGCAAGATGTAGGCAATCGACTTGTAATACCGTCCACCTCCGATTGTTGCAAACTTCATCGTTCTTAATTTAGAACTAACTGAAAGAAATGGTACAACATTTTAGGTCAATGAATTCGCATTGAAACTAGCTGTCGTAATACGGATAAGAAAATGTGTGGCCTGATTTGAAAAATCAAGCTGACCTTGAAATATTCTCCACCATTACATAATTATTAATACTGCGTAAGACACCTTTTTATAAATATACCAAATAATATACCAAACAGCTTTTGTATAAACATTTTTTTCGTAGCTTCAATTCATTCCGAGATATTTCACTGTACTCACTTAGACGAAACATCCTGTATATATAAAATATCCAAAATATTCTATTTTCTCTAACATTCAACATATGAAACAATTTCCCATTTATTTACGTTCTTAAATATAAATTTCCACAGAAGTCCGTAGTCATCCATCCATAACTATAGATTCCGTACTATAGGTTCTGAAAATACGTAAAGGAAAACACGTAACGAGGACAAGAATGTGTTATTTCGCTAGAAATCTTGAATAAAATCGCGAATGGTTGTTAAAGGTTGGCAAGTACATCGCGTAATCCGACGAGAGAAATAGCAGCAAACGTTACAATTTCATTTCGCGCGAGCGGTGTACGAGCGCGCAATTAACCTTTAACGTGGGTAGCATAATTCTTTTTTTTCTCTAGCGCGCAACATCTGCAGCCAGTTTTAAGTATGAATTATATAAGAATGACTAATGACTGTAACAGGCCATGCCGCTTCGCGGAGACACTCACACTTACGTAGCGCATGTACAAACGGAGACACTAAAAATACACGTTCGCTCGTTTATCGAATCGATTTGCAGAGGCACGAGCTACTTCCTCTTAGCGGACGATCACGATCGTACAGATTAGGAGGACAATAATCAGTTTCTACCGGTGTGTTTGGTCGTCGTAATTTATAAATAACCGTTTCCACTGTCAACTCCTTGTATCCTGACGATATTTTAAAATACCACTTTATATAAACTATAGCTCATTTATATTAGTAATAAAATTTGTAATAGAAATTAACGTTTGTAATATTTATATTTGTAATGTTTGTAATATTTAATTTAAATATTTGTTAATATTTGTAAATTTTACAATATTATATGCTTTATTTTAACATATCAATTTTTAATATTTATCATAATTCTTGCTTCGTGCAGTTCAAATGTTACACTAGTATACTAAAAGTGAATGTCTACTGAAGATCATCTGCTAGCAGCAAATATTTTATTTTGGTTATATAATGTTCAAACATTAAAATATTCGAAATGTATATATATAGCATAGCCTTCTATACATGAATTCCAATTTTTCGAATTTGATATATTGAATTTCCAAATCTCAAATTTTTTAAATTTTGAAGTATCGAATTTTCAAATTTTAATATATAATATATATCATATACGTATTAAATTATTAGAAAATTTATTAGAAAAAAGAGCTGATCAACTTCACCTTTTTCGTGACTTGTAGGTAATCTTTCTTTCGCTGTTTCTTTGCAAATGTTTCTTTATTGTAATGTAACTTCCGAACAACTATTTTGTCCCTTAACACAATTCTACAATACGATAATGTGATTTTACTGTTCCCCCGTTATGCTAACATTGATAGTTTTGAGAAGGATTATGTAAATTTAAAGCTGATTGCTGCAAGCCATTAACCTATTTTACAGTTATCGTGTCACACAACTTCAAAGTTACTCTGAAAATAATCCAACGTTAAAAATAACAGAATTATGCAGCTCAGAGTGGGAGACAACTATTAAAAGTATTTTTTCATCCACGTCTATTTTATACATCTTTGCACATTAACTTCAAACTATCATTTGCTGTTGTTAAAAAAGGAAAGAATGACGAAACTGCACAACAGCGCGAAGGATCCTCGATTGTAGAACAAAAGTAATCAAATTCATAGCCGAAAGTAAGGCAAGATTTCATACTTCTCCAAAGTATATTTGCCAGAGATGATTAATGTGAAGCGTGGAACGTGTGACAATGGAAAATTCATCGGGGCGGGGGCATTAATGCAACGCGAGTGAGAACTAGCGAAGTTTGCCTGACGTCGTGAGTAAAGAAGAAAATTAGCTAATAAACACACGCTGGCCTCGATTTTTCCTTCTTGGTCGTCAGTTGTTGCGCAATCGCAACCATCCTTGACGAGACCGCGTCTTATTTTTTTCATTTACCAGCGCCAACTTACGACTCTCCGCTGTTTAATTAATCTTGAACAGCAACACCAACACTTGCAACGATCTTCACATGTTCTTATTGATATCCGCGACATTTTAGTTTATATTTTCTTGTTCAGTTTAAAAAAGGATTTAGAAGCTGCTTGCTCGCGGAGGAAATATTTAGTTGCCTTGTGCGAATCGATCCTATCGCTTCAGTAAATATTTTCTTTCTCAAGGCCAAGAGTGGGAAGAATTTTTTTTTATTGCTAGTGTGCAGGCAATCCCCCGATTAAGTTGAAAGTTCTAGGTGGATCAGTGTCGATGGAGGTGACCGGTAACCGTAAAATATTGACGCGAAGAGTATGAAACTGAATTTGCAGGGAATTTTCATGCGTGTTCTCGCAAGGTGTCGTTTGAAGATACACAGATTTGTACGATGAATGAATATAACATGAAATAAATGTATAAATGTACACTATATATATAATAAAATAAAATGTAGAGTAAAATATATAAAACAAAATGTAATATATAAAATAAAATCTCTATTTAGGTTTCATCTGTTTCAATTATTTTTGACGAATTATTATTGATTACGAATTGTTGAATGATTCGTAAAATCGGTTGAGAAATTTCAAAAAAATTCAAAGAAAATTAGAATTTTACTGTAGCAATATAGTCGTTAGTGTCATTCCTTTCAATGCATTACATCATTTTTCTCAATCGATTTGACTGCATCGAAATCGTTTTTGCTCCACGTTCTTCAACAACCAATTATTTCTATGTATTTATAACACTTCTTATCGTTGCAGAAGTCACTAAATAAATAAATAATTCTCCTTTAATCTCGTTGCACATTTTGATAGATATTTTTCCATTATACGATTCATTTAATAAATATGATTTAATTTATTAATATTTATAATCGATATTTTACTATTTTTCGAGTACACTTTAAAGTTATTTAATAAAAAATTGTTATTTTTTATTTAGTAAAAAAGAAAAAAAAAGACTCGAGAAATTTTAATGAACAAATGTCACTTACATGCTCGCGTGCTAAATTTAAATAAATAGTAAATAATTCACTCCAAGGAAGAACATTTTTGCACAGGAAATTACTTTATTTGTTTCCATTTTGCTGCGCTGTACAGCGTTACAATGGTCGTGGCCTGTTTCGCGAAGAGCCGAGACAAAGGTGGAAAATTATCAGAGAAACAATGCTATCGTAATGGAAGTTTAACGTTTTCTAGGGGAAAGTAATTACCAAGTATCTAACGACTATAGGCAGACAACCCGTGGCGTGCATTACGTGAACCTTAAACGATGAGATAACCTGCCTTTCGCGATCAAAAGGCTCATTGTGTTCTGAAAATTACCGCGCTTCCTTTCGTTTGTCGAAGAGTTTTTCTCCGATTACTCTCCAACTCGTTTTCGCCACGAGACTTTCGTTGCTTCTTTCGTTTCTTCTTCGAGACAAGCAGAACAGATTTCAAGAAGAGAAAATTAAAAGATTCCACCTGTATTTTTTTAAGACACCTTTGAGACTGATTTTTGAGAAACCTTTGAAATTTGAAGTCGAAGTCAAACTTTTCATTCATTTTTCGGATATGTACACTTACTTCGAATTACTCGACAATGAGTAAAATGGAATATAACTTGAGGAATTTTCATTTTCATCAATTTAAAAGTAAAATAGTACTACATAAATATTTATATTATGTAATTTATTATTTATGTTATTTATATTATTTAACAAAACACGCGTCATTTATTATCAAATTACATCGTTACGTTATTGTTATAACTAATTGTAAAATGCCCTGTATACTGATAACTGAATTACGCGGAACCTCTTTCCATCAAAGAGATAATATATTATATTTATACGTCTCTATACAGAATGTCTCGAATTTGAATTTCAAAAGTTTGGGAACATAGACAGCGTTAAACTAAGGAAAAAAGTCCTGAAGAGATTTGCTCGTTTTTGCTTTATTTTGGAGAAAGTCATTAAAAGAAAAAACAAAATTTTGATATTTGCGTCTCCTGAATAATTTCGCGAACGAACGAGATGAACGACAAATATTTACACGAACGAGGGAGGGAAGTGGACTACGAAGCAAGGTGCAAATAAAAATTCCGTTCTAATTCGAGACAAAGGAACGCAGGGAGGGGGGAGGAGGGGATTGATCCAGAAAAGTAAGTAAAACCGCGATGTTGTATCATTATTATTCACGGTGTGCACGCGCACGCAAAAAGAAATGGCGAACGGAACGAGATTCAATCGAAACGAGCCGCGCGTAAAACAGCCACTGGACTGTGTAAAGCGTACATGAATTGTGTTTCACGCAATCGCCGCGAGAAAAGCATCACACTACACACCGATTCGCGGAATCGGGGAAAAAAACAACGAAACAATCGTTAAGAGAGAACGATCTCGTCCCGAACGTTTATGCACGCGAGAAATAAAAAAAAGTGCAAACGAGGAGAAAGGAAAGGAAACCGAGACGTTTTTTCTTGGAGTTGCTAATCAAAGGAGCTAATTAATCGGTTTTTCGTTCAGACTTTGTCCATCGATCTACGCCGCGTGTGTATATACGTTACACGATCGATTATGCAACGAGAGTGGAATCGTTACGCTCATTGGCTCGTTAACGTACTCGTTATTTCTGCGTGAAAGTCTTAATCGTTAATATGTAAATTACACTGTGCAAAGTGAACGGATATTATTTGTATATCACTACTAATATCCCAACATCTCTTTCTGGTTTTTCCACAGAATAACGATGCAGTTCCGGCAAACTTTCCTCACTAAAAACATCAATAACCATTCCAAACCGAAATGTACACCACTCTCTCTCTCTCTCTCTCTCTCTCTCTCTCTCTCTCTCTCTCTCTGCATAAAAATACAGTTCCGGAAAAATCTTCATGAAGTGAAGTGAACTTTAGCGCCCACTTGAAACGGCTTAAATACTTCCTCGTGGAAGAAAATTTCTTAGACCTTCAATTGCAACCGAAAATAAATTTAGAGCATCATTTAGGGAATACAAAGAGTATTGGGATTAATCGAATTGCCTCCAGATCATCCGCGAAGCCCCGTCTGCTCCCGTTCGGCACGATATTACTTTAAAACAGTCATAAAAATTTGATTCAGCAGCTGATACTTGAAGAGTTCGCAAGGTTCATATGAAGCTTAACTATCATCGTTGATCCAAGATAGGCGAACTTTTATCGCGTTTAATGACTTTATCGTCTGATAATCCGTCGACGATGGGTCGCGGAACGAGAGATTACTCGAAAACTAGTTTATGTAACGTGGATACTTCACAGGTATTGGGAATTTAAATAACTGATTATCGTCGGTGTAGCAGCATCGGACACAGTGGCGCGTGCACGCGCGTGACATGGATTCATCATGGTGCATCGGACACGGGAACACCGCTCTAATTTGGAATCCCAGACACGCAGATATGTAATTGCTAATTAACCGAGTGACGGTCCCTCGTTGGATGATATACATACAGCCGCGTGACGAGCCTACTGGCAAAAAGTCGCAACGAGTTGTTATGTTCATCCGTGGCAAGCGAAAACGTCGCGTGTCACGATTGCAAAAAATTTGAGTCAATAAAGTCCGAAAGTTGTGAATGAATAATCAGAAAGTTGTGCAATTTAATCAAAGTCTAATGATCAATTTTGTTTTCTATTTTATTTTCTAGTTTTGCTCCATCTGCTTGTATTATTACTACTTTTGCACTAAAATTATATTATTATTTTACCAAACACACTGTTACATATGTGTAAGTAGTACATACATATGTAGGTACGATAAATAATGAAAAGAAAGAAAAGAGATAGAGAGTATTATGCAAAATGCAGGAAACATACATACAAACAAGGAAACATTGTTAATAAAAAAAATTGATGTTAAGAACTTTGAACAATAATATTAATAGTATAATGAAGATATATGATGTTTCTCTTTATAACTTTGTAAAGCATCCTCAAACACTTGATATAAATATTTTTTATGAGTATATGATATGCGCATATAATCATGTATGTAACTAATTGTAACTCATTTTCCGATGTATCCTAAAGTTTCAAATATCAAGGAAGATCAAAGTTTTTTCAATTATTCCTTAATTTAATAGGAACAAAATATAATGATTATTTTTATTAAAAAAATACAAATTAAATATTCTTATTGTAGATGGATCATTTGCAACAGTACTAATATTCATATTCACTTGACATTGCTGAACCATCTGTCTACTACTAAAATTTCTGGAATATAAAAATACCAGCAATTCAAAAACACGACAAACTAGGATGCATGCTCGTATAAATAATTTTCGTTGTTTTTGTATCCTTCATTCATCATTAAAACGGGCCATATTACAAAACATCCTGCATATGCTCATACGTATTAAAAAAGACAAAACAAATTGAAAGCGGAAGCTATTATTTTTCTCTGGATCCACTTTTTATAGTTCGCATTTCATCCATGCCCTACATTTCCGTTCAATTAAATCATTCGTCGATTCATCATCCAGCTGACCCAACGAACAAATATACCAAGAAAGAGATCGATATACATAAATGGGAATATTTATTCACATACCCGATGCATGCAACGCACGAAAACTCGATCCAAAGGGGACTTGGAATCCTGAGCCTTCGTGGTCTTCTCCTTGCACCAAGCCTGCCCCATTTTTCTTCCTGTCCAGCTATTATCTCGACCGCTTCTCCCACCACGCTGCTCCACCTTTCCTCTCCCTGTTTCTTCTTCGACCGAAACGCTGTGCCGCTTCTCTCACCGATAAGGCCGGATAATGTAGGCCATCTTAAGACCTGTTCCTTGCGACCTGCCGCAACCAACACGCCTCTCCCGTCTGCTCTTCTTGCTTCTCTCGGCGAGCCAGCTCCAACAACGCGGCACGTTGCTCGGCCCTCAAAAATTTTACGGATCAATCATCTTTTCGTGGAATTTTTTAATTGAGGTACAAGTGAATTGACGAGGTAGGTTACATGTTAGGTTTTCGAGGGAATTATAGAAGATTTTTTAATTTGGATATGAGGAAATTGGAAAAGTACAAGATCATATATTGTGGTTTTAAAGGAATTGTAGATATGTTGTAACAATAATAGAATATATTGCAATTAATATCGAATAAAGATAGTAACGTAAATTAGAGTCTAGAGGGAATTATATGGAAGAATTGGAGCTTCGGAATTTGTAAACTTTTGAATCCTTGAACAGTTGCAAATTTTTTTTAATTTTCGAACTTTTAAATTTTTAACCTTCTAAATTTACGAACTTTGGAACTTTCAATATTTCGAGTTGCTGAATTCGTGATTATTCGTGCGTTCTAATTCCCCAGCTTGGGAATCCCAAATTCCAAAGACTTCGAGTACTTCAATTCCTGGATTCCCAAATCACCAAATATCTGAGTCTTTCGATTTTTGACTTCCGAAGCTCCTAAACTTCAGAACTGTCAAGTTTCTAGATTATTAAAGCAGCCAAGTTCCTGAATTCCTGAATCCCCCCGTTTCCAGATCCTCTTATCCCCGAATTCCCAAACTCCCAAATTAAGAAGATTGTAAATTTCTAATATCTCCAATTTCAAAGATCTCTCCAATTGCAATATGAAAATTTCTTTTAATTTCATAATGCCCAGAAAGAATCGTTACTCGTAAATATCAAAGCTATCACATACCGATTCAACCAACTAACGCCCATTGTACTTGATCCAAAATCGATTGACCTCAAGGTCACCGCCCCAACCAAGAATCAGCTCACGACTAATCTCTAAGCCTTGAAGCTTAGCTCGGACAATACTGATCTATTGTTCATCTAGTGTTCGACCGGTAATGTATGGATGTGATATCGTAGAGAGCACGATTTACTGCTTTGAGTGGTTTGAGAAACGCATACGAGAAGATACATTCCTGTTCGTCTTAATGGACTCTATACACTCAGCAGAAAATATTTAGATACGTATCAACATTCTCAAAAAAAAAAGAATATATAATTGGAAAAAATACGTAATTTAAATGGAATAAAGTAATTTGCTTTCAACGATGACGTAAGAATTATCTTTTTGTGCAATTTTTGAATGAAATATTATATATGTATATCATTTTATGTAATATTTAACGACAATATGTAAATTAATCTAAAGTTATGGTAACGATATAGTCTATTAACAAGTTTTAATTTAATGTCTTGAGTATTTTAAAAATACAGGTTATTATCGTATTTATTACGCCATTAGAACATTATAAAATTCTCTCAATAAAGTTTTTACGTTTTTAAACCTAACACACTGCTCTGTTTCTCAATTACAGTGCCATATCAGAATAAAATAAACACCCGTTTTATTAAGCTATCATTTATTACAAATTAAAAAATACAACAAATATTTTTTCTATATCTAATTCTGTAATACCTGAATTCTATTAGATGTGGAATCTATTAAATTTATTAATGATATTGAGTTTCAAACTTTCTTGATTAATTGGTGTGACTGATGACAACAAGATTTATCTTCTTATAATAAATAATATTATAATAAATAATTTTTAAAGTCAAACAGACTACATTTCTAGTCCTTATATTAAATTTTTTAAATCAGTACTATGTGAATTATTCTATTCTGACATGGCACTGTATGTCTCATTAAAAATAAAACAATAGCAGACAAATTCTCCATTATTAAAAAAATCTTTCCACAACGACAACAAGAGCGATATGTCAATCTGAGTGAGCAGATCTGTATTTAAATATAATACCAAGGTGCATGCACACGCCTAGGTATTCGAACCAGACTCGCATTCAATCTTTTCCCAGATGGCTGGCCTTCTATCCACAATGATCATCAGAAGAATGTTAGAACACGCCCCTTAACGGTGCATTAGCAAGTCTATAGTCATCATATAGGTCTCTTTATTCTCTTTTTACAATACTCTAACACCTTAGTCTCGGCTGTAACCATCGAACCAGCATGAATCGAAAATTCGATAGAATAATTCGCGAGTAAACTATTCTAATGTTATCTTTCGTCGTGCATGGGTGGAAGAGTGAAACAATAGCGTGAAGATAAAATAAAAGTATGAAAAAGATAAAAAAATTAAAGAATTTTTCTTTCAAGAATTGGTTGAATTAAGATAAAGATATAAAAGATTAAAATATTTCATTCAAGACCTTATACAGAAGTTATTGATATTTGAAATTGAACTATTAGGTAAATTACTAAACGATTGGCAAGTTCCTTCATTTTAAATTTTGTTCATGTTTGTCATGATTCTCGAGATATTAACAGATGAATCTGTATTATTTTTACAACCTACTACAGTAAATGATTTATAATTGTATATCTATAAATAATCTTGTATCTATCTGATGCAGCTAAAATATCAACAATCTTTAATGAGCTGATTGCATTACAATTTTACACTGAAATCATTAGTATTTCTTATATTTAAATTCAAGTTAAAATCAAAACCTATTCGAATTTTTAGAAAATGTTTTTCAGTTCAGTGCAAATATGCAATTAAATAAATATTTTCTAATTTGTTTCCAATGTAATGCAGAATATTCTTGTCAGTCACCAACCTACACAAACTAAAACTAAATAGATGATATGATTAAATAATTGTTGAACCGTCTATTAGCCAGCTTGTTACTACTTCCAAGTAGTGAATTTAAATAAGAACATTCCGTCATTACAAATTTAATTTGGGAAAGCTATTCCAGTTATAGTTAGCTAACGTAGTTTTCTAAATACTTAAGAAGAACTATTTTATGAAAATATTTTGCCCATAATATTTTCAATGTTTTATTTTATGTAAAACTGACACGGTTAAATACAGTAAGTACTAATTAAAAAGTTGTAATTATAGTATATTTTTTTGTACGTCATACTCAGTTACTTTTTTAAATCCCTATTAATTAATTTTGTAAATCTTTCTTCTTTTTATTATACCTTTTTTTACTATACTTTTACGTGTATTTTTACAGTTCATTTTCTAAAAAAATCAAGCTACATTTCTACATTTTAGACATTCGTTTTTAAACAAATTGCAACTAATATATTTAAAATCGCTAAGATATACTAGTTCCAAAGATACGAACATCAACAGCTGCAAGTGTATGCCGCTTACTTACTACGGATCGAGTGCGATCTTCAGGTTAAGCGTGCTTTTAATAATAAATTATACGTAATAGAGTAATCTAGAGGATATATGGTCTAGGATTCATTTTCTGCTATGATACCAACGTTCCAAAAATCATCTGTTCCAAAAATTGTAATTATTAGTGCAATAAATCTTAGCAGACTTATAACAGCTCTTGTTGAAAGAGGCTGATGGCGTGCTAATACACAAACTAATTTAGAAAAAAAATAACAAATGCTAAACGCTGCAACTAGTCAATGGGCAGTGCGTAACAAATGAAACAACCGTACAGGCATTGGCCATGACAGCCACAGGAACTCCCGCGATTGGGACATGGAGGTCAAAAGGATTCAGAGTGCACTAAATACCATGTACAATAATAGCATCAATACTTCCGTGAGAGCGTTAATAGAGTGCGACGTAAAGGGGACGACCGAGGCATGGATATTAAACGAAATTCGAGATAAGATACACCACTTAGACCTACACAACCTGAGGACGAAAATACAAAGAAGCGAAGAAGTACGCCGTGTATGATCTTATGGGCTCTCAAGTGTCATAAATGTGAAAAATTAACACAAACTAATGTAGTTTTTTAAAAAATTTCAAATTTCAATAAAACAATTTCAATAAAATTGTTTATTAAAAACATGTAAATGCATTTATCATTTTTCAAATAAAATTAGTTATTATATATAAGAAATAACTAAAAATGCGATGGTAATTATAGAAACAAACGAAGCGCAAAAAATAAAATACACATTTTTATACATTAAGTATTGTGGGATGGAGAAAGGCCCGGAACTTTCTCCAGCGTGACCAAAGAATTTAGTTGCCCTGGTCTAGGGCTTAAAATATTAAGAATTATGTGCATGAGTGCGTGAGAGTGACGAAGGCTTCAAGGAAGCAGATCGTAAAGGATTTCAAGAGAGAGTAACAAAACATCAGAGAGTACGGTTCGAAAAGAAAGTATCGAGTCGCCAGTGAGTGTAGATCTAGAGAGAATCTTAATCTTTTTTTTTTGGAACCACATTGGGACTTTTATTTCTGTTAAATCTTATTTTAATTTCTTTTAACTATTTCGTTTAAATAAAGTTAAATATACTTTTGACTTCATTTAAACAACGTAGGGTAAAATATCCTTTTATTTTATTCCTATAACATTGAGAACGCAGCCGAGATTCCTACAAAATCGGGAACTTGTCCGGGATTCCTACAATATAATAAATAAAAATATTCTAATTGAAAAAAATAATTGTCCGAAATCTATCAGTGTACAAAGTTTCGGCCGAATCCCAGACTCGAAAGCCTTGCGGTCTCCTTGTAAACATTCTTTAGAAAGCATTCTTCCACCTTTCACACAAGGCACGTAAAACGATAGAAATGCCTGTTTCAACGATAATTCAAAGCGAGTTTATCCAATTTAATCATCGCTACAGCTAAAGAACTCTCACAACTCCGTAAATTTGAAAATTCGATTGCAATCTACAGAGCTAATTGTAAGTACACAAACTTTCAGTTTTCAAAGGTATACAAATATAATTCGTGTGAAATTGCCCCATAAAGAAATGAATTGAAAGATTAAAATTATATACGCTTCTTAGATAATAATCGACATGAAAAGTATAGAGACGTAATCTATAAGAAACTATCCGATAGCAAAGAAACAAAAATAAGATCCATCTAAAAATTGTAAAAAACTAATATTATAATATAAAAATTGTAAAATACTAATATTACCTAAAAAATTTATAAAAAAAGTAATATTATACCAAAAATTGCTCTTTACAAGAACGTAGCGAGCAAACAGAAATTTGGAGGCACATGGACGCTAATTTTGCACCGCAACGTCCGCACCATGAATGGACAAGTAAGTGGACCCGCAATGGGAACACACACGTGCGTGGAACAGCACCTACGACATGATGTGGTCACGTCACCGCGTGTTCGCGAGAATCGGTGAATAAGCGCGCGATTGTGTGCAACGCATAATCATGTTATTATACACGACTCTTGTACTCATCGACTTGTTTCTTGCTTCTCTCTGATATTCTATATTTTTTGCGTGTTATTTATCAGTATCATTAGATTCTGATGGTTCGTCGGTCAACAATCAATGCATCGTTAACACGCAGTGTTAACTGTGCCGTTTAGTAACTTACTAATGTGATTATCGATGCTCTATTAACTCTACACAACGTCACGCAATTGCAATGTTACGTAATTATGTATCCCTATCTTTTAAATTTTGTTTTATTTTCTTATCTCTAACTATATACACATTATATTTTTCCATTTTGTTATTATATCAAATTGAGAAACTTTTTGGAAAAAAGAACTATAACGTAGAATGATGAATTGAATAATTTATATTAGAAATTTAGATTCTAGTTTTTTAATACAAAGCTAAGAAAAAGCTACATTTCAAATGCTGATTATAATAATTATTAAAGATCTTTTTATATTTGCAATAATTCAGCTATAGATTCTTTCAAACTGCTTTTATTATGCAATTAATTTTTAGTTTCTATATCCAAATTAAAATACAAATTTTGTAATTCGTGTTGTAATTTTTTTTTCACAAACAATTTCTTTTCTTATAAACAATGGTTCTTATAACATGTTCCCTAAGGCAAATTGATGTTGTATACCTTCTAATTATAAAAAATCATTTCCAACAGAAATAAAAATATATACAATATAATATCTATAATAAAATTTAATACAAAACAAAGCAAGAATTTTGTAAAATATTTATAAACGTAATAAAAATAAAATTCAATATAGGTCACACGCAAAAGAGAGACATGTTAATAATTGTCGATTGTTTTTGCGAATTATCAGACAAATACCATATTTAAATGTTCCATTGAACGATATAAGCAATGTAAAATGTTTAGCAGGATATTACGTAATTTTACTCGTTCCAGTTTTTCCAAGTTAACTTCATCGTAACCACGTGAAGCAATGTTCGAGACAGCGAATAGAGAGTTGGAGGTTGCGTAAACGCCATGTTGGTTTTACCGCGGCTGGCAAAGACCATGCAAATCACTTGGAACTATCTTATCTGCATTTAGTCCGTACTTTTTGACGCTCCGAAATTTGTCATTGAGCGTTTCATTGCTATTATACAATCTTCAATCGGAGAATCTATGGAATCAAATTAATATTTTATTCTTTATTCAATATAACTCTGAATGAGAATCTAAAGCACAATAGTCACGCTACAACTAGTATGATTATACTGATAGTTTTAGTAAAACATGACTTTATAGTCTCTGTGAAACATTAAAATAATTGTCATCTTGAAACATGACAAAATTAAACATTGTTAAATATAAATATCAAAGTACCTAAGATCATACAATGCAATTTTCGTCAATGAAAAAAAAATCTTTAATCATAACATACGATCATGTATTATGTATAAATTTGACATAATATTCTCGATATATTTAATCTTGACTCATTATTTGAATAAAATATGTATAAGAAATAACTCTCTCAGCTGATCCTAACCTTTCCAATTGTTTACATAAAAATTAACTTCGGAATTTAAAATCGTCATTAATGTTCTTTTGAAATCGATATTGAAGTAACTTTCCTATGACGTTGTGAAATTCTATCAAACTTGCAAGCTTCCTTAATCTGACAGCCTTAATCTTAAACATCCACTGAAAATCGCGTTTCAATTGAACATGTAAAAGCTGATTATATATATATATATATATATATAATTAAATTATATAAATAAATATATATATATATTAAATTATTTATTTATATATAAATAATAAAATATTATCATATATATATATATAAATAATACATATTCATACTTATAATAAGTATTTTTAAGAATAAAATAAAATAATAAAATAAGTATTAAAATAAGTATTTAAAGAATAAAATAAAATAATACTTATTATAAGTATGTAATATCTATTAATTATATTAATTATATTTATTATATATGTATTATAATAGTGAATAATAATAAATAATTATATAAATAGATTTATATATATTATATATATAAATTTATTAAATCATATATAAATAAAAATAAAATAATTTAAATAGTATTAAATAATATTTAATAATTATATTTAATGTAAATTGTATATTAAATGTTGAGTTTAAATGAATTATTAATATTAATAATATAAATAAAAAATATAATTATGGTCAAATTATTAATTAAATTAATATTTTAAATATAATTTATAAATATTAAATATATATGTATATATTCATTCGTGTCTTCTTGTCCCCAACCTGGTTCTAGCATGAAACGAGGGGGCACGCAGGGAACAAACATAAATTAAGCACACGCGAACAACACGAATTATCCAAACATTCCAGCGGTCTCCGCACGTGGGCGAGTTCGCAATTACACACGAACCGCAATAAAGGAAAGGAGGAAAGAACCGCGATACAACGTCGCGGTCGCACTTTCTAACTCCTCTGAATCGTGGATCGAGAGTTTACACCTGTATATTAATAGAACGCGAATTACAGCATTAAAAATACGACAATATACATATATAATATGATACACTTAACCGCATCCAACGCTATATGCCTTTTACACGTGTTTTAGATAAAATTAAATTTCACCATGTAAAAAAACTGATATTCTGCTTCCGATATTTCGTTAAAATTATATTTAGCACCTACCATTTTTTAATTAATTATTCTATATTGTTCAATATAGAAATAGATCTTTATAAAGTTACTTGTAAACTGATATTTTGCTTGCAACGTTAATTTTTACGTGATGTTATGGAGTCACTGATGACCGTAGTAATTTGCAATTACATTACAACTTTATTTTGTAATGTAATTGCCTCTATTAAAGATTCCCTATCTTTTTATTTTCATTTTTTCTTTTTACAAATAAATCATTTGCATTTGCGAAAATACCTGACCTAGCTAAAATAGACTTAATTTCAATGGAATGGAAACTTTTTGGTTTAAAAGCAACGCGACTAATAAAAAACGAGAAGAAATAATTTCGAGTTCATATCACATGGCTTTGAAAGGAGCTTTAGATCTTTATCTAAAATCTTTAGACCTCTCCAAAAATGCCTTACAATTAGATTACACAAGTACATATTTTGACGCACGCACTACTATATAAACAGTAGTCTGTTTGTTTTTCGCGCTATATTCTTTTCATGTAGTAGACGTAAGCTACTGAAAATAAGGAACAGTACAAGCTCAATACACCATGCGGGATTTTTGTTATCAGGCAGTAAGTCTGTTATGCAACCGTGACTCGTCAGCAATGAGACGCGTCCAACCATGATCTCATCACCATTCTGCGAAAAGACCGTAAATATTTTATGGAGGCTGCTCGAAATACTGGATGGTTGCTAGTGAGATAGTTACTTGTATACAAATCGTGAATTTACAACTTATGGATAAATGAAAAGAATTGCTATTATTGAAAATGTTGAATATAAATATACACGTCTATAGGTTTAATGAAATAACCAAATTAGAAAATTTTATACTTGTTACATATACCAAGATATATGTATGCGCAGTTATATATACACATAATTAAAGGTTTGGTAAAAAACAGAATCACAATCGCGCATAATAGATTTATGTATGCGTCAACATTTAAAATTTGCATTGAGAATTCCTTGACACACCCAGAGATTCAATGACTACATTTAAAATGGAAAAAAAATTTTACAGCTTCGTACATGAACTACGCCTTTTAATAAAACGAAATACATGTGTATATTTTCGTCTGTTTCAGAATTTGAATAAATAAGTTTCATAATGTTAATAATCATTTACAATAGTAACAACTTAACTCTTTATGTAACTATCAATTCAAATAGACTATACATGCCACACGATGCCAGAAAAAGATTCAAATCTACGAACTTAACCCAACCTATAACCATAAACATCAGCATCCCAGAAAAACTCAAACCTACGAACCTAACCCAATGTCATTTCCCATAACCATAAATATCATTCATTGTAGAAGGTCTCAAATCTACAATCCTAATCCAAACATTACCATTTTCCATGAAAATATAATGAATATCCTCCCCTGCTCAAGAGAAAAACCTCTATTCTATAAACCCTAACTCCCAAACAGTACCATTTCCATAACCATGTAGTAAATACCACACGTTCAAGAAACACTCAAATCTGTCTGTAATCTTAGATTTTACCTAACCTAAACCTAACTCAAAGGAAAGCGTTGTAAGACAGGAATCCTTGGCAAACCACGCAAAGCATTCGAACTACGCTCGACCGCAGTCGACGTGAATTCAAGTTCAGTCGAACCAGAAATAAAGTGTCAGTCGAGTTTGACACCGGGGCTCGTTTAAAGGAATTCGATTGGACCTTCCAAATCCGAGACTTACTTGATCCAATGTTTCCAGAGCACGCCTCGAGCACGTATCTTCTCGTCCGATCCTCCAGCGTTCAACCTGTTAGTTTCCGCTAGTAGTCATCCTAATCCTTACGTTCGAAACACTCCAGTCCCCAAATCTTTCAACCGGACGGTATATAGATAGATATTCCAATTACGTATATGTGAAAAAAGAAAAAGCACACTGTACGGGTGAAGAAGTCACGGGAAATCGGCGACACGATCGCGATTCTTTGGACGAAGTGAATACGCGCGCGCAGCTGCCTGGCTGCAGGGCAACTGGTACCGTACTGGTACCAGTCGGTCAGGCGTACGGCACCGTGAGTACGCGGACACGGTGCATGCCGGACAGGTTGTGTGGTATCGTTCGGCGTAGATGGTCAGGTGGTATGCGACCATGGTGCGCTGCGAGACGACACTGTGGATCTGGCTTAAGGCTTTCTAACCGCAGCTTCAGCGTTACATACACTGCATTCCTCTCGCTAGTTAACTGAAAAACAAATCGCAATGACAACGGTATCGGTGTATAGATAAGTATTTACGCTTTCGATCCCATGTAACATATATCGATGAGCTCGGTACGTCAGAATGATCAAATATGTACATACGCTGTTATCAATGTATGCATTTCAGGTGCCTTCGATATCGTAGAAACGATAATTCGACAGATTGCGCAGATTGTACAGTATACTTACAATTAGTATACTTTAATATCGAGTCGAGGAGAATCGACATTTCCTGTCGAGTATTTCGATATCGAATTGATCGTCGTCAGGTATCGATTCGATCGCTAGTTTGGAGACGACCTTCCTCAAAAGTGATTAACACTAGAACAATCGACAACTGAACTATAAAATTTCCATCGGAGATATTAAAGTAAAAGAAACAGAAAATCTTTATAACACTTATAAATAGAGCACACAAGCTTTTATTTATGTATTTTACGAAGAATCATTCAAGTCTCTAAAAATATATCTTCCTTTTGTATCTAACAAAAATATTGAAATGGTCATTTTGACCATTTTGATAGTTCTAGTGTTAATAATTGTAAATAAATCACGCTCTAATTATAATTCATATTTTACATGTACGATAGGAAAATAGAATTCATAGAAACATAGAATCTACTTACATTGTCAATCGTCATCGTAGTCATTCGAAGAAATTACTTATACATCTCCATGTTCCTTCTCTGCATCCGTAAGATCTGTGAGTATCCTTTTCTTTTTTTTCACGTGTCCCTTATGCCTGTCCCTTCTCTGCGTATCGTTTCAATGGAAGAGGTACAGTTAATGTCTAACAGGAATCTGGCTCAGGTGTGTCAGGAATTCCTTCTTTCTCCTTCTTCCAGGAGACGTTTCTTATCGTCCCGATGCTCGTTTTGTCATTCTTCGGATGTTCGGTAACTCTCAAGGTCAGATCACGTAGATCTGCTTCTTTATTTACTTACGATGACGTTGTTGTTACGTCAGAGAGAGGGAAATTTAAATGATCGTATACGTTACTAGATTAGGAAAAGAGAGAGGAATTCTAAAGAGAGGGAAAAATTCTTTGTTGGAGATTAAATGTAAGAATATTATTACTGGAAAACATTTTGTAGCGAAATCTACTTCCACTTAACTCAATATAGCGACGCTTACTTTCGCTCAATCGTCCCGCCGAAAAGTACGTTTCCGGTAGACCGACAGCGCCATTTATGTCAAACGCAAAGCTAGGAAAGCGCGGCAAATATTTCTTCTTCTTATCACAACTTCCGAGCGAACCAGATAGTCGAACGAAACCGAAAATCCATCACTGCAATCTGCGACGTTTTCCGTTGTATATCCGTCGTGTCCATTCTGTCTTACATACGTAAAATGAAGTACGAAGTTTTCTTTTATAGAACGGTGAATTAACAAAGTTACCTTAATAAAGTAACGCTTTTAGCTGTTTTCGAGAGAATGAACATCAATCGTGAATAAGAGTAGATGATATTGGAATCAAATTTTGCAATAAATAAAGAAAATTTACTTCTGGGACTCTTGAATCGTAATATAATTATTATTAATTAAACTACTGGATAATTTATTAAATAATTTATATTAAAAATTGTTACTAATAAATATAATAGACAGTTTTTTAATACTATTTTTCAATACAATTCGATACTACTTATTGCATGCCATATTCCATGCAAGTTAAATTCATAATTGCAGCAACTTTTTCTGTGCATTTTCCAAAGTTGGATTAGCAAAAGAATCACAGTAGTATTCAGATGATTCGTTAAATTAACTAATGAAGTTCTAACAATCCTAATAAAATATTTTTTGACGTTTAACATACGTGTATATAATTACTTTTTTGTATACGATTTCTTGAAATTAAACGTTAGAAAAAAAATTTCAACTAGAATATTCATGTATCGATTTCTATAAAAGGAACAATGTTTCACAGCAAAAATCAATGTTTTCTATAAAATAATAAAATGAAACTTTCTGTTTCAATATCTATTTAAAAGGTTCCTCTGACGAGAGACAATTTCGCGATGCGCCTGATAATATGCAATAGTGCAACAGTGAACTTATGGTTGCGTGCCTGTAGGTGCTACGACGCCCCGCATGAATTAAAATAATTAAAAGTGCATTAGTTGATATTTCAAATTAAATAATCCTTCCTGTGCCTCAATTTAAAAAAAAGCCACTCAATTAATTAAAACACCTCTGTCCTTCGTTAGGATTAAATTAAACGAAGATCATTTTCCACAAGTATTATTCTCAAACGCAAATATAAATGCAATCAAGCGTAATAAGGACGAGCGTCGTGAAAGAAGCACCTCAGAAATGCATCTTCACATTAGCCAGCATATACCAACTTGGTAATTAACTCGTCCACTTCGGAAACTCCCAACACAGAGACACACGGACCCGGTACGACCCTTAAGGGCAATTAACGCGACGTTAGTGGCCCCTCTTAAGTGCAACGGAATCGGTTTCGACTCGAGTGTATTCGTCGGCCCTGCTAATCACCCGAAACATCGCCGACGAAAAGGCATTCTTGGCTTCTGATCAAGAAAATGGAGATTCCGTTACGGTGGGATTTTTCCATAAAGATTCTATTGCTTCCTCATCTATAAATAGGGATTCTAGTCGAAAACGCACCTCAGTCTACTACCATCAAGAGTCTTGTGAACGAGACTTGCTACTCTCGAAATTTGTGAAGCTCGATTTCTTTCGGTCTTTGGTAAACTTATTAAAATCGCTGCCGACAATAGTAAATTTACAAAAGAGACTTTTTCGCAAATTTTCTCAAGCGCCTGTCTTAAATTTCTCTGCAAAGACTTCTCTCGCCATGAAGTTCACAATCTCATCGACGATACTTCTAACAATACTCTTCTTCAATGCCGATGGGTTGGATCTGAACCGATTCTTCTGGCACGGTAATCAACCTCAGCCGACGGAAGAAGTTCAGATAGTGGAGATCGTTCGATGGCGTCAACCAGTTTGCATGAAACCCGCGAGAGGTGTATCGTTGTGTCTGGAAGATCTGCAAGAATTTCAAACAGAATACGAGCGTGTCACCGGCAAGCGATTGAAAGAAGAAAAAGAGAGATACTCGGTATTGACCGACGTGCAGTCGAAGTCAAGCGCGTCGTCGCTCGACCAGGAAGTTCTAAGCAAATTCGAGTCTCCGGAAATCGTCGTTCCCTTTCCCGGGAAGCAATTGCAACCCTCTGAAGAATCCCTCGAAGAGAAGTCAGTGGAATCGAGTCGAAGGACATCAATATTGACGGAGGAACAAGAAAGGAACATCAGAGAAGAGAAACAGCTTCCGCATTTGGAAAAAGTGAACAAACGAAAACAGATTTACGTAACCAAAGTTCTGAATGCTCCAGTTACTGCTACTTTAGTCGCTCATAACTGTCTTCCTGATGTCGGGATACCGTTATGCGAGCATGAAGAAGGAGACGTTGAAGCTTCTGAATCACACGACGTGAGACCTACCCTGAGTATCACATTGGCCAACACGAACAACGAAGACATCGTGGAATTATCTGGCGAGACGTTTCATAGATTTTTAACAAAATCAATCGGCGAGGTAGACGAGAAGAAGCCAGAAATTGTCACCAAGAATCCAAACCTCGTTCAAACGTCTACGAGTTTTGCTTTGAACTATCCTGGCGCCACGCGTACTCCTGTTTTGCAGCTTGCGATTTCAAAAAACGACGGACCTGTTGTTCCGAACGTTGCTCGCAAACCTATAGTTCTTAACAATATCTCGCCATGTAGCGTCCTTGAGAATCGGTCGCTGAAAGAAAGTAGTAATCAGTTTGCAGAGTTTGAGATGAAAAAGTCGTCGATAGAGGGTGAGACGGAGAACGAGGCATCGAGGAAGCAAGAAATTTCTCTGGATAATGTTCACGATGTCGATAAATTCGATTTGGGAGATGGAAAGCCAGTTCGAGTGCCGGTGTTTTCGGATTGGTTGAAAGTAATGGATAATACTGAAGAAACGTCGGATGTCCCGAAACCTTGATAAAGAAATTGAAGTTGGAATAGGAACGCAAAAGAAGTAGAGAGTAATACGAAAATTAATGAATTCAAAAGATGGATTTATCGAAAGATAGACTTTAATAGATATTATATAATTATAATAGAAGTTTCATTGTTGTAATTCAAGCTAAAATATTTATAGCTTTAATATGTGTTAATTGTCTTTAACTTTGTCAACGAAGTTGATACAATAAAAAACGAATAATATTTTATTTTCAAACATTTGTTCCATCAAAAAAATAACACATATTAAAATTACGCTATATTTTTTATAATAATTTTAAATATAAATATTAAATTTAATACTTTTAACAATAATTATTTATATTTATAAAATATATATGTCATTCAAAAATATGTAAAATATATAAAATATAGTTGAAATATAAATTTAAAATATATATTATAACGTTTCTTAGACAAAATAATTTTCTATCCAAGTAGAAATTTACACAAATATCCGCAGTTTAAAAATGATCAGTTGTAACATATCTTGTGACATTCTACGGAAATCATAATTACATATTCACATAAATAACGTTTTACTATAATAGTACATCACAATGAAGTTTAAAAACTCTCGAACCTACAAATGCCATTAACAAAATCTTGTTGCGAAACCACGCATTTCTTTGTCTCATGAGATCATGAGAAAAGAAAACACGCATACTATTCTCGCTCAAAAGTTTTCGTACAGTTATCGTATTTGCTTTTTGAAAATTGAAAGAAGATCATACAGAGCGGTTGTACATATGTAGGTAAAAACAATACAAAAGCTTAACCTACGTGGTTTGAAATAGATATAAATAAAGTTTATTAATTTAAGAATTAAACAATACTGAGAAAGTCCGAATACGGCGATGACAAAAGATATTAAGACTCTCACTAGACTCTCAGGCTATTATAACTCACAATAATTCCCTCAAGATCTACAATATAATACTCTTACGACTTGCTACTCTCTGAAATTGCACCACAATCTGTACGCACTCGAAACCTTTATATTTCGCATACTCACACACGCATGCACATTTCACGGCTACTAGATCCCCTTCTCGATAATTTTTGTTGTAACTTCGTCTATTTTCTTGCTACACTCTCAAAATGTCCTCCTTTAGCATGACGCCTCAATTCATCGCGAATCTCTTAAAACATTTTATTCCACTTACTGGATATAATCTCTCGGATCTCGGGGTTGCTCCTCAATTTCATCTCTGTTCCAAAAAGAATCTTGAAAGAGGTCGTATGCCAATGCTATGGTGAGGATTTGCATTTAGAAATCTTCGTCAGTAAAAGAATAATTGTCCTATTCACGCGTTCTATCTGGCCATTTGCCCTGGGCACACCGGTTGTAACCAAACTGTGCTCGATTTCTTCCTCTGTACAATACCGTCGAAATTCTAGAGATGTAAACGTGGCTTCACAATCGTAGATCATTTTTCAAGGATTTCCAAAAATCGTTGCCCGTCTTTTCGATAACCTCAGCAGCATTGGTTGTTTTCTTTATATAGAGCTGTCAGCCACTATTTTAAAGTTTACAGCTAGCAGATACAACTATTTTCAATTTAAGTGTCAAAGCACTTGATCGAGTCTTAACTTTTTACATTCATAATAAATTTCCCCAATAATAAAGATTAACACCATTAAATGACAAAATTTTTTTGACTATCGAATAATAAATGATTTATTTCAGAAGCCATTCTGATTAAATCCGCTGGCTCATGCGTTGTATTGTTCGGCATAAATCGTCCTCGAAGTGTAATTCTCTCGAATGATTCCAACAGCTCTTTTCTTGTTTCAATTTTCTACGCTCGTGCGAAGTCTCAGCGCAAAATCTGGTATGTGTTCGATAATTTCTGTGTCATTTATCGGCTACTCAAGATGATTTTCTAGTGCAAGTACTCACTAAATAATTCTTCCTTTTTCCACGTGCGCGTCTCAAAATTCCATCTCGTCACAAACACGTTCTCAAGGCGATAGAACACTTCTCTTAGACTGTTTAATAAATCATCTAAACACATGGAAACGTGCTCGGGTCTAGATGCAACAATTCGAGTGCATTGTTATTCAATCGCGATCTAATTAATAGCTTGGTCAGAGATAGCTTATACATGGTCTTCAGCTTTTTCATTCATTGCTCTCACGTCTGCTAGGTGTTTCCGCTCCCGTCAAAATTGTTTAATAAATCGGCAATGCTCGCTCTTCTACTTGATCTCTGATTGATGTTCAATCTCTACATCTGTTTCAAAAGCTCAATCTGCTGACCTGCTAGATCAAATTCACGCTCTGTCAAAGCCTTCTCTCTTTCGAAGAGTTCTGACTGACGTTCTATCGATTATTTCTTAAGCTTCGCCAGGGAAAACTGCATCACGAAACTTATTATCGCCTCATAGTCAACTCGTACTCAAAAGAATTCTTCTTTTAAATAACACAATTTCTTCGACTTTTTGACAATCATTTTTTTCAGCTTTGTGTTCTCGTGATTCATTGTGATTCATTGTGATTCATTGTGATTCATTGTGATTCATCGTGATTCATCGTGATTCACTTGATATCTAATGTTCCGTAGTGTAACTCTGTGTCAGTAAAATCCTTGGACGAGGTCCCAATTTCTGTAGGTAAATACAATACAAAAGATAAATAAAATGGGTAAAAACAAGACAAAAGCTTAACGTACGTGATTTAAAATAAATATAAATGAAGTTTATTAATTTCGAAATTAAAAAATACGAAAAAGTCCGAATACGGCGATAACAAAAGATATTAACACTGTTGAAGTATGCTAATCGCGTTATCTATTGTCGTTTGAGAACACTTGTATGAAGGATGAGTAATGTTTTTTTTATGACTTATACATGCAGCGTTAAGGCTGCTCGCCGGTGCTCGTTTTATTTGTAAGAAGTTTTAAGTGAAAGTTGTTTTTCTGTTTCACTTGTATTTCTGTGAAGTAAATCTCGCACGACTTCGTTTTCAAGTTGTTCGATTATTCCATCTCCAATAGGTTATGGGCTCAGAGGCGAAGAGAGACGAAGAAATTTCTAGAAGCTCCGCCATATTAGAGCCATATTTGAACTGATCTTCTGTCTTATAAGGCTTTCACTTTTGATACTTTTCGAAAATTTCCTGCTATTTTTAAGCTAAAAGGGAAATGTTATATTTTGAATTTATTTCCTTTTACGATTTTTCTGCTGAACTTCAAGAATAGTCATGGCTAATCAGTCAAGTAATATTGCAACAGCACCCACGACTTTTGTATTGGGAAATATTCCGTCAATTGAGCCCAAATTGGGCTCTAATTTTTTCTTCATGGAAGTTTACCATGAAAATGTCTCTAATAGGTACGGACTTGTGGGATTGCGTTGCGAGTGAGGATAGTTCAATTGATACGAAAAGAAATCAAAAAGCTTTAACGTGTATTTGCCTAAATGTAAAGCCTCATTGCAATATTCATTTAAGAGAAGCAACTTCAGCAAAGGAGGCATGGACGTGGATGAAGGTTTGCCACGCATTGTAAATTTAATGAGAGCCTCATTAAAGATTGATTACAGCAACTTTAATGACATGAATCGTTATATTTTTGAAGCGATAGATTTCTCACAAAAATTGAACGATGTTGGAAAACCTATAAAGGATAAATTACTTGCAATTATTATTTTATCAAGTCTACCAACTCAATATAAACTATTAGTTATGACATTAGATGGTTCCAGTGCAGAGACTACGACGGAGCTCATAAAAAACAAACTTCTGCAGGAAGAGAATGGAGAATCGTTAGAAACGACGGAGGAGACACGTCGTCCAGCGAAAGGTGAGCAGCGCCATTTCTCTCGTAAAAGTTACAAAAAAGATATAGTTTGGGTGTAATAAAAAAGGACACGTTATAACCAACTGTAGAAAGGTTCAGTCCCAAGCGTAAAAATTTCAAACAATCAAATTCTAATAATAATGATTGGAGTCTTTTGTCAGTTCTGATGGCTGAGACAGGTAATGATAATTAGTATATGGATTCTGGTGCGACGAACCACTTGACAAAAAACAAGAACTGAATTCAAGATTTCCAAATGTCTGTGGAACAGTCAGTTACAGTTGCTAATAATAGTAAATTAGAAGCTAAAGGAAGCGGAAATGCGAAAATGTAATTACTCTACCTGATGAATCAAACGATAGAAAAATTTCAAACGTTTTATATGTTCCAAATTTAAGCTCCAATCTCTTGTCAGTAAGTCGTCTTGCTCGGAAAGGATATATTGTCATGTTTGACGAAATGTAGAATTTTCTTAAAAAGTAACTATGAAGTCAAAGGCACTCCAAGGCTTAGAAAACGGCCTGTACAAATTGGATACTTTGCCGCCAAACAATGCTTTTGTTTCAGTTGTTGACCCATTGAGTGATCAACTATGGCACAGGAGACTGGGTCATCTGAACGATCGATGCATGGATTTATTACGCAAAGGTTTATGTACAAGTGTTAATTTTAATTATACAGACAGGACTCAATGTGTGGCTTGTATCAATGGAAAACAATCCAGAAAACCATTCACAAGTTCTGGAAGAAAAAGAGCGTCTGAAGTATTACAATTAATTCATGCAGACGTGTGTGGACCAATGCCACAAAATAATTGGAGTGGAGCAAAATATTTTCTCAACTTGGTCGACGATTACTCAGGTATGAATTTCACATACTTTATGAAAAATAAATCCGAAGTCATAATAGGATTTAAGCAATTTCGAGCCTGGGTAGAGAGAGAAACAGAAAAGAAAAGAAAAATTCTCAGATCTGACAACGGGAAAGAGTTTATAAATAATGAAATGAATGCATATTTAAAAGAAGCAGGAATTAGACATCAAACTAGTGTTCCCTATACACCAGAGCAGAATGGCGTTGCTGAAAGAGCAAAAGAACTCTTGCTGAGAAAGCTCGCTGTTTACTTCAAGATGGACAATTAGATCAGAAATTTTGGGAAGATGCTATCAGGACTGCAGTTTATTTGAAAAATCGACGTCCAACCTGTAAAGGTAAAACTCCGTATGAAGAAAGCTGATCTATCACATCTCAAGTATTTAGTTGCAAAGCATCTCTACATGTACTAAAGCAGATGAGAACAAAATTTGAGCCAAAAGGAAGAGAATGTATTTTTGTCGGTTACTGTCTTGACTCGAAAGCTTACAGTTTTGTAAAGGATTAGGAGTAGAATTTGGAAGATAACCGCGATTAGGGAGGAGTGTTGAAGTATGCTAATCGAGTCATCTATTGTTTGAGAACACTTATATTCCTTTCTACATGCTTGTACATGCCTGCTCGCTGGTACTCACTCTATTTGTAACCATTTTAAGCGAAAGTTACTTTTCTGTATTGCGTGTTTCTGTGAAGTAAATCTCGCACGACTTCATCTTCGCCTTAATTTGTTCGATTATTCCACAAACACATTAAGCGCCAAGCCTGTTTTGTCTTCCTTTCTGGTTAGGCCGCGATATACGATTTCACCAGAATTTCAGAAGAAATTAGTTTTCCACCTAACAAATTCTTTTTTGGTAACAAGTAATATTTAGATACATTCTTTTATGATCTCCAAATTTATTAATAAAAGAATATAATTTTTAAAATTTTTAAATTGTATATTGTCAGTCAACAGTGACTGATACGGCCTGAACGAAAAATATACTGTCAGTCACCAATGACTGACATGGCGCTTAACGTGTTAAGACTCTCACTAGACTCTCACGCTATCATAACTCACTATATTTTCTCAAGATCTACACACTCTTACGACTCGCTACTCTCTATGTCTCCACTTTATCACGACTCGATATTCTCTAATTTCCTCACGATCTGCACTCTCTCACGAGTCGCTACATTTTGAAATTTCCCCACGATTTATACGCTCTCGAAATCTTTATATTTCGCACACTCAAAACCATATCCTGATAATTTAAGTTTTAAAACTTAAGTTTTAAGTCTTGGGCGATTGAAACAGTCCAAAGCCCGACCTTCGTTGTGATACTCACATCGGACACGCAACAGGCGACAATTGCCTCCCTTTTAGGCAGAGGAAGAAGTTAAAATTAAGTAATAAGGGCCCGAAATAGTATGGTAATTCAAAAATGTGGAGGAAAACATTCGGGTTCGATAGCGTAACATTCGGATTTTATAAAGAAAGAGTTAAACGACTCCTTATTCTTTTAATTACAAGTAAATAGAATTAACAAACTAGTTGCACAATAGACGACGAAAAATCCTCAACAGCAATATCGTAATGTTATTAAGAGTGATCATAATATTGTAAAATTTTCTATAGACGCAACATCATTTCAAGGACGGCAACAATGTGGAGCAATATGGTGGACTTTCTGCATAATCAAATACTCGACGAGTCAAATTATTTCTACCAATAACATCGAAAATGTAAACGTACACCTAAAAACTTTGATCCCCAAACCGGGATGCATCCTCCATGACCTACTGATTGTCTGTTCGTAGATCTGAATCTAAAGACATGCGAAAGAAGCAACAATGAGGAACAATTTCGTGGTGCACTTTGTTTATACATACTGATGCAGTCACCGAGTCAGTCTTGCAACAACAATGTAAACGTAAACAATTTGGTTCCCTAACCGGGATCCACGTGGAAGTTGAAGATTCAAGCGATCAACAAACCTTTGATAAAGATACGAAGATGCAAGCTCGAAAGAAACATTGACATTTCTATGAAGGATGATATCGAAGTTTATAACATCGAAGGATGTTTGCCAACGAGGTAAATCATCCTTCGACATTCTAATTTCTCATTGACGATCTGTTGATGGAATTATCTTGCGATTAACTAACGTGACATTTGTAGAATACCGTCTCTATGCCATCATGTGACGGAATTTCCTTTTCCCGGGTAATAGATGTTCAGAGATTCTGTCCTTTCATTGTCACGAGAAATGTAACAGTTACCGTTTATCTTCTCAACATTTGGTAACTCTCAGTAGCCAGGCATGATTAAACGTATATAAAGTATATCATCCAAGATATAATGTAACTATACTGTAACTGTGTCTGCAATCAATTAATTAATAAATATTTTTCCGATAGTTTTATTATTCGTAATGGTTGCTCCTTTACTATCCTTTTATTATCCTCAACAATTACGTTCATAATTTTCTGAAAGTAATGAAATTCTACGTTCTCAGGAATAAAATACATTTCTGAAGAAGAACTCGATTTAGGAAACGACGCTGAATGTAATTAAGATTATTTTGAGCGATAATAACTACAAAAAATATTGGAAAACACATCCAGGGGAAATGAAACGTATCCTGTTGGAGATCCTACACCTTGGTGATTCATATAAACGTAATAAAATCGCGTACCGAGGAATTCCATTTGATCGTCAATTGTAATTATATTTAAATATAAGCGAGAAAATACAAGTAATAAGTTTATTACTTCTTAGTAATTCCTATCCTTATTTTAATTAAAAAGCTGGTTTGAACTTAGTGATATCATTCAGACGAATTCAGAAAGAAGCGACGAATTGCTGAATACGTGAACAGAGCCAGCGGAAAAGATTAAGGGGAATTAAATTACCGATCGAAGTATAATTCCAAAGATCTCGACAACGCTAACGATTTCAAATCAAAAACATCTAGGAAAGATCCATGGGTAACCAAGACTAATTGGATTCATAAATTAATACGAGCACAAATATGCTTCATCCGTATCATATATACTAGCATTATATGCTATCATATACTAGTATCATATACTAGTATCATGACATTACGTATCATATACTAGTTGGCAGCAATGTTGAAAAAGAAAAAAGTAGATAAAGGAAATGACTATAGCATATTAAATATTTCGTTTTGATGCCGCCTAACCTAAAATTTACGTATATACTTTTTAATTTTCGATTGGTAAGTAAATTTTGAGTCCCTGTGGAAATAATTTTTAAAGAAAAATCGTATCTTTAATGTTATCACAGCTTCTGCTATCTTTCATTTATTATACCTACAAATTAAAATTGGTTTAGTTTAAATTAACCGACTCAGTGGTTCTCCATTAGACCAATCAAATTATGCCTTGTTAAGGATATTTTCCATCCGAAATCCATGAAAAAACACGTAACTATTAGAGACTATTTCTGAGTAAAAATTTTAGTCAAAATATTAGGAAGAATATAAAGAACATGCTTGTTGAAATTTTTAGATCGCGTCTGCTTATTCACAAAAATATTCGAACATTTATAGGAACTTTTCACGAAAACTATTATGTTACACATAAAATTAGAATCATACAGTAATCACTCATTGATCATTTTGTTCACAAGAAACTGCCGATTGTAAAACAGTAACTACTGAAATAATAAAATGATATATATATAATCAATATACTGTAAAATATATTTTAATTATTTTTTATTTTTTTATAACACGTATGAATAAATTTTTTAGTCAAAATAACGAAGAATAGATTTAGGATATTGTATTTCCCAGATTGCATTAACACTATTTTGAAAATACTTCTTTCCAACCAACATCACATATCATAGTATGTGATGTTTAAGTATCTCTGTTAGATTCATATATCAATATATTGCAACGATAAAAATTACAAATTTCTGTGCTCAAAACTATCATACACATGCAACATGAAAATACACAAAATCTATATTTTCTTGTCTCAAAAATATACGATGTGTCTCATAATTTTGTCCATCACTGTATCTAAACTTATTTGGCAATCTGCAAACGGACAAATTTCATCAAACGCGGCGTATTTCATGGTCGAAGCTGTTAATTACTCCCTATATTCAGCAATTCGGCAAGAACGAGTCTAATAAGAATCATCTAATAAGAGTCAGCTATATAGCAAAACGGTTGGAATCCAGTTTTCGGAATCCAGTTCACGGTTTGTCTTTCTCAACCGATTGAATTTAAACTGTAGCGGCTAGCAGATATTAGAGAAAGTTCTAACGCTACAAAAAGCTAGGAGACTTTACGACTCTCAGGTCATACGTGCTGTTGAATGACGAAGGCCATGTTTTGTTCTTAAGGTGCGTAGGACAATAAAGTCCGCACCAGGTAATAGTAATACGGCCAGAACAGCAATTGCGATCATCGTAAATTCTAGGATTATGAAGCACTTAGGCCGGCGGGCCTAATATACACCAGATGGTAACGTGCAAGGCCCGCTACGTCATCAAGAAATTCGGGGAACTGTCCCCGGAAAAATTGCAGCCACGCTCTAGAGAGAGAGCACAAAGAGTAGGCGGCGCAATTTTCCCCGACAGCCTAATTAGCCAGAGCTAAAAACGCTTAGCCAATTGGAAAAGCTAAAGCCAGTGACCGAGGTTCCTTAAAAGACGACGCGAGCTAGAGCGCCGCGAAGTAACGCTTCACCACAGTGAGAAGTAACTCGCTCGCCACCAAGCTAGCTTGTATAAGTAAAGCCTCCGAATAAAGGATTATAAAGAAGAACTCAGTCTCGTCAATCACTCATCCTTCTCCAAAAAACCCATGTTTCAAAGGAGTCAACATTACCCGTCGGTTGGAACGATTCGCTCTCCACCTATTTCCCTATCTATCCTTCACTATCATCACTTCGGCCGAATTATGATAGTTAATCAGCTATTAGCGGCTCCGATGTCGTTATATTAGCATATCGTGCATTTGTTTAAACTATTTAAACGATCGACATGGTCCCTCATTCTCTTGTGTGTTCGTTTAATTACCGGAGTTCATAAAGCGTCGGGGCTATCGTGCTGGTGCCAGTTATACGCGATAAATAATAATTGAAGCGTTACGCGAGATTAGAAACGAACGGAACGCGAAAAACACGATTGGCAATAACTGAACTTGCTGAATGCACGTGGTCGCGAAAGATTAGTTTCGCAACTGGCATCAACCGAAAGATATCTTTAGACAACTTAACCCGAGGCAAGTGCTTCAAGCTGTTTCACACTTCATGAATCTTGGTCTTTTTACGATTACTGCTTGCATTCCTAAAATAGATAAGTGCATTGTGCATATCCCTGATTGCATTTTAATTCAAAGACACAAACTGGGCCGTTGAATGGCCTAGTTACGATGTAATTATATAAATGTAAATACGTCATATAAATATAATATAAATAATATAAATATATTATTAATAATATAAGAAATACGAATTTAATTTTCAAATTTTTCTTATTAATACGTTGAATGCTATGGCGGTCACTGGCGATGCCAAGATTAGTATTATACAAAGTAAGTCATATTCGAGTGAATGTCAGTATTTCTAAATTTTTCAATATTGTAGGAATCTCGGTTGAAATCTCAGTTTGTAGGAATTTTTATTGAAAAACAACGTGTCTCAGTGCGGCGGTGATCTTTGAGAAATGCTGCCCGTTTCGCTGAGGTTCTCTCGTTTGGCCTTTTACAGCCGTCGGAGAGATATTAAGAGTACAGATTGTAGATTTTTAAGACGTATATTTGACTGGAGTGTATATAATTGTTACGTGAGTCTGGGAGATGGGTACGAGGTGTCTCCGCGTCTAGACTCGAACTGACTGACTTAGAGTTTATGGTAGACTGTATGTCTCGTTCTAGGAGACTGACCTTTTATATGGAGCGAATGTGTCTACGTGATTTCTTGGCGCCAGCCAAGAAGTCCTTTGTTTACCAACCTTATCCTTAAAGAAACGTTCCAGATGCGGACTCTGCTTCTCAGGGTAGGAGAAAGGCCCCTTAGATAGGAGAATGCCATGGCATCTGGAACTTCTCGGCAGGATAGCGTATTCTAGAAACCTAGCCTGAGTGTTCGTCTCGAGGTGGGTTGTTTTGCGCCAGAACAAAATGATATAGTTTATTGAAAGTAAGAGTCTATTGAGAATAAGAATTAAAATTAAAGCTATAATCTAAAATATGCTTTATGCGCTGAACTCGCTAACACGCTGAACTCGCTATCTCTTCACTCAAGGCTCACAACTCTCTGTTCCCGCTTTCGCAGCTCGCTACTCTCTGTCTGATTCTTCTCTTGCTCGTTCACACGAAACATTCATCGTTCACACACACATGCATATCAACGCAGTCATATCTTAAAATATTTCAAGTGCCAGGACCTGAAAAGCCAGAACAAACACTCCCAGATCCCAGGCCCAACTCTTGCCATCATCTGCTTACAAATGACACGCAGGCGATGACTGCTGGGCACTAGAGAAAGCCTCGAGCCCCTTTTCGGAATTCCCAATTTCACAATATTATCTTCGTTACTACGAAGTGATATGAAGAAATTAGTGATAGAACATATAAAATTAGTTTCAATATTTACGCATATATGTAAATATTATTTGCAATATATCGTATTAAAGTACTGTAAACAAAGAAGAGGTGAATCTTTCAGATTTCACAATATGTGACGACTTCTTGGTAAAATTTTTTGCTTTTGTTTTATTTAATTGTCTTGAATTTTTTTCATAACATCTGTGGGGATAGTTGATAGTTCCACTGACACAACTTCAGCTTCTGACGCAGCTCGTCGTTCTCCGTGGTCCTGGATACACTGGTGACTTGCGGTAAGCTCTTCTGAATATGATCCGCAATCGCGGCTAACTTGTCCAAAAGCTGGTTCATCGCCGTTATGATGGCGCAGGTTGTAGGAGGTAGACGGTTCACCCACATCGTCCGGCACTCCCTCACCTGCCAGCATTCTCATATGTTGCGACGGGATTCGGTACCCGATTTCTTCTCTCTCGTGCTGGATCCTTTTGGTCTTACACGGGGTAAAGTGACGTATTAACTCCATCTTAAGCGTATCGTACTGGTTTTTGTTTGGTGGGTTCCAGATTATGTCGGACACGTACTTCGCGTACTGCGGACCCATGTGCATTAGGACGAATCTGTACTTCGTCTGGTCTGTTGTGATATTGTACCTCACGAATAGTTTCTCCATGTAGCGGAACCACAAGTCGGGCTTGTCTGACCAAAAGGGCGATATGTCGAAATTGGCCTCCGTTGTTGATCCTGTACTGGCCGGCTCGCTGGCGTGGGAACATGTGGCGCTTTGATTTGCCATCGCGTGAAGTCAAACTTCTGTCTCACAAAATCACGTCGGTGGTCACCGGAGATAGAAATGATTGATGCACGAGACAAAGTTTGGTTTTTTCTTCTTAACTTTATTTGGAGCTTACTTGGTTCACTTGACTTGGTTCGCTTGGCGACGAGCGAGTTTCTAATTTTTCCTGCTCACTTGGCCTTCGAGAAAACCTCGGTCCCTGTCCGTAGCTTTCCCAATTGGCTAAGCGTATTTTCGGCTTTGGCCAATTAGGCTGCCGGGAAATTGCACCGCCTACTCTTTGCGTGCGTAACGCACTTTCTCTAGAGTGCAGCTGCAATTTCTTCGGGGACTGTTTAGATTTCTGATGACGTAGCAGGGTTTCTTCCGGACTTTGTTTTATTGCTATCACCTGTATCTCAGACCTTTCATTCCCTCTAATAGCTGCACATGTAAACAAATTTTTCAAACTGGATATCATCCTCTCGATCAGGTCTATCTGTGCAGTGTACAGCCCCTTCAAAGTGTAATCTTTGGAGTCCTTTGGCAATTATTCGCTTCCCAAGACTCTTGAGGAAATAATGAGGTGTAATATTGAGAAGCGATGGAATCTCTAAACGTCTATACCGGGAAAAATTCCATCACGTGATAGTGTCCAAATGGGCATTCTGTAATTCAACAGATCGACAATTAGAAATTAGAAGTAGGAAAATTAGAAACTTTACTTTACAAGATACATATATGGATCGTCTGTGCCATATAATACTGACTTTGTCGTACGCAGCAAAAGAATTGTCCAATCGCCTGATCAAATTGTCCCTGTTTCGGAATATAACGAAATTATAAATTTCAAAATTATCGAGCTTGGTATCTGGCTTGAGAAACAAAATTCATTCTCTGCGAAATCTTCAACGAGCCGCGTCATTAATCGTATTAATACCGGTACTGGATAATAATCGACACGTTCGTTTCACAGAAATTCAAGTATACAATATACGTACAACAGTTTCGATCATGTCGATGACAACGTTCTCATCTTGATGATCTGATTGAAAATGAAGTGTGAAATACGTCGGCTGAGAAGGAGCCCGAGCCTGAATACACGGATCATCTCCTACTTGATGATTAACAGCCAATCTGCGTTAGTTGTTCATTATTTATGAATGTATATGGTCTCGAAGCGTTATGATCCCTGTGGTAGGTGTGTCGCGAACAAGAAAGAGAAGACTGTGTAACCTTTTCCTCCTGTTTACGCAAAGAGCAAACTTTCAATTCCCTAAAGTTGTTAAGAGAAAAAAGATCATAATACCTACCATTACAGCTCTCTCTCTCTCTCTCTTCATATTTTTAGATACTATACAGTTTGAAATTTCATTAATATTACGATGAAATTTAAAATATTGTTAAAATCTAAAAGCAATCTAGAAATGTACTCACAAAAGCAAAGAAGAATTATGTTTTTTAAAGTTTGATTAATATTATAATGAAAGACAACTATCGCGATTGCATTTAATAAAATTTGAAACCAATCTTAAAAGGTATAATAACACATAAAATCAAAGAATAATTTTTGTGTACATATTATACGTGTTGTACAAGAAATTTTAAAGTTTCGTTAGTTTTGTTGTTACCATGAACATATTGGAAAAATTTGAAACCATCTACATACCAGTATCTCACAAAAATATTTCAACCCCGATATGGAAAGATTTTTATGTAAACTAATTTATATTTATAACATATATAACATTATAATCAAACACAACTAATACGATTGTATATAAATTATACAATAAATTAATAAATAATAATTGGAACCAATCTAAAAATGTATATAAAAATTTATTGTAAGCATATATGTAAATATTGAAAAGTAAATATTACAACATGAATAGCCATCTTAAATTCCAATCCTATTGAAAATTGAGGCTTATTAATAATTGAAAAAGAAAAGATATTCATTTTAAGTAATGCGACGTAATGTAAACCTAATCTAATATAAATATAATTTGATATAAAAATCAAATCGAATTATATTAATATTATATAATTTATGTCAATATAATTTGATACAATAATTTATATCAGTAATTAATATCAATGTAATTTGATATAATAATTTATATTAATAATTAATATTAATATAATTTGATATAAAAATCAATACACGTATAACATGCATATCTGTTCAATGTCAATTAACTCGTGCTTAATAGTTTTTCAATCTTATTCTTCTTTCCAACCAACCAACAATAGCAATTCCAAACTTTCGATCGCTATCACGTCGTTTCTATTCGAATGTCGAAACAGCTTTCATGCACATATCTATTAGAGCGAGCGTCAAGGATTTCACACCCCATTTTCCTCCCTCGGTCAATTCAATCTCTTCAACGAGTGGTCGAATACATTACGCGGTGGTATTCTCCTTAAATCAAGATCGCACTTTTTAAAATAATTAAAAAACTAGACGAAAATCTAAGCAAAGATTCGTTTCACTCATCAAATACGCCAGAATCGAGAATACAAATGCAGTTAAATACAAGTGAGACTACATTGAAACAATTTCTTGAAAATGTAAATCGCGGATCATCGAGAAATATGTACTTTGCCGTTTTATCGTTATCGATAGATCGATTTCTCATTATGCGTATTATACGCATCAATTAATTGTCTATATCAGTTATGATACTATAACATCAGCAAGCCTCAGCTTTTTTAATACATTAATATCTAAATCTTTTATTACATCTTGATCTGTATATGTCTTAAATACGATAAATATCCTGATTTAGATTTACACAATTAATCTGGAGAAACTGTTTCTGTATGCGAATAAAAAAACGCTCGTGATGGGTCTAAACGAAGGGTTAATTTTCTTTTTCCCTCAGATAGGGGACATTGAATGCGAGAGAAATTTAAACAAATTCTTAGAATTGTCGTAACTTAAATGTTAGAGAAATCAAAAAATTTTTTCATATCCTCGTCTTCATACAGATGTTTTTCGTTTAAAACCGTTGGATTGAGATCTTTGGAATTGTACTTCGATCGGTGATGTTCATCTCCCTTAACCCTTCGCGCTGGCAACTGTTCACATATACGATAATTCGTTGTTTTATTTCTGAACACGTCCGAATGATATCACTAAGTTCAAACCAGCTTTTTAATTAAAATAAGGATAGGAATTACTAAGAAGTAATAAATTTATTATACTTGTATTCCCTCGCTTATATTTAAATGTAATTACAAGTAATAAAATATTAGAACTGTGGACGTACGTACGTAGCACGTCATTCCAGCGCATGTTGACGATCAAATGGAATTCCTCGGTACGCGATTTTATTGCATTTGTATGAATCGCCAAGATGTAGGATCTCCAACAGGATACATTTCATTTCCCCTGGATGTGTTTTCCAATATTTTTTGTAGTTATTATCGCTCAAAATAATCTTAATTACATTCGTAATTAATTAAAGCGTCGTTTTCTAAATCGAGTTCTTCTTCAGAAATGTATTTTATTCCTGAGAACCATTCAATTTCATTACTTTCAGAAAATTATGAACGTAATTTTAGGATAGTAAAAGAGCAAGTATTGCGAATAACAAAATCGGAAAAATATTTATTAAGTAATTGATTACAAATGCAGATTAGTTGCATTATATTTTGGACGAGCGACTTTTTATTTTTTTGATCATGCGTGACCACTGAGAGTAATCAATTGTTGGAAAAATGAGCGGTGATTCTGACATTTTCGTGATCACGAAGGGACGGAATCTCTGAACATCTATTATCCGGGAAAGGGTGATTCCCTCACACGTTGGCATTGAGATGGGCATTCTGTAATTCAACAATTGCTCGTTAGTTGGTCGCAAGATAATTCTATCAACAAATCATCAATCAGAAATTAGAATTAAGAAAATTAGAAACTTTACCTAGGTGGCAAACAACCCTCTACAGTATAAACAATAACATCCTTCGAAGAAATGTCAGTGTTTCTTTTCGAGCGTTGCATCGTCTCAGAGATGTTCTTGTCACTTAAGTCTTCTTCTGAATCTGCCAATCTAATAAACATTTTTAGCGGCAGTGAAAAAATCTGGCGAATTTTTATCATTTCGAAATATTTGGTAATGACACAGTCTAGAAATTCGGATATTTCAGTCACAAGATTAATCTTTGCTTAAACTATTTTAGTTAGACTCTTATTCAATGATCGACTGACGCTAACGTATATTTCGAATGTCGTACATAAATACATATTATTGTATAATATTGTACAATATTTAATATGAAAGAAATAACCTGTCTAGAACTAAAAGTCTTATCGATAAAAAACATCTGTGATGAATAAAAATTACCAGACATTCTTTCTACATGAGGAAAGATTATTCTTATAAAAGAAATTAACTTAATAATTAATCAAGATGTTCATATGTCGAATCGAGGATTAATCCGAGACTTTTAATATTCGAATAATAGATTAATTTAAAAATCTTAATCACTCACAACTTGGGATCGCATATCGGTAGATTCCGATCAATGAAGAGACACTCGTAGATCGTGGACTCGTGGGTCGGTTCGGGGATCAAACTGTTCGCAGTATTTGTCGCAAGTGGTTGACTTATTGCGCATTGAATAATTTGGAATACAAGGATTACGATCATCATGTTCCTCATTGTTGCCATTTTCCTTTATCAGTCGTTTATAAAAAGTTTTGTATCTGTGGGAAATTTTGCAACGTTAATAACTGTTAACAACATTACGATATTGCTGTTGAGAAATTTTCGTCGTCTCGTGATTCTACTGCAGAAGTTATCTTGGAAAGTTATCGTGTTGCGCCGTTACTCAAACTGCGAATTTTCATGCACATTTTTAAAAATAATCAAGAAACTAGACGAAAATCTAGGCAAAAATCCGTTTCACCCGAATCGAGAATACAAATGAAGTTAAACAAGTGAGACTGAATTGAAACAGTTTCTTAAAAATATAAATCGCGTATCAGCGCGGAAGATATAATTTGTCGTTTTATCGTTTTCTCATTATGCGTGTTGCACGCATCGTTAATTGTTTATACTTAAACGATACAAATTGCTTCCGATACAGTGCGTTGAGATGTATTTTTAATGATTCGTAACTGCGTAAGTAGTATATCACACCGATAACCCTTTCTTTCTTTCGTTCTTTCTTTCGTTCTTTCTTTAGCTGTCTCATTCCCTTTCTCGCGTTTCTTCACGTGCCACGATCCAATCGTCTTTGCCCACATTCCAATCGCGCTCGTATCTACTACATTCTTGTTAACATTATTGTCTTCATTACCAATCTTTAACAGATTAATTTTTTTTCTTTTTTCTTTTCAACAACGAACGAAATAATTGAGCCCCTCAATTGACGCTAGTTCAAAATTAGGAAAAATAGTAAATAAATAATGGCACTTGATAAGTCGTTATCTTATTATTAGTTTATTACTATCGAAAGAAATGTAATTTTTTTCTTTCAGATTATATTTTATCATAATTGCTATTCTTTCGTCTTATTTCTTTGCAACAAAGCCACATTCTGTTCATAATTTGTTACAAAGTGTTATAACGAACGAAAGTTCAAATTTCACAATATTGAGAAAAAGAATTTAATTCGTTTGTCAACTATGGGACTTAATTGGACTACAGACTTTTATAAATTCATACTTTTGGAAATATAATTTTTCAAAAATAATATTTTGAATATTTCGCACATGTGTGACGCGCATTTTGTGCAATATAAATCCATAAAAATTAGCAGTGCGGTGATAATAATATAACGCGTATAACATATTCAAATTTGAAAAAAGTTCCAAGTTAAAATGAATAAAGTAAAGATAGGATATGTAGTTTTCTTACAACAATAGTAATTGCAATAGTATGGTCATAATATATTTTTGTAATTTATTTTCATTGCGTATTTTATATAGCTATCAAACTATTTCTTGACTCTTCTTTAGAACAATTGTTAATTAATATAATTAATATTAATAAAATTTAACATTTAATATCATAATATATGTAATTATATATTCAAATTTAATTGTAATGATACCGAAATTTTTCTTAACCTTCGACTTGATCTTCGATTATCTTAATTTTCGACTTCAGCGATTCAACAGTAAATGATCAATTTGGACCAAGAATTTTGCTTCCCGGAACAGTATAACCATTTCTTTACACCAGCTTTGTCATCAAATTCTTTAGAACAGTAAATCACGTTCGTTTTTTTCCGATACAACACTACGTGTGTGTACTATATATATATATATATATATATATATATATATATATCAAACGATACATCGCGATCTCCAACAATCTCAACGAAGATCTCGATCCCTCTTGCAACGAATATTCTCTGTTGCCACGGAAGAAACTCGTTACCCTAATGTCTTTCTAGTTCCTTCAAACCAATATCAAACGGATGACGAACGCGATGATGGCGGCAGAGCGAAACAGAGAATAACTCGCGGACGATTGAACCAGGGAGAAACCGTTGAAAGAAATTTTTTGAAATTGCCGCTGGCCTCGCACTGAATGAAAAGTAAATTGGATCAGCGTTCCTGCGGGAACGCCACGGCAGCCGCCATTTAATAGAAATGCAGTAACGGAAGAGGTTAAGAAACACTAATTTTTCCACGAGTTCCACTTATCGAGCACATTTGTAATCGGCGTTGCCTCGTGTGTGGCATTCTGTGCCAAGCTCAAAGCTCAGCTCAGGGTCAGAAAAATATTCCCAGCGTCTCGGGGAAAGGTTACCGAGCGTCGTCGAGCGAATTTTTCTTTCACCGCACGTGCTATTTAGTCCGCGCCTTCTCCGTCACCTCCTCTCGCCGTCTGTGTTTTCTGTATTGCCAGCGCGCTTGCAAACGTTTACGATTTTAGTGAATTCTTTACGACGCGGTTCTCTTTTGGTTCTTCTCCTCTTTATTGATTACGTTTTTGGTATAACAGTATCGAGAAACGTTCCTCGACAACTTCCAGCTTTTTATATAGTTTTATTTCTTCTTCTATTTATGAAGAAAGTGAATTTCTGTTTATTTCGTGTATCACGTTTTATTTATTTCTCGTACAGAACATCCCGAATTTTAGTGTTCAACTTTTGCCAGTATTTCACAGATAAAAATGAGACTGAAATATCATGTAGTAAAAAAGTCCACAGATGCTTTATTAAAAATGTTGTAACAGAGGTTGTAACGAGCACGATAAATACCATCAACTTCAACGGTGGACCAATCTCTTGGTCTCTTCGATTTTAGATCATCAAATCTTACATCCCCAAATTTCTACTCGTGGAAAGAGTAGAAATTACCTTCGAAAGAAGAAATTTACAATATACAAAAGTACTTGCACAAATTAGTTACAAAAATCAAATCTTTGTGTAAAGAAGTTCAAAACAATTAATATCAAATTCAATTCGCAATAAATTGGATAACCACTTCGATATCAATTTTGTATTAATAAAAGGAAGTGCATTCGACATGCATACAGCTTTACATTTCGCGTTTTTGTCGTAACTTTTTAATAAAGCATTTATTTTTATATCTTAGTTTTATCTTTGTCTATAGAACGCACTGGCAATATTTGAATAAAATATGGAACATGTTGTACATATAAAGTGATTCCACATGAAAAAGACAGAAAGTAAAATTCTTTCAATTAAGTCATCATTTTCGAAAAAATCAAGTTTCAACATATGTAAAAGTCATAAAAAATTTATTAAGTTTATAAAATTCGTGATTCTAAACTACATGGGAATGATTAATCGATAGGAAGTTATTCTATCCGCGGAAATAAGCGAAAAATATGAAACAAAGTTTCACCGTTTAAAGCCTCGTTTTCAGAAGAAAAACAGTTTAGTTGAAATGTTTTGTCATGTTTAGCTGAAAGTTAGTTTAGTAAATGTATTAATAAAGTTTTAAATTGAGTTTTCTTAAAAACGAAACAACAAAATTGTATTTTACCCTTGACTTATTTTCCTAAGTAAAATAATTTTCTGTTCATTTATTCGTGACCAATTCTGAACTAGCTAAACTCTTGAAAACGGAACAGTAAATGAAGAAAAATTTATTTCTTTTTTATATGTATATAATATTAATAATGATATATTTATATATGTAATAATAATAAGTTTTTTATAATAATTTATTCTTCACGATTTTAATAAATTTCACAAACTTTATCAACACGTTCTTTTTCAATCGAATTGAAGCGACGCTTATAATTTTGAATCGAAGTGAAGTATACATACTTTTGACAAAATAATATTTAAAATATTTCTTGAAAATGAAATAAGAAAATATCCTAGTCTCTTCTATATTTTTGAAACCACGTTTGCAAATCTTCGCGATTTTAATAACTTTCACAAACATTATTGACGCGTTCTTTTTCAATCGAATTGAAGCGACGCTTATAATTTTCTTAATTAAATCGAAGTGAATTACACATATTTTTGACAAAGTAATATTTAAAATATGTCTTGAGAGTGAAATAAGAAAATATCTCTCCTATATTCGTGCAACTATGTTCACAAGTTTTCGTGATTTTAATGTAAGCTTTGTAAAATATAAATCTTCTTACCTGAAAATTGTCGAAGCAGAGGAAAAATTTCTCTGGTATAAGTCTCGCAAGCAATTAGTTCGCCGAAGTTCACATTCGAGAAGCTGCTCACCTACGAATCACTCTTCAATCACCCGATCATATATATTTACACGTTATCTCGACGTTCACATTATCGCGACATGTAGCAACAGATTATTGAAGTTGAAGTAATATAATAATGACCGGAGCAAAAAGCAGCCTGATATAAAGTTTAATATTAGATACAAATAAATTAGTATTAAATACAGAGGACTCATTATTATAATTTCATATCAAGCAGCGACAAGCTTCGTATAAAATTTAATATCACATACAAGAGATATATACAGGATGTTTCCAATCTGTTGGCACAACCAGACAGAATTCTACGTTAAGAAACAAACCTAGATGATGGAATTAAATGCTTTCACTTGATATTTCGTTTTCCAGATAATCAATTCTAGAAATTTATCAATTGATATTCAAATTTAGCTAATTCTAAACTAGTTGGAAATGGGTAATGAATAGAAAATTATTCTTTTTACGAGACTAATAGAAATAAACAAGTCTATTTTCTTGAAAACAAGGTCTTAAATGGAAAAATTTTACTTTGCATTTTTCCATTTATTTTCGTAGACAGAATACCGATTCATTCTAGAATTAACCATAAATTCAAACATATTTAATAAATTGATGATCTTGAACGCATTATATAGTAATAATCTATAATTGTAATAATCAACATCTACTATGGAACAAACAGCGAATTTTTATGCAAGGTTATGATTCTGAGGATTTAATTTGAAAAGTAGAACCAATTTAAAACTTGTTTTATACCTGTAAATATTATATCTTGCCCAAGACATTACGCCTTTGCATATTGTTCAATTCTCTATAAATGCATAAAAATCCGCAGTCTAATCACGAATGATAGAATATATCGATTAAATTTATCAAATTTATCAATTAATATTTAATTAATAAATTACGTTTTAACTCTTTGCAGTCCATACTTATTTTCGTAGCATACTCTGCACTCGGATCGAGGAAATTAGGAAAAAATTAAAATGTTTGCTCCTTTTTAATAAAGTTTAATGAAACTCATTAGTACATATACGTGATTTAAACGTATTTTACGTAGGATTCGCTAAAATAAAATCGTCATTGAGACAATTTGGAAATTAAATCTAAAATAAAATCGTTGACCAGTCACGCTGGATGTAGAACATGGAATAATTGAGCATTTTAATTCTTAAGGGTTCAAGGAATCACCTATAGTGGTCATCGTGCTCAATACCATAAAGTATACAAAAGATATTCGTCGTCCTTCTCGCGTGTATTATGATGACCGTTGAGTTAACCTTTTCGATACGTAAATACATTTAATTATATTTATCCGTCATTAATTTCTTTTCTTTAACATTAGAACTAGCACAATAATCAAAATGACCAATTTATAATTTTCTACGAAAAGTCGTATTTCATACATTTATAATAGTGTATTTCTAGAAACTTAAACGATTTTTCAGTAAAATATATAAATAGAAGCTTATATTCTTTATTGCGTTAAAAATTTTTTCCTGTTCCTTGCTTTAATTTCTCTGCTACAAATTTTAATCGCCAGAGTTCTAATGTCAAACGAGTTATTCGAATTGGAAGGATTTTTTTATGCGTAAAGAATGCAAATGTTTTGCACGTGTGTATATATAGTCGAAGAATAATGTTTGATTCCACTGAATTGGAGATTTTTTAATTTTTTATATTTTTGATTTTCGATTATATTTCAGATTTTTGTATATATAAAAAAAATTTGGAGAATGATTCGACTGAATTTGCGATCCTCAATCCCTTGATGAAGTAGAGATATATTTAATTATAGAGATATGTTACATAATATAATATATTTTTTAAATTTTGAATTCTTACGACAAGAATGTTTTGTGTAATCGTGAGTATAATTTTATAATAATTTTGCTAGAAATTTAGTAAAATATAATTCTCATTATAATATTTAATAAATAAAATTCTCTATTTAAATTTCATTTTCGTAGTCTTTATAAAAATATAAAATTGCAACATCTGCGATCTACTTATCAAAATATTAATAAAAGCTTAAAGTATTTTATGTAACACGTACGGTATGCTCATCAAAAATTTCTATATGTATTCGAACACGTAATTTTGTGAACAATCCTATACATGCAAAGATGGACAAGAGTATTCGCTCGATGAAGCATCATGAAAAATTGTGAGAAGGAATTATAAATATTTTAAATTATTTAAACAAAATCATACATTAATCCAGTTCAAGCTTCACTTTAAAGCGTGAAACCTCTATTTGTGTTCTTTTCTTCCAAAAACGTGTTTACGTCATATAGCACGTACTTCGTGTTCTTTTTTTTCCAAAGATGTGTTTACTTCACCTGAAAAAAAAGGGTATTTCTTTTGTTCTGTCCTAAAACTTTTTCTACAATTCTTTTCCTTTCGATATTTTGTTTAAAAAAATCGCTTATCGGATTTGTCTCCTAATTAATTAAAATAATCGAACCGGTTTTACTATATTTGTAAATAATTCAAATGTAGATGTAGTATGTTAATACAATACTATAAAATTTGATTATAAAAAAATCTACAAAAATCTACTTTGTTCTTCACGACCGTCAACGCTGTGTATGTTGAAATAATATAATAATATGTTATATGGTGATAACACAATACAAATAATTTTGACATATCAATCGGCGTGTGCATTTTTCTTTTTATTAATTAAGTGTTATTTGACGTAAAGAAATCAATATATCAAGCTCGTTATCTTTGCAAAAAAAATGTAGAATTTTTCATTTTATATGAAAAATATTGATTTTACGACACATGTCAATTAAGTATATTTTACTCCCCTTAATGAGAACTTTGAACAATCAACACATACAAATACGCTTTAATTTTTCAGTATGAAAAGTTGCTAAAATAAAATACTTACATTTAAATTATTGAAATTATTTAATATAATTATAAATATTATAAATATATTGAATATCATATAATTATATATTTATTAAATTATAAATACATATATTGAAAAATATTTATTAAATTATAAATACATATATTGAAAAATATTTATTAAATTATAAATACATATATTGAAAAATATTTATTAAATTATAAATACATATATTGAAAAATATTTATTAAATTATAAATACATATATTGAAAAATATTTATTAAATTATAAATACATATATTGAAAAATATTTATTAAATATAAATTAGAAAGTCCTTAAGAGTTTGAAATTCATTAAAATTTGTTATATTATTAGTATATTATATTATTATTATATCATTATATTATATTATATTATATTAAATTATTAGTAGTATATTAGTATATTAGTATTGGTATTCAATTTTTAATATGATATTATCAATAGTGTCCGAGCAATAGACTATAGATTTTTGTGCATTTACGGGGAATTCGTAGATACAAAAATACAGAGAATACAAAAATATATAAAACATCGTATATAGTGTAGTATATATATATATATATATATATTTGCTGTAACTGTAACTATAACTAAATATATATATATTTACTACTTCGAAAAGATGGTGCATTGAATATAATATAATTATGATGTAATAATTAAAAGACACTGAGAATTCTGTCAAGAGATTATTATTTGCAATTCTAGCACATTTTTCTATCAAAATTGTCAAGAACACATGGTATGAAAAATAATACGTAATTGCGTACTAATTAAATAAAATAATAACTAATAATTAAATTAATTAGATTATATATTATATTTTTATTATTAAAATTACGTATGAAACGTAATAAATTTAATTATTAATATTAATTTTAATAATAATATCTTAAAGAAGTAAATGTTACAGAGCCTCATCTTTGTAACTGTATGCTGCGAAATAACATACCTAATATTTTTATAAAAAAACATGTATCAAATTTACATAAGGTACCAAAAAAAAAAATATATATATATATATAACTTAAATAATAATTACACATTTTCTTGAGTTATATAAAAAATATGTAAAGATGTGAAGTATAGTAATAAATATTATACATGTACAAAAGGAAGAAAGAAGATTGTAATATCACTGAAGTAAAAACCAATGAAATCAGACTTTGTGTCGACGAACGATAATGACGAACTTCAGCAAAAAGATACATTACACGAGTTGCTTCTTATCGTACTGATGACCCGCAGGTCGATCCAGTCGACCACCGTTGATTTGATTTGAGGTCAAAAGGCAGCAAAAAATGGCCAAAGATCACCTTTCCAAATAAATAATGCACGAAATAACAACAGTGACTCTCGATACGCAGGTAGTAGATTGAAATTGATTTTTGCTTGAAGTGAAATTTTCGTCTGGTTTCTCTGTTCGAAGAAACGTCTAAACTCTTCTGTGTTCTCTATTTCCGCCTCGGTATCTCAAGTTCATCACAAGTTCAAAAAAAATAATTAACAGGCACGATCCATCGTGTAAAATTTTATATTAAGACGTGTGTTCTTCTTGCGAACATTATAGATCCATTATAGAATCATTGTAGAATTTTATTTGAGAATCGTGGCGTAATGCATCATTATTGATCCGACTGAGCAATTGTAGATAACTCGCGAACGAATTAAAAATACCCGTATAACCTAGTTACATCTATTTAAATGTTAATAAAGTAAAAATACATAGTGATTCGCGTTATGAATCACACTAAATATTGAAACTGTTACAATTTCATAAGAGAGAAGTCGAGAAACAACAAACTTATTGCGCTCATTTTAACGTCTGAAGCTTCTATTTTTAAAACACAAAATAGCAATTCGTGCGGCACTCCCATCTCTTCTCGGAATATAGATATATTTATTTGTTGATAATATTTAATTTAAGCATCAACGATTCTATACAATTCTCTTATGTTGCATGAAAAATAATAATAAATAATCTACTGTATTTACAATGTACATGTATATTTCGAAAGTTACAACACGCTCATGATTTCAAGCCAGCTTCATTCGTTTTTCTCTAAGATGTTTTTACAACGTGTCGCAGATGGGAAAGCAAAGACATTTTTCTTCTCGAGAATGCTATAAATTGTCACTGTATGTATTAAAAATTTTGTTCATCGCTGAATCTACAATGGATTTGAACATTGATGCCCCTCCTTTACAACTAACTCTCAAAATTTGCCGAATTTTAATTTACTGAATTTTAAAATAGGCGAAAACGAACATAACGACGAAAATATTACGATTTCTTGAATTTCAAGTCGTCTAACATCCAAAATTCAATAAACTGGAGAGAAAAAAGAATCATACAGCAAGTTTTTGAAGGTCGTTGTAAAAGGAAGGTTTCAATTTTCAAATTTGTTATAGAGATTCAACCGTGAAAAATATTTTTCAATCGTTTTACGTACCATGGCAATTTATAGCATTTTCGAGATTTTATTTGACGAGAATAAAAATATACTATAGAAGAAGAGTTTTTTTATTGTCGTTCCTTTTTCATTATCAACATATTATCAATATAATTTTATGTTGTAAAGTTATATTTTGTGATATATTTATTCATATTAGAAGTTCTTGCCTTTTCTTATGAGACACAAGACTACTTTAAAATAAAAATTAATAAAACTTATAGAGATTCAAAAATTTTAAGATTATATATATATATTATAATTTCAAAGATTATATACAATTTAAAAATTTTATTTTAAAAATAAATAAAAATTTACTGAAACTTAAAAATTTATTTATTTAATTTACAGGAAAATTTATACAAATACTAAAATGGTTCAAAAATTTGTCTAAATAATCATTCAAAAATTTAAACAAAGACGACAGAATCCATGTAGAAATAGATATTTATTTAATATTTGTATTTTACACAGTGACAAGAAATTAAACATTTAACTAATAACCATTTCTATACAAAACTGGTCATTATACAAGGGGTTATCAAAAACTTCACGCTTTTACCGATCTCTCCTATAAATAAATATCTTTCTAATTCCATGATAAAAACCATGATAGAAAAGAAGAGATGATAAACGAAAACTCGCGAGTCTCTCGCGAATGAAAATATCTCGTTCATGGCTTATACGAACGATTTTGCGAAGCGAGATATCTCATGCGTGACGACGAAGGGGCATGAGCAACGTCTTCGCGTTTTCAATTGTTAAAATGTGCCATCGAAAAGCTCGAATGAACTTATTACACAATCTAACACTCGTCGGCGAGCAATGCGAAAGCTCTTTACACGTGCGTCGAGCACGCACGTCATGCTGAAAAACGACAAAATTCCGACTGCAACCAGGTCCAAATTAACGGTACGCAATCGCGATTAATCAACTCACTGGAGGTCACGAATTATTAGCCCTTCACAATCCGGCAGAAATTCAAATTGCATAAACGTTCGGAACGTTCTTCTTTCCTCGAGTCGACTTTCAAACCAGTCCAATTGTAAGAGCTTCGAGTGTTGAAACGTCACGGTTAAAACATGGACGAAATTATTTTTTGGCTAGTCTTTCTCCTCTTGTTGAGATGTAGATCGAGCGAAATTAACTTCGTAAAACAAAAAGTAAAGAAACTGATGAAATAGTATACAGTCGCTGGCTATTGAATTATAATGGAACTACTCTCAGTTGAAGAACACTTGCAGAGAATATTGCGATTGCCGAAAACGTCGAATTTTTTTAGGAAAGGAAAACGGGTCTCCACTGGCATCTAAAATTAATTTTTGACGAAAAATTCTGTTTATATTTATATTAACTGTTATATTAACTTGTAGTTTCGTGAAAACGAACTTTTTCCAATATTACTTTCACGAGAAAATTATCAAATCTTATACAATCCAAAATTAAACGATTTATCATAAATCCGATAAAAAAGATTATCTATGTTCTAATCGTCATGATTCTGTTTTTCTTTCAACCTTATTTTCGGGGGAAAAATTACCAAATTTTGCATTTTTAAATTAAACGGTTTCTCAATTTTTGATAAAGAAAAAAAATTATCCACGTTAAAATTGTCGTAACTTCGTAAAAGAAGAAAAAGAATCATGAAGTTACGGTTGTATTTCTTTTTTCCAATATTATTTTCGACAGAATTATCAAGCCTTGCACTTTTAATCTGTCACGTCTGCCATGAATCGAACGTTTCTAGATAAGGCTATCAGTCGAAATACAATTTTTCCAATCGAATAAGATGCACATATATTTTATATTTCCAATGTGCTTCTATCTTCTTCCGAAGATAATAGGAACAAATCTATTTCGGAGGAAAAAATCTTGTTTGTTCCGATTGAACCGGTTATTTGGAAAGGATCTTACCGGAGGCAAGACGAAAAACCTCTTAAAAAGTCGGTCACTCTCACATTGCAAGGATATAATAGAAAATTTAAACAGATCACTTATCGTAAATGATTTTTTCTTTTTTATTATTCATAATTTCTTTCGTTCTATTCTTACTAACAAGTTTAATCAAAAAGATTACGTATTATTTGATTTTATTATATTATTGTATCATTATTGATAATTTTACAACACGATATTTTTGTCATAATAATTATAATGAAATTATTCATTAAATAATTACAATAACTTTGTTAAATAATGTTATATTATTATTCCGTGTATAATTCTATATCCTTTGAAACTCTTAGGACAAAATAGCGATATTTGAAAATGAAATAATTATGCATGTAACAAAGAACCAATAAAGTGTTATTGCATTAAAGCGTGCAATTGAAAAATGATCATCTATGACATATATTGAATATTTAAAGTAAAAATGAAAAAAGTCCTGAGACTTCTGAATGAGAGTATGCATTTACATGATAATATTTAATAATATTTTCCTACGTAACATAATATAATAAAATTATATTTATAAACTCTGAAATAGAATAATTCGGATCAGACATACTAACGAGAAAAGGGCCGAGATTCGCAAATTAAGCGAAGTTTAATAAACTGATCAACCACTGTAATTAATCGTTAATTTCGTTTATAATTGTGAACTCCAACGCCATATTGGAATTTGCGACTGTCAGCATTTTAGAATTCTCATGAACGTAGAACCCCATCATAAATAGAAATTTGTCTCATCTCCTCTATATTATTATAATAAGTACGTCATTGCGGTTATCTTACACACTTTTACGTTGTGCGTGCAATTCATGCATTTCCTATTTTCCCACAGAATTCCGCAGTTTGGCTATTGCTTTTCAAATGATCGTTCAAACGAGATCTATCGATCGAGCTCGTTACACAATCAAAAATTACGTGTAATTAACGTCTCCTTCTCTCTCGCGTTTCGGTCTTATAACGTCTTCGTAATTCGCAATGTGTTTATAGCTCCTCGCGGAAAGTTCTTCGCAGCGACGCTGCGCTCGTTGATTAATCATCCTCTATTTCATCACGCTTGCCCGATTGTCTTGCTCATCTTAAAACTGGAAACTTTCCAGGGGAACGATTCGCAAACGCGACAAACGGGACGACTTCTTTCCCGCTGTTTTCTCTCTTTCTGCCCTCACTCACTTTAAAGCTGACTTTTTACCCATAATTACGCTCTACAATTATTCTTCTGGAATGGTAGGAAGTTTCTGAACTTGGCTATTACTTTCTCGACCGGGCAAGGGAAAAAAGTGTGACCGAGGTGAATCCACCTCCCGACGAGTACGTTCGAAATACGTACAGTGACTCGCGTTAATATTTGGGCGCCAAACATTGTGTTTTCGTAAAAAGAAGTCGCACAACAGCCAATCCTGAGTTCGATTTTAAAGCTCGAAGTTTCTACTTTAAAAGGTGCTCGTTTTATTAAAATAAAATAATTTTTGTTACAGCACACGGCGAAGACTTCTCCTCTCGAAAATGATAAAGTGATAATAAATTCGCGGTAGCAATTCTAGAGTGTGTAAAAACTTAAAAAATTGAAAAATTTTCTCATTGTGACTGCACTTTTGTTTATATATGGGAAATTATTAAAATCTCTAAAAATACATTGTTTTGCGTTTATAACAAATTTCCAACAAAAGATCATTGATTAATGGAAAAATATTTCAGATTATTAATGGAATACACCAGATCGATGCGCGAATTTTGAATCACAGAGGAACCTTCCCCATGCGTATATATATTTGCATTACAAGATTGACAACGAGACATTCAATTACTGAATGTGCAGAAATTGAACAAGCAACGCTTGAACGAGGAATTTTTCTCAACACAGGGATTCATCAAAGCAGTAAGCAACAATAATCCAACAAACCATTGTCGCTAGTGACCTAGTCGTAGACGCGACAAAAAAAAAATAATTACAAGTTGATCATTTTGACCACTTTGGTAATTCTAGCGCTAAAGCGTATCGATGATAAAAGCCACCACTAAATATGGCCACGTCCCCGCAGTCGCTGGTCAATAAACATAATCCAGAAAGCGCGTTACCAACCGGCACGCTAATCCGGATAATTAATTTAATATCGACCAAAATTCATCCCACGTTGGCTAGCGTTTCGCTCTTTCCATCGTAGATTTAAAACGTAGAAGATATTCGTAAAAAACTGCGACTTTGATATTTTCAAACTATTGTAACTTCGCGAGAAAAACTCGTACAACAAATTTTAAGGCGTAGTCGTCGAGGGAAAATTTTAGTCTTGGAGGCATAAAATGATGGATTTTTAACTGCGAAAGGAAAACTTTTCGGTGTCCACGGGGACGTTTGAAAATTCGCAAAATTTTCGAGAAAAAAAGTTGATCTATATTTGTCCTCTAAACTAGAAAGTATTTAGAAAGAACCTCACGTTTTAAAATCGAACTGTGCAATAATTGAATAAATAATCAAACAGTCAAATGAGTTCAAGTAATATTGAAAGTCGATTTTTGTCTGAAGCGAAAGAAATTTTATCCCTCCTTTCTGGCTCATATTCTACATGAGTCGCGAAACATCCTGCAAATATCGTTAACTATTAAAACTGCCAACTTTTTTTTTCTCTTTTTAAACGTAACATTCTCTATCTTTTTCCCTTTCCATCGTTCTCGCCTATTTACGTAAATTAAATGGGAAAAATTCACAACGGACGTCCCTCGAGTTCGAGATCCTCTCGCCGATGGGACGAACGGATGGAGACGTAACGATAGAGGAAACGTAAGGTGGAAAATTCGTTCCGCGAGGCTCGTTAATATGTTAATCTTGCGAGGAAAGAATCTTGCTTTATCGGCTGGCACACGCGAGTACAGAAAGCCTAGGAGAAAGAGAGCGGTGCTCTGTCGTAGCAGAAAACGTAAACGATTATTGCGACTGGGTAAAAAGATGGGACGAATAGGGTGTCGGTGTTTTCAACCCTTTCGTCCCGACAGCTTTTTTGCTCGTCGACAGCCCCGGCAATCGGGGCGAATAATAACTTTTTGCCTCTCGAATTCCCAAACAAGATATTTTCAAACGGGAACGTTTGTGAATTCTTAATATTCTGTCGCTATCATCGAGGACACTTTCGTTTCACTTTTCTTTTTTGTCACTGTTATATTATCAGCTATAAGAAGAGGATTGTATCACTTTTAAATTCTAAATAAACAACCGATGTTCTGAGATTAAGGTGAAATAATGAAAGGAAAAATAATGACTGTTGATTTCGTTTGCACATTGCGTGTTTTTATTAGAGTATTTGTTATTTAGATTTTAGAATGCAAAAATGTATAAAAATCTGTAATCTATGTGTCACATTTGGTTCTTGAAGGGGAAACGTGTTCTTAAACAGAATCAAAGAGGAAAAATAAAAATGATGAGAGGCGTACAGTGTAGATTTCAGATAGACAAAGGATGATCCACGTTCCAAGATATAAAAATAAAAAATAGCAGAAAACGTTCGTTTAATTTAGATTCTATACAAAGAACAGAGGACAATGTGTTCTTTCTTTGACGTGAAAGTAAAAAGAAAAAAATTGATTTATCGCATTTGGATTCTAAATAGACAAAATGAAAACGAGAAATAAAATTGGAAAACAATAATCGATATAACTGAAACGTTTGCATCATTGTTCCACGAATCTTTTTTATAATTTCTACGTATAAGAGAAGAATACTTGAGTATTCAAGGATACTCTTTGTGAAGGAAACTTTGCACACTCGTGTTATTCCTAGAAGCATTTTCGCGTGGGTTTGAGATGGTCGTCATCCACTGTCTCGATTATCAATATTGAATTCATCTGAATCTCGACACGGACAGTTTCAATCATTCGGGCAACAAAATGCTCTCTCAGCATCGATTCCAAAAATATATCGAACCCGAGTGAAACTGGTTCGCGAAATAACCGCGTAGAAATCCGTTGCATCTGGCATTGAATCGGAGAAAATCTCCTGCTTTCAACTTCTCGATTTCGAAGCTGTATTCAGTGCCAAATGGATACCTTATGGACGTGACGAAACGTGAATCAGAATAAATTTTCAAATCGTGTCTGGAATTAGTTCGAAAGCTATGAAAACTCGAGGAAAAATATTAATATCTAATCAAGTCGTTTGTTTCGATGTTGTTTGAATAAAATATTTGAAACCTGATTATTAATATATCATCTTATTTGTTACTCGATGTTACCTCGAGATGATCCTGCGTTAGTTTATTCAAACAATCATTGAGTGATCTTCCACGAAATTATTTAATTATTTTGCCCATTAGGACATTATCGAAATAAAATAATTTTTATTTTACTTGTGTCATTTGCTCTGTCACTTTATCTTGGATAACATCGTTCGAGTAACAAGACAATGCGTCTTGTTATGCGAAAAATAAATTATTTCGTTATTGGAAATTTAATGGAAAAACTTTATTGGAAAATTACCAGTTGTTATTTGACGTCGCGAGGAAAATCATTTCTTTCTTTTTTTCGTTCCATCAAATTTTGTCAAACAATCAAATAATATTGTTTTCGTATAAGTTTCATATAGCGTTCTCTCAATTCTTTTTCCGAGATTGACAAGAGATGGACTTGATCGCATTAGCTTCTAATTAAAGCTAATCAAATTTCCGAGAGACGTATCTTTATGTAAAATATCCACAATTTCAAATCAGCATGAAGCTGACCGAATCCGGTAACGACACGAAGGAAAAGAAACACGCCGACTTTTAACCGTGAAGATGAACCTTCGATGAAGAAACGAGAAGACCTCGTCCCGTTGCGACACGAACACGAGGAAGGCCACTCGAAATCTCGATACCCGGCCGGAATAAAGTCTGCGGGAAATGTGGCGCGGCTGCCATTTGACTGTTGGCCAAGCCAGACGCCGACTTAGTTTCTTTTTAGACCGTAAGGCTTAGCTGGTGCGCGACATTATTGCGCTATTAATGTCGAATCGTCGTTGGTCCCGTTACCCCGAAACGAGATGCAACCATCTCTTCGTACCACCCATCCTTCTTCTTCCTCCGAGAAGGGAGGGATTACGACCGTTTCCTGATAATCCGGATAACCTGACGCGGACGTACACGTTGTGGAGGAACAGTTGTTGGTGCCGTGCCAAGGACGCAATGTTGGAGACTTTGGTGATTAGACGCACCTGAAACGGTCCAAATCGTTTGGAACTCCTCTTCTGATACGTTATCAGTCTTCTTTTTTCTGGTTGACCTTCTTCGTTTCAGCAGTCTCTGGTAGCAGAATCTTAATGGTATGATACGTACAGGGATTAGACAAAATAATGGAAACATGTGTTACGATTATCCGCTTTAAACTTGCTCGCAACATAATTGAATAGTCAATTAAACATAATCAAGTCTAATGGCGTAATCGTTATTCTCGGAAGGTAAAAGAATTTTTCAAGACAACGATGCTCTGACCTAATCTAAAGCTGCGATTGCAGTATCTTCATTTGGGGCATGTGAAAATGAAATTGGCCGACACTATCATTGAACTTGAACGTTACCGAGTCACTATGATCTATTCTCGAAAGCGAAGAAGCAGATCCCCTCTTCCGACTAAAAGAGCTCGATTAAATATCATTCGAGATTCGCATGGATCTATTCCGAGGAGAATTCAAGGCGGTTCTACACGTTATTAATAAAGAATATTCTAAGTAGACAAGGATGTTTCCATTATTTTGTCCAATATCCTCTATCCTTTAATATTGTATTCTACGTTCTTGTTTTGAATCTTATGATGCGTTTAGATCAAACGAACGAGGAACTTAATCCTCTTAGTACCCAAGAGACGATATATCGGCTCCGCGATTTTTCTCGTGTTTTAATACTTTAGCTCTTTTTTTCTATTCGTTTCTACGAATAAAAATGTATACTCATTCGTTTGAAATTAATACGTAATTAATTTTCCTCTCTGAACTTGCTCTATTTGTTTATCATCATTTGTCAATCTTAATTTATATCTACCGATCTACTAACTTCAATCTAGTTGAATAAGTTGAGATATTAACAAGCTCGGCGAAGAATAACAACATCACGTTCCTGAATGAAAGGTAGAACGATGGAAATTGAGAAAGTGAAACAGCAAGAACTTCTAAGTACTCGATCGGAAGAGAGGCAGAGAATAAAACGAGAGGTAAAATGAGAAATAAGAGAAGGAAGAGAAGGGAAAAGTGGATTGGAAAGCGAGGGAATGGTGCAAGAAGAGAAGAAAAGAGATAAGCGAGGAACGAATGGCGAGAATTGGGTCGTAAACGTTCGTTTTAAGGGGATGACGGGATAAGAGGCACTGATAGAAAACGAGAGCTAAATAGAGGCCGAGGTGCAGAGAAGAAGAAAAAGATCGTAAGAATGGAAAAAAGACGGGAAAGAAGATTGGGTGGCGAAAGATGATCAAAAAGAAATGGAACGAGATAAAAGTAACGCGATAACCAACGAAAGTAAAAAGACGAGGAAACGTTGAAAGGAAATACGAGAAACGAGATTGATGAAAATGAGAAGACGCGTGGTACACAGGCAAAAAACGAGAAAAATGCGTGGAAAAAGCGTAGACGAGCAAAAGAAGTAAACGAAACATGCCGCGCAATTACAGAAAAGGCGAGTTTCGTTCAAAACGGTGCGCGTCTCATAAAACCTGACGACACATTCGATCGAACAGCTTTCTCATTCGGTTTCCCACTTTTTCGTTTGCTGTTAATGTTAAAGAATACAACCGTGATTCCTTCCTTTTTCTTTTCTTTTTTTTTGTGACAGTGACACATATTGTTCACTGAATGTAACAAATGTTTAAAAAGATTTTTCTCGAAACTAATTTGTCACTGAAACCAATTTTTGCTACAGAGAGATTAGAAACTGTCTATAATTGCTCTATCTTTAAAGAGGATCGTACGAAATCAATTACGAGGACGTGTTGACAATCAATTAAAATTCTTCGTCGAATTTTGTCGACTTTGACGCATCAATTCTCGCTTGCGCACGAAATTCTTAGTACGTTTTTTCACACGTTTGATTAATTTCAAAGGATCAACCGCGTATACGAGATAGCTCACGTACAATATACTATACAGGCGTGTTCGCGATTCTTTGGCGCAGTGTATCACGTGCAATGGTCCCAACGGCGGTGATTTCCTAGAAAGAAATAATTTATCCGCATCAAATCGCGCAGAAGAACGATTTATCCGTCCCGCGACGCGGACTTTCCACGCTCGAGAAATATATCACATCGCTTATCGTGTCCTGACTATATTCCGAGCCTGTGGTTTATCAGTAAAGGGCGACGCAACACCGTGTATCCCTTATATTTCAGGACATTCGTGAAATTTCATGTTTTTACGAATGCGCGGAACACAAAAGATCGGATCTTAGGTATAGATTCGTTCCAATCGTTATAATGGACTTTGAATGTTTTTTTATTACACAGATACTGTCCCTACTTTTGCCAGTATTTACCAGACTCTGTGAGTCAAAATAGAAGAAAAATGTCACATAAAAATATGATCGAAAATTCTTTAAGGAACTATAACGAATATTCGAAATTGACGAGAGTTGACGATATTTACTTGCGTTAATTCCATTTCGAAATGTTATCCATTTTTATGAATGGATAAGCTTGGAATCTATTGAATTTTATTTATTTATTGAATTTTGGATAAGCTTGGAAAAATTTATTGTTTGAATTTATTATTTCGAACTAAAGATCCAATGGCGTGAAGTCTGGTGAGATCTAGAGGCCAGGGAATCCTCGTTCCATCTGTGTGAATAATACTGACTTATATCCAAGTGAAAACTTATTATGTTGTTATTTCGAATTTTCGTTGTGGTTCCTTAACGAAAAATATTTAAACACGTTTATATGACATTTTTCTCTTATTTTCATTCATAGAATTTACTAATAAAATTATGCCGAATAAAATAGGGACACCCTGTATACTACAAACACTTATAGCTGTAAAAAGAAACGTCATAACAAATTTCTATTTGATAAATTATTTTGCGATGCAATTGATAAGTTAAATTTTTTGAAGATAAGTAATTTTTAGTAAGTTAATTAATCAATAAGTGTCTTTTAATGATTTAGATTTATGATCTGTGATTAGATTATGATCTCATAAATAAGAGCAGCTAATCTACGATTAATTTGAACAATTTAATAAAATTCTGTGATTTTCATAAGAAAAGATAGCAATTAATTCATGATTAATTTGAACAATTTAATAAAATCACATACTGCTATTACACATCGATAAAATAGACATATTGTTCAGTCGACTTTTTAATTATAGAGATCAACGTGCACAATTTGAATTGATTGAATTAACGTGTATATTGAATAGTTTTGCATATTAAAATTAAGAGAAATAGAATATGTAGTATTTTCTAGAACAAAATAATTATAAAAAGAATAGAGTCTCTGTTAGAACCTCGAAAAATTATGTTTTTGGCTGAGTCACGTTTAGAAAACAAACGATGAGGTAACGTAAGGGGATAGTATTTAGGCGGAACGACTGACTGAATTTCGCCTAAAATAAAAGCTAAAAGCAAGCGTGAGTAAGAGGCAGACTGTTTGAGTTGATTCATTGGTTCGAGTTGATCAAACTTTAATGTTGACCGTAATAAAATTGAGATCAAATTTAATTACGAACGAGTAGTTTCTTAATAATAATAATAATTAATTAAAAATTTTTATAACAAAAATTCTATGCTATAAAAATTCGCGTACTTGCATCGTTTGAATTATCACCAAGAACTTTATATAATAATACATTATTAATGAACAAAGGAATATTATAATGAATAAAGGAACTGTGATTTGAAGTAAACGATCAAATTACATTTTCTCACTCTAAGAAGTTTCGCAAGTTCGTGAAGAATATGAACCAATCATTATTCATACACGCTTGATTTCTATTTTTAATATTCTATCTAAAGTATCTTCCGAGCCATCAAACACCTTAGTTAATCCTGCTACTCCCGTTTTAGAAAATCAGACGAACTTAGAACATTTCAATACAATAAATAAATTTAACCGAAAAATCACTTTCAGGGGGAATCGTCAATTTTTCCAGATTACAATTTGTTCGAACTTTCTCGTTACTTTCAACGTTAGAAAAATGCAAGCAGATCGAAGAAAACAGAGAGAACGCAGCAAAACTTAAACGAGTGTTGGAATATTCAACGAATAATGAGACGCATCCGGTGATTCGTTCAGATTAATTTCAAAAACATCAAGCTATTAAAACGATATCAACTAGCAGCAGCAATATCCGGTTGTGTTGAATTATACAGGCCAGTTCAAAATTCGCGGAGAATCACATTGAAATTGAAGAATTCGCCCATTTGAGTCGTATTTAAATAGGAACACGCCTGGAAAGACCGGGGGGGGGGGGGGTGTACGAGGCGTTATGGTCAACAATTTGCGAGACGTTTCAATTAAACTTAAATGTACAGAGCGTTTCAGAGAACGAGACGAGAGGTGAAATTAAACTTTCAAATTTTGTTTGTAATGATCAAAAGCAACAAATTGGGATGTAATTAAAACTTTGAGAAGTTGAGACTGGCACAGGGTTTTCAATAAGTTAGAAGATCCATATCGAATTGTACATAGTTAATCGAATTTTGTCTAAGTCCAATAAACTCGAATATTGCTGCGTGTATTTTGTAGACAACAACTGGACTGCGGATTTTTGTGTGTCTATGCGAAATTTAAAATGATAGAAAAATGAACAGAATGCAAGTAAATATAGTAGGTACCTGTTATAATATTTGATAATATAACGAAACAAATCTCTGCCTATTTTTACTATTTTCAAGAAAATATGAATGTATTAAAAATAAATTGAAATTATTTATAATTAATTATAACACCACGAAGAATTTGAAATCTCCAAACATAAACATAAAGAATTATTTTATATGATGAAACACAGATAAAAAGTACAATAGATTACATTTCTTGTGTTTCATGTAACAATATTGAAATCTGTCACTCTTTATCAATACGATCAATCGCGAAATTTCAAAATGTTTTCTAATGTTCGATTAAATATTTTTTAATGTTCGAATGCTTTCGTAACGATACATGTTCAAATCCTTCACGATGATTCAACCGCGCGAAAAAGTTTGTAATCGACGCATGCGCACACGCGTCAAAGAAGCGCGCCAATTATCAATAGCGCGGCACGTTCAAATCCGATTCGACTCGACTCAACTCGACTCCACACGACTCGACCCGAATCGGTCGTCATGACACACGATCGGTCTCCGTGGCTGACCTAGTCATTTTGTAGTAGCATTCAGTGGCTGACGCGAACGTACAAGCTCGCTAGCTTGTCTACAACGAATCAAACCGACAACCGTACGAGGCTGTGACGGACGTAATAGGATGAAGGATATCCGCTCGCAGGTGAGTCGCACGAAGACACGACACCGTTACCATATCTCGAACAGAGGTCAAGGTCCAACATTACATTCGCGCCACAGCGATCACGTGGAACCTCGGCGCATTTAAATTTCGATATATGTATGTATCTACAGTCGCCTCTTATCTTGACAATTATACATGTTTTTGAAGTTTCTCTCTTTATCGCTCGCTTACTACTTTGCTTTCTTAAATCTCTTGTCTTTCTTTCTTGAGAGTTTGAGGAGAGAACGGTTTAGATTAGCGTAATTGAAATTTACGTGTTCGGATAAATAAGATCACGTTTTAAATTTATTGTTCAGAGAGATATTCCATTCCGTGGAACGTGATAATGTTTTCGTTGGCTTTTCTTGTTTCTTCAAGAAACTTGACAATTAGTTGTAAATTCAGTTCGTGTTTTCAATTTAATTCACCTTGCTTCTCAGTGCTGGTTTCATTTTTCTTTTTTTTTTTTTCAGAGTTGGAACTATTCGTTCAAATTCAGCTCGTGTTCCTAGTTATTTAAAATGTTTCTTCGTTTTCGAAATTCATGTCCCCATTAACCTGTCTACACTACTTCATAAACTCAATCCTCATTTTTTTGTGAAACGATGTTCCACATCTGCTAATCATGATACCTCAAAAAGTCAAATTTTGTGTCTTCTCTAATTTCACGAACAATCGTCGTGATTTTTTTTTCTTTTTTATCAGAAGTCAAAATCTCATTCGAGATATCACAGAAACCAAAGACATGGCTTTCCTCTACCAAAAAAAAAGAACCATGCTCGTGCGATATCATAAATTGTTGCAACGATGCATCAAAGTCTGAAACAAAAGCAAAACAAACGACCTGCTATTCTCGTTTCGACTGTCCATCGGCACGAGTATCAAAATATTCTTTGGCTTATTCACAAGTGCCATCCGCGTAGCGAAAGAAGATCGATCGCAATCTTCGATCGTCCGTACAAGGTGTTTGCAGGAGCGTATACGTATAAGAAAGCCTTAAACGTGGGTCAAAAAATCATTAACTTCAAAGTTACGTCGTTCATTTCTGCACACATCTCTTCCGTTTTCTCATATATTTCAGAACATGAAAGAAATTACTTTTCGCTACCGTATTATTTTCATGTTTCTGCCTCTGAGTATATAAAAATTCTGTGACTGCTCAATATTTGCGTGATTTTTACGTCAACGGTGTAACAAAAAACAGAATTTGAAATGTACTTTCTACGTCAGCGGTGTGTAACGAGATTGTCAAGGAAGTCGAGAAATAACTACAAATCACTACATAAGACGACAAAGCACGTTCCTCCGATTAAACTTACAATAGTAAATGACATTAATACAGAATTGATGTGATTGAAATCACATTTCTTTGGATCGATTTATCGAATACGGATAGATCTAAAACGAGTCTAAAACGATCTGATAACTCCGGAAATAGTTCTTGGACGCATTTTTGCTTGTTTGGCACCAAGTTTTATAAACACCCTGTATATATCGATCCAATGCACAATCAGAGACACTTTATATGGGCTCGCTAAAAACGAATCGCAACGACACGGTGTCGTCTGTATCGGGTGAGGCGACGAAATCAGATCTGAAAGATCAATGCCCAGTATCGTCATCAGAAATGGCTGACATAATCGAACCTGACCTGTCGTTTCAGAGGAGTCAGCATCCTCATACCGTAGGCCTCGTTCGTTAAACTTCCGTACAGGATGATTCACGCGATTGTAGCGAGCCATGTTATCTTCTTTCGGTTGAAAAAATGTCCAAGAAAGAAGATGAACCGTTCAAGACGAAGTATACGTGTATCGACGATAATATTTTTCTTCACAAATACAACAATGCACGTGCATTTTTATGGTTTTTTAAATAAAAGCGTACCTTCTTTTTTCTATCGATACAAACTTTATCAATACAATCATGATAGTCGAGTCATAACAAAATTGTAGGTTTTTATATAAGTATACAAAATTGAAATTAACGAAAAATTATTCTGCGTGAGAAGATAACGCGTTTCGAAAAATGACCAATTCAAAAGATATTTTAATTTCAATTTGTATACTTACATAAAAATCCAGAATCTCTTATCATGATTGGATTGATAAAGCTTAAAACCAGTTCGAAAATACGTATAGAAATAATAAGATATTTAGAACAGAAATATCAGAGGGATATTTGAACAGTTCGTTATCTGTTACATTAAAATGATCAAAATAACCAATTTGTAATTTTTCATACGTTCTTTATTGCATTATAAATTCATTTTTGTTCCTTGCGCCTTCACCTATCTTAATTAAAATTCTTTGTAATATCGCTTTTGGAGCATGAAGTGGAAAGTCTCTCTTACCGGTAACCTTTTTTTTTTTTAATTAAATTCTTAATTAATCGTATAATATAAAAAAATAGAATATTTTATAGAAACATAAGAATTAAACTTTGTATTAAAGTTCTTTGTATTATATTAATTCCTGTAGGATCTGACATAGAATGTACGAAGATTATTAACATCTACTGAATGTGATAATACCTAAGTTATTTCAGTCAGTGATAATAAAACGTAATAAAAGATTTATATTATTAATTTTCCATAACTAAAATCTAATTTGATCAAGAAGTAACTAATAATTGTGTACGAATCATTTGTATGTTATTGATATAATGGTACATTAATGAGACATAATAACCGTAACAAACAAAATAATGAAATAATATTTTCAAAAGAAATGAACTTATAAATTACACGGTATCATAAATATATCATGACAGAATGATCATTGTATTCGGACTTTCCGTAAAATTTCTTAGTTCCAAATTTACTGTACCATTCTATTTTATACTCCAGAAATACCTACAACGAACGTCTGAACATTGAACAAATTATTTCCGTGAAAATCTTTCGAAAGAATACGCATGCGTTTATAGAAATGGATCGTACGAATAATAAATGAGTGAAATAATTTATCTAAATTATAATCATTGTACAATGTATGTTATTGTTACTAACAACGAGCTTTGCAATGAATTCATTACAGTATTAACTGTGTAAAAGTATTCTGTGTCAAAGTGTAACTTGTTTACCTTGATAACATTATAATTTCAATATTTATAATAATACTTCGAACGATCTGTCAATTTATTCAACGTATAATTATTATCTCAATAAATAATATCCCTCTTAATTATGTCGTCATTACTTCTGGCTTTATTTCATTAATGTTGGAAATTTGCAAATCGTACAATCCCTGTCGCAATTCCGTTTCAACGTGATTTTATATATAATTTTAATTTTCTGACTTGTAATTATTTTTCCATTAAAAAAATATGTAGCAAGATTTCTAGTCTCCGGATAAATTTTTTCTATCGATAAATCGTATATTGTGAGTTGTGCATCGTGTAGAACATTTACGTAAATTCATATCTTTTTCAATTTAAATTAAGAGGAGAAAATCTAAATAAAAATTTATATCATCTAACAAATGTTATAACGATATTATTGTTTTACCTTTAATTGATAATGCATAAAGATAGATAGGCAGTCAAATCATTGCGCATTAATATTAGATATCAGAGAAATTAGAGTGCAAAGAAACAATTTATAATGCAATGAAGTACCTTTGTTCGTACATTTTAGAAAAATCATTCAAATCTCGAAAAACGCAGCATTGTAAATCTGCTCTGAAAAAACCCTATTCTCAAAAATTAAAAATTAGTTATTCTTACTACTTTGGTAGTTCTAGCGTTGAGCGTAATAATATTATTATTATATTTAATAAATTAATGACCAAACAGCAGATTACATATTTCAAATAATTCAAAAGATAGAATCTAAATAAAGATTCGTCTCTTCACTTACTAAATCTTCAACTATCTTACTCTAACTTCAACGAATATCATATCTCGGATATTTTATATTGTGTTAGATTCTTCATTTTTGCGCGTATGAATTTTCCACTGATGCGTAAAAATCCGCTGTCTAAACTAACAATCGCTAAGCATGTGTAAATAAGAAATGCACGTGGTCGTGCATTCCACGGCCGTTTCTCGACTCTGTGATCCGGAGATCCATTTTTAGATTCTGGTTAAGGTGACGATTAGATGGCCACGGGAGGCCGACGCACATTACGTTCATGTACTTGGACGACGAAACGTCGTTCTTGATCCTCCCACGCGATCTCTCTTGAAACGGAAATACCTTGACGACTCTAGCGAGGAGAAAGGGAAAAAATTGACTTCTTTAATGAGATATTACGCCCGGTTTAAAAGAGTTTTTACACAATATATTTTTAGTAACTGCATGAATAATTATCCGTGCCATTATTCTTTCACTGACCCATTAAGGACCAAGCTATATCATTTGCAATTTTTCTCGATACTGAAACTATGATACTGAGAACTTGGAAAGGGAATTTCCAAGATCTCTGTTTAGATTCGTCGCTATTTTTTCGCAACTTTACAGTTTCAATTTCATATTCAAAATATTCGTATATTTATGATATAATAAACCATTGTTTAGTTGATGAGTTAAATGGTTTAATTAATAAATTTAAATGGTTTTCAAATGCTTTAAATGGTTAATTTAATCCTTTATGAAAACGAAAGATCATTTAATTATTGCATTATGTACTAGAATATAAATAAACAAAGAAAATTTTGTTGAACAATTATTTAAATATTTAGCTACGAATCATTTACCTTAAAGAGAGTGTATGAGTGTATATTATATAGTATATTATATAGTATTAAATTATATAGTATTAAAATCATAAAAGAGTAAAAAACTGTTAAACATTTGTTGAGATATTAATTTACAAACAGTCCCTCCAAGAAACCGAAGACAATTCTTCAAAAGTATATGAAATAATAATTGTAATATAATGTTATTATATTATATTAGATATGTTATTATACCTAAGTTACATGTAAACAAAATTTGATACAACTCTGAACATAATAGTAGTTAAAGTAATTTAATTGGACGTATATTAAAAAATGGCGTTGAAGAATCGAAAAAAAATCGAGATAGATCGTGATTTTCGGAATCGGTGCGTGAAAAAAGTTCGGCGTGAAAACACGAATGTCCCGTATTCCCATCACGTGGCGCATTTCTAATTACAACTCAACATCGAGGGGCAATTAAAGCGACGCGCGCTTTCTACAAAGCAAAAGATTAATACGCTCGTTCTGCGCTCTACATACGTCTCTTCATTAAAAATCCTCTCCTCTCGCTGCAGCGTCTCGTTCAAACGCTTACGATCCCCTCTTTTCTTTTGTTTTCTCGCTAAGATGCACTCGAAAGCAAAATCATCGCAACTTCACGTAAACCGTGAACGTGACCACTGACAGCAGTTTCTTGAAGACAGAATTTTTATTTTTGATCAAACTGAAATATGAAATAAATATTGATCAATCCATGTTACTTAATCAATCAAGTTACTTAAAGATTTTATATAAGTTATTATTTTTTTATTTAAAGACTCGAAAACGAGTTCATGACCACGAATAATCCTTTTTTCGAAAATAGAATTTTTAATCCAATTTCGATTAACAGTAATTGGTGACAATTTTCAAACTGAAACATGAAATAAATATTGATTATTCCATGATTAAGTTATTAGTTTCAAACACATTACCGTGCATAAATAATTGAAAATCAGGTGCAATTCCATTAAAATAAGAAAATCCAATTGACATCGAGAATTCTAGTTTTTCATACATTTCAAACAAGTATAAAAATATTTTATATTTAAGAGATTTCTAAATGCTTTTTAAGTACTCGCGTTTTATCGAAAACTATTTGCCAGGAGTAATATTAATTTCTACTAAATGATGGTTCATGAAACTCGCACTACATACTAAATACTAAAAATATATATTTTAATTGTTCTAAAATTTCAACAATGAAGACATATTTAAAGTCACTGTACAGATTACCACATAATCATCATAATGTTAGCTACTCTTTTTCTCAATATCTGTTAACATATATATGTTAAGATTCATTTGAATCGTATTTTATATTGCAATAATTGAGAATTGTCCAAATACTTATGCACAGTAATGTATTTATTTATCTCCAGTATCTCATTATCGCACTTCCATTATTTTTGGTATTTAATTATTTTGGCATTTCATAACGTCCGATGATATCGTGTGATTTTCAACGATTAATGATCATCGAAAAACGAATTATAGTAACGAATATAACAGATGAGTTATTGTATTATAATATTACATTATTATGAATTACATGAATTATTCAATATTCATTTATTCATATGTTTACTTAGTATTTCTTACTTTTTACAAATCACGTACAAAAATCACATTGCTGATCGAGGTGAAAATTACTATCGAAAATAGTATTGTGTGGGTCGTTAATACGATTATTGTAATGTACATCAATATTACGCAAAATAAACAAACTGAATTTTACCAAACTCTTTATTTAAACTTAGTCTTTTATATGCTTATAATATAACGAGGCATGTGAAATTTGAGTTTTGATAGAAAAGTCAAAAAGATTCGACATCGCAAGAGACTATAATAATAATTGAGAATAAAACTCGCTATCAGTGATAATAATTTATCACTATAAAGTGTTCAATGTGTCGACCTGTGGCTCTACAATCGAAACGAGCTTTTCATTTTTGTTGCAACCTTAATTCAGCGATGCACCACAGTGATGCAACACCATGTATCAGTTGCAAGCCTCAAAAATTGTTCTCCCTCTTTCTACCCCGCTATCGTATAAATTGCTAAGAAAAAAGAAAAAATGACAAAAAAAGGAAATATAGATATTTATTAGAATAGTACCTTCTCCTCTGTTTCAACATATCTTCAACCGAGTTTATTTTACTGTGCAAGTGTATAAAAATAGTGTAAACAAAAAAAAAAAATTGAACGGGACAGCAAGGGATTCGCAGGCGACAAAAATTTTAAAATAAAGGCCATGGATTGTGTATCACTGCTCTAATTGTTCATTATTAAAGTGTGTAATCGACAAAGAGAAACTTCAAATATCAATCGAAATCTCTCGAGACCTGTACTTTACTTTGGTCTAGCGATGGCATGAAATCTCGGACTTGTGCAGACTCGTGAAATATGAAAAGTTGCACGGTGTCCATTTAGAAAGAAGAATGAACACCCACGTGCGTGCCTTTCTATTCTGGGCCGGACGATTCATGCTCATTCGTCTGATTCATCCGTGATATTGAAATTTTGTAGGAAGAACGAAATTTAGGAAACGTAGTTCGTTATATTGTCGAAAAGAATTTGTACGTTCTCTCTCGACGTGGCGATTTATTAAAAATGTTTAATTTTAATGATTGATTGAATAAATTACGTAGAAGGATTGTTAGGCATGAAAAAGAATTTAAATGAAAGAACTGGAAGTTAGAGCATAATTAAGTAAATAAGGGAATTGAGATTTTATAGACTCACGACTGCGGTTTGAAAATATTTGAAAAAAATATTTTCCCGCTTACGTGTGAAATCATTCTTTTAATTCTGTACTTAAATTTAAGTTTATATTTAAATATGTTTAAAAAAAATGAAATGTGTTTATGCCCCGGAAATAAATAATTTAGAGAAAAATTTAATAATAATAGAAATAACGTAATTTTCAACTTCCTCATTTTCTTCTTGCAATTTCAAAATCACAAACTAAAGGTACTATAAATTTAATAATAAAATGAATAATTGACTCTCTGAAAGCACTTTCATAAACTAGAGCCAAATCAAGCTAGATGTATATACAACATTTATGATTGTATAAATTATATCAATAGTATTCAACTAAACAAACCGTAGCATCCTTTCAAAGGATACAGAAAATGAATTCATTTACATAAATATAAAGTATTGATAACATCCTTACGAAATACAAATGATTAAATTAATATAATATTTTGATGCTTACAGTTCGAGAGAAATGGTTTCGTCGTCCTGGAAGATTTCTTTCAACCAGAAGAAATCGACGAATTGAAATTTTGCGGAGAGGAATTTACCAAGAATTTACCTCCGGAAAGTGAGAGAAAAGTTTTCAATTCAATAGAATCGCAACAGGTACACACCAAATTGTTAAGAAAATATCTTGTTTATTGCAAATATCATCGATACATGATGCTTACATTTTAAATTTATTTATTGTATTTCACAGAGCAAAGATAAATATTTCCTGAACAGTGCTAACAAGATCAGTGTATTTTTCGAGACTGAAGCTTTAGACAACGATGGAAAGTTGAAAGTTCATCCTCGAGTGTCGTTAAATAAGGTAAAATAAAAACCATTAATTTGGAGTAAAAAAAAATAACCATCGACAGCAATTACTTATATAAATATCAAGTGTTCTCCTTGATAAAATTATAGGTAGGTCACGCCCTTCATTGGCTTCACCCTACATTCAAGAAGTATACTTTCGATGAAAGAGTTAAAGAAGCAGCTTTCCAATTGGATTATGAAGAACCGGCTGTTTGTCAATCGATGTATATTTACAAAAATCCGGGAATCGGATCAGAAGGTAAAAAGAAATGAATTAACTTATTGTAAACTTAAAACTAACATAGCGTTAAATAAATTAATTTATTCTTCGCTAATTGAATGTAAATCGATTTTGTAATAGTAATGATGCACCAAGATGCAACATATTTGTATACCGACCCAGTGAAGCTAATTGGTTTCTGGATCGCTTTGGAAGACGCTACTCAAGAAAATGGGTGCCTATGGATCGCGCCAGGTTCTCATAAAAGTGGCGTTCATCGACGTTACGTAAGAAACAAAGATCCAGATTCCAAGGAACTGTTGATCTACGACAGAGCTGCACCTTGTTATCAACTTAGTAATTTTCGACCAGTACCAGTTAGTAAAGGAACCTGCATTCTTATCCATGGACAAGTGGTACATTTCTCATACCCAAATAAAAACGACAAATCGAGGCATGCTTACACATTTCATGTAATCGAGACGCAGCACACCTCTTATTCAAAAGAAAATTGGTTGCAACCACCTTTAGAAGGATTTCCAAAACTATACAGAAATTAGTTACCTTTTTACAAAGGTAATGCTCGATCGCTAGAGCATTGTTAAATTATTTTACTAAAAGATTGCCAGGGAACATTATTCAATACTTACTATTATTCTGGCTGTGCATTTTTATTTTTCACATTTTCCAAAAGTTACTTCTTGTATTATACAGAACTGTTAATAAAAATATTTAAGATGTTAATACTTTTTGTGAAAAAGAATATTATCATACAAATGACATTACGATTATGTTGCATATGTAATATCTAAAGTATTATTGAATATTATGAAAGATGTATGTAACTAAATTATAAAAGGATTTTGGTCAATATACATTTATATATTAGATACATATGTGTGTATGTGTGTGTGTATATATATATACATCTATGTACACTGATAGCTTGCTAGTCTGGAAAAATGAGTACTAAGTTCCTGGAGCTGACGTAAACCTCTATTCAGTACATCTTCCTTTCGCTTTATGCAACAATACACATCAAGAGGTTCTATGTCAATATCAATCAATTTCAATGTCATTGGTGCTGTTTCAGGTAGGAACGTTGTTAGTATCTGATGTAAATTTATCAATGTTCGATAGTCCACACTAGAATTTCTAACTTGTTCTATAATACTGCAATAAAATATGGCTGTTAGAATATAACATATAAAATATGTTATTAAGTAATTCAATAACAAACAACTTACGTGCTTAGACTGCATAATAATTTATTCACGTTCGTTGCTAGTTCCGGTTGTATTTGTTGTACAAAGCATATATTCGGAATTGGATTAGGAATGTTGTAATGAAAACTACAAGGCATCCCTATCGCTTCAGCTGCCACACCACTGTTTAACATAAATAAACATATATTAATAACACACTATGAATAAATTAATTATGAAACTTACGCCAAATCGCGAGCAAAGATATATGCTGCTTCAAAATACTGAAAAGCTTTTTGTGCCCTACGTTCTTGTTCCTCAATATTGTTTTCAACTCCAATTGCATTGCATAATTTGTAATCATTTATTTGACATTCATATCTACGACATTTGTCTTTTAACTCCTAGAAAATAACAGTATCATAAATACAAATTATTTTAATATTTTAACGTGATATCAATAGAAGAAATTATGAGAAGAATTACATCAATTTTTTGAGAAATTCGTAATACTAAAGCTTTATGTTTATCTACATTAACCATTTGTACCAAATCATTACACTTATCCAAGATGTAACTATCTTCCTTCAAAGTTTTTTGATCTGAAAAAGGAAGGATGTTTGAACATCAATAATAATTATCAAGAAAAAACGACTTCTTGCTAAAATAAAATGAACAAAATTACCAGATTTATTTTTAAATATCTGCAACAATTCTTTCAAAATAACTTCTGCTTCTCTCCTAAATGATTCACTTACAGCAGCTATCCAATGTTTTACAGCACATTGTAAAACAGTCACAACTGTCCAAGGTGGTTTTAAAATAACATATTTTTCCCAAGATGCCCCATATAATGCACACATTTCTTTACTAACTACCTGTAAAAAAACTGCCATCAATTCTCACATATATATCTTTCTTATATTATGCAATTACAACATATATCTTGTTTATGCTTACCACTGTTAAAAAGTCTCTTATAATACTTTTTATATCCTCATACATTTCATTTGACAATTGTAATTCCTCAGATAAAATTGTTGAACTTCGACTGAACCTTTCTTGATCTTCATCATTAGAAACAGACAATGATTGATTCATATTAGTGGCATTAAGATAATCAATTTTTTCAATGGGATCATTTCTTCCAAGCGTTACAATATCATGAATCATTGCTTTATTGCAAAGGTTGACATCATATGATAATAAAACCTGTATAATAAGGAACGAAAATTTAAAGTCATATTTAAATTCTAGTTTTAATAAAAGTATATTATACATAACTTACCGCTGACTTTCCTAAATCACGAATTTGTAAACAAGTCTGTAGAATTTCATCATCTGGGCAATCAACAGAAAATTTTTCTTTATTTTTTGTAACGTCTTCTGGTGTTTGACCAATTACGCGTGATTGTTTAGAAGAGAAAAGTTTATTGATATAATTTATAGCTTTTCTAGCTTTGTAACATAATGATTTTGATTTTAATTTGCCATTATCATCTTTAATATAATCAAGTTCCTGTAACAAAACATTTGTGAATGTTACGAGTAAGTAGTAAAATAAATAAATGAAAGATATAAAAACTTACACGTATAACAGTCCATGGTACTACAATTACTGAATGATCATAAGTTTTAAAAATAGTTTCTCTTGCCAATTCAACAGCATCAATATTTGATAAAAATACGTTTGTATCAACAACAATGTACAAGTGCTTTTTTTCTTGTTGTTCTGATAACAAAGGATATTTCAAACTAGTACTAGGTACATTGCAGGATGTATTCATATTGTTTTCTGTACAAAGTCTTGTTCTAACAGCTTGAACCTACAATATAAGTATAAGTCATACCTCATTAATATTTGTATATCTATTATTTATTATAATCACCTACATATGATCAGTAAAAGAAAGTATGCATAATAATACTTGACATCACCTCAAACATAATTTTTTCATCTTCCAATGGTTCCCAATCCATTTCTTCATACAAAGAATCATCATTGGCCTGCTTTAATAAATCATCTACAGTCGTTACTGGACCTGTCAACACCTTTATTGTTTCCTCTAGTTTATCAGTACATACATTTTTATTAGTATAAATCTTATTATTCGCAAGTCGCTCTCTCAAACGCACCAATCTGACTTCTGCATGTTTGTAAATGCATGGCATAGCTATAATTGTCCAAAGAATTAACAGATAAACTGTAGTTTGTAATAATGTTGTAATAGAAAATAGTGTTATAATACTTACATGTATCATTTGTAAAAATATTATTTAAATTATCATCACCATCATATGTTGTTTTTAGGTTTTCTCTCAGTTTTTCCATACGATCTTTTGCTAAATTTTTCTTCATAGATTTTTGTTTTGGCTCTCCAAGAATATCTTCAACCAGATCATGTTCATTATTCTTCCTTTTGCCTGCCAAATTTTTTTCTATTACCAAATAACATATGTTAGCATTTCTCAGTTTCAATTTTCCAATTATACAAATAAGAAAAATTGCAAAAGATAACATAATTTCTTTAATTTACTAACCTTTTGGACTCTTTTGTACTTCTTTCTGACTTGTGTTATCCGAAGAAACAGCTTTTTGCTTGGATACAGTTTGATTTCTTAATCGTGTTTTAATTGACTTCTCTTGATTATTGTTTCTATCTTCCTCTGTTTTTTTTATTGCAGGACTTCTTGGTATCCTTTCCTGCATTTTTTCTAACAATATCTGCATTTGGGGTGTACAAGATTTTCTAGAATCTGTGTGAATATTAGCTTTTTGCACTAATGGATTAGTTTTATTAAGCTTTGAAGATGAAGATCTTGAAACTTCTTTAGTTGATTTAGGACTCTTAGAAACTTTAAGAGCAATCTCTTCTTTTCTCTTTAATATCTTTTCACGAATTGCTTTCATCTGTGGCGTTTCTTTCTTCTCATTGACTTTGTTTTGCATTTGTTTACGCCTACCAACAAGTATCTTCCTTTCTGAGGTTTCTTTTTCAAGCACAGTATGCTCTGAAGCAGTTAACTGTACTTGATTATTGTCATCCTTTTGTGATTTCATGTTACGTGATTGTTTATATTTTTTAGGAGACTGGACTAATTTCCTTTTAACCTAAACAATATTTTTTTTAACTATTTTGTTTCTGGCAAATTTTACTATCTACCTTAATTATTATAATTATTATCTAGAAAATTATTAATTGTAAATGCACATTAGTAAATAATGAAGATTAAAATAAATAAAGAGATTAAGCATTGCAATTCTTAAAACGCTAATGAAATATCATTAACCTCTTTCCTACTAGTGTTAGATATTTGAAAATCAATGAAAAAACAAATACAATACTTGTTCTGTTCGATCATTCGTCGGCATCTCCCAAGATGATTGGTTTGTTTTGACGTTAAAATAATATATTCTATCAGGATGTGATTTTGAACTTCGGGCAACCCAATTTTTCGGCAGGTTACATTTCATCATATTCGAAAGTCAGTGAACAAATAAGCTATGATCTCAATGAAATTCAATTCGTCCTCAGAGAACACGAATTTTTTATTACATATCATTACAATCTTTCACGCGAACTTTAGTAATATAATAAAAGATGATTAATCATAAACAAAATAAAGATGACATCAATCGTGTGTTCCGAAATAATGAATTTTAGATTCTTCATAATAGCTGTCTTCATAGAGGAAACATTTGCGAGACTGTTTCATATATCATTCAAAGCTAAATCTAGTTGGAATTGCAGAAAAGATATTTAAAAAATACAGGAGAAACAATTACATTAAAATCTGTTCGATACATAATTATAAAGAACACATTGGACTATACTGTAGGGAATTTTAACGTTATCACTTTGTTTTACGTATATATGTAACTATCGAAAAGTTGAGAAACGTGTCTTTCTCCTTTGTATTAAACTATTTTGCCGGATAAGATCCTTTCTGTCAAATTATAATTGAAGAAACACATGACAATAAAAGATACTCCATGCAAAACAGTGACGAAACGTATCGATTCAATTATTTTTTTTAGCTTATTTTGAACACTTTAGTCTTGTTACTTTCGTCGATATATTGTTAATATATAGCAGTACGAACAATGTCAAGTGAATTTGAAAAAAATGATGATCTATCATCATTTACGAATCTTTCATATATGAAAAATGAGAACAATCTAACATTCTTCTCAAGTATTGACGAAGCTACAAAAGAATGGCTCAAATCTTTGGAACAAATATGGCAAGTATGTAAGTGTCTATTGTATTATACAATAAAATTGTTAGTAATTGTTTATTTATCTTTTGACCAATTATTAATTACGAATTTTTACTAGGGAAAAAGGGTGATATTGTAAACAACACGCTGATTGAATATTTTGAAAGTGCACCTGATCCTTATTTAAGCACAATCCGGTTATTAGTGAATACTTCAGACTTTAAACATATAAAAAAGAGTTCATCGTTGGCATTTACAGGTTTAGTTTATAAATAATATTTGTACATAATATAAATGAAAAAATGTAATTGAATTATATTTATTCAGTGTATTCAAATATACAAATTCGATTATTAGCAAGATAATATTAAAATCTTTCAAGTACACAGCTTTTATCTTAACGATATTTTTATACAGATGCTATTGTACAAATTATTATAAAAATATTCTGATACTAAAAATAATAATCTATTTTTATGGATTACAGTCATAGAAGAATTTGCAAACTGGTTAAAATCAAAGAACTCGATATACAAACATTTCTTAGATCTAGATTTAAAATTAGCAACATTTCGATTAGTCATTCAACAAAATAATATTGAATTTATTAAAATGGTTGCGACTACGTATGAATTCATAGATCACAAAGAGGAATTTTTTAACATAATAAGGGTATTATTTAATATTACAGTATAGACATTTCAACACTCAGCTTTTAAATTGTTGTGTAATAAAATCTACATTTTTATAGGAAATCATTAAACAAAAAAAATACAAAGAAGCAGCACAGTATGCAGTTATATTGCAATTGCAAGATCATTTTCCAAATCCAGAAACTGTACTGCTACCACTTATTCTACAAAATAAGTTAACAGTTGTTGAAGAGTTTTTAGGCAATTGTCCTATTTTGCAGAAAACTTTAGTCTTGTATTTGGATAATCTAATTGCACCTGATAATAGCATGCATGCCTTTTTAAATGAAATAATTACGTAAGTTTTAGTAATTGATTAATGAAAAAATGTTAAACACAATAATGTTTTTAATATATTACAGAAAAAATAACATACCGGATGTAAAGATGCCAATAATAAATACTAAGCCAATGACTAAATTAATAGCTCGCCTTATCAAATTATATAATCTTCCACCAGAACTCTGTTCTAATTTAAATAAAAAAAGATGCGAAGGTGTTTTGCAATTCCTCGTACATAAACGTTATGTGGAATCTAGTTTAAGTATGTTGATGCCTTAAATAATATAAACTACACAGTAATGTGAACAAAATATCAATTTTTTCTAAATTAAGGTATTGCTAGTTGGAGAGAAATGGTACAAGATGCAGTAGGAGATGATCATACACTACAACTTGCTATAATAAGAATGATAATTAATGCCAAAGACACGGCTGAAGCTTTATACTGGGCTAAAAAATTTGATGTCCCTCGAGAAGAATGGCCTCGGGCAATTTTATATGAAGGAAAGGAACAAAACGAATATGAAGGTAATAACTCTTTTTAATATTATTTCAATTATTTATACAATTTTTTTATTATGCAGCTGTAAATGAAGGCGCTTCAACTAGCAAGATAAACGATTGGGAAATTGACAATGATTTTGTAAATTATCATGAATTAAAATTATCAAGAGATTCTATTAAAGTAGTAAATGATTTTGATAGTTTTAAGGAGTTTCTTGACAATGGATTAGTAAATGTCTTTATGGTTGGTATTGATTCAGAATGGAAACCAAGTTTTGGTAATATTTTAATTTAATAATTCAATTTTAATATCAATAATGTCAATATAATTCAATAAAAAATAATTATGCAATTTATTATAATTATTAGGTACAAAACAAACAGAATTAGCTTTAATACAAATAGCTACCAAAGTTAATGTATACATCTTAGATGTAACTACAATGGGAAACAAGCTAAAAGAATTATGGGCTGAATTAGCCTCAGATCTCTTTGAAAACAAGAATATTTTAAAACTCGGTAAAGTTCTTTTAATTAATGAATTTCTATTCTGTATATTATTTTTATTCGTGTTTTTATTCCAGGATTTGGAATAGCACAAGATATGACAGTTATACGCAATAGTTTGGCTGTATTATCAAAAGTAAAAACACACGGGCAAGGTTATCTAGATATTGTAAATTTGTGGAAAAAATTGGTGGAAGATTATAAATTTGTTTTTCCACATGAAAGCAATCAACACTTCGCCAAAAAAAATTTGAGTAAACTTGTAGAACTTTGTCTTGGACGAAAGCTAAATAAATCTGACCAATTTTCTAATTGGGAGCAAAGACCATTAAGAGAAAGTCAAATAATATATGCTGGTGATTCTATTATTATTCTTTTTTTATAATATGTATGTATATACGCAGAACAGTAAAATGCAATAATTATATACCAATTAACTTACAGCATTAGATGCATATTGTTTACTAGAAATATATACAGCATTGGAAATTCAGTGTGAACATTTGGGCATACCATTTTATGATGTGTGTTTGGAAGTGCAACATATCCCATATCAATCCCCAGAAAAAAATATAAAAAAGCCTGCACAAAAGGTAAACTTTTGTTTAATAAATAATTTATTTATCCTTTAGAGTTCTAAATATTTCATTACAGAATCATTTCATTAAAAAGAATATCAGTTATGATAAACAACAAAATTTTCAAAAATATTCAGAACAAGGAGGAATAAGATATAATTCTCAGAAATCAAATTATCAAATTTATCAATCTTTTGACAAACCAAGGTCTACGCAGTTCAATAAATTACATTACGCAAATATACCAAAAAATGTAAAACAAGCAAATTATGAAAGTCAAACACAAAAAAATTCCCAAGTTAAATATAAATTCATACCAGCGCATCAGTGGCGTGTAGTTTGTGATTCAATGTTAGGAGGATTGACAAACAAATTGCGAATGTGTGGATGCGATTGTGCTCATTTTACATTTGATCAGGATGGAGAACGATCTGCTCAACTAGCAATGCGCGAAAAAAGAGTGCTTTTGACTCGTAATAAAGGATATTTAAGAGTAGGTCTTTTTAATTAATAATTTTAAATGATATTTAAATAATATTATTAATTATTAATTATTTTATTTATATTGTATAGTTTTTACAATATATTCCATCTGAAGATTGTTATCTAATATTGAACGATACTCCCAATGATCAGTTACGAGAAGTATTAAACTACTTTAAAATTAGAGTTACAGAAAGAGACATATTTAGTCGATGCCAGGACTGTAATAGTGACGAATTCGTAAAAGTTCCAAAATTATTAATGGATAAACTTTTAAAAAGGTTCATTAGATATATTTTCTTCTTAAAACTATACATTAAATATTAATAATAACGTTAACAAACTTTTATAATTTTTCAGCTATATCAAAATAACACGTAAAAATAATTATAGTATTACTTCAAATTCATCAGATTGTGTAGACAATACATATCACTCAAATATAGCAACAAATTCAAGTAATGATTTACAACATGATACTCATATAAATGAGCTACAGCGTGACGATCGTACATGGATACTTAGTACAAAATCTATAAATGTTGACACATGTTTAACGAAATATAAAACAAGAATACAAATTGATAAAGTACCAATAAAGATGCTGCAGAACATACAAAATTTTTATGTTTGTGAACATTGTGGAAAAATATATTGGAATGGAACACATTTAGAACGTGCACTTAATGGTGTTATTAAGGATCTTATTTATCATATGTGACTTTTAATTATCATCACTTGTGATATAGTGTTTAAAGCAGTACCCAGACTTTGAAAGCATAAATCAAAAGTGTCTTTATTTATATGAGTCAATAACTGTTCCTACAATGCGGAAACAAAAATACGTTTAGTTTACTGTATATATTTTAAGAAATATTTCGATATTCTTGAAAATCTATATAATCTTAAAAAGTTAGTTTCTTTTCTTCTCTTTTATTATTTTTGTTACTGAAAAACTATTTTTTGTTACTGATAATCTATAAATAAACTGAATGTTTTATGACTTTTGTTAAAATATTGAAAATAACATACATATATTTCATATTTGTTTTCATTATTTATGAAAAATCATATACTGTAAACGGTGAAAACATAATAAAAATATTTCCCTCGTATTCATTTCTTTAAATATCTGTTCTTTTTTTATATTCAATTTCTAAATATTTGATTTCTTAAATAATGACACTATTCTTTGTTTGCTGATGACATGAGTCTTATATCTAATATAGTTATGAAAACATTATTATACCTAATATAGTATAATAATGTTTTCCTATAGATAACAAGATATTAAAAAAAAATCTTAAGAAATTGATAATTTTGTAAGTTTTCCATGTTTCTTTTTTATTATTTTATTCTTTATAAAGTTAAATATCATATTGTGTTACACAAATGAATTGTTATTACAGAAATTGATATAATAAAACTTACAATAAAAGCATTTTGTTTTACTGTTATTAGTACTATATAGATATTTTACAAAATGTACTATATATATTATCAATGTTTATTTATTCTATGCTGAATTATATTCTTGCAATTCTATAATATCTTTTTTCCCAAAAGGAGGAGGTCCGATTAATGCTTCTATTTCCTTATATGTCAAGGTTTCTTTTTTTAGAAGCGCTTCAGCCAACTGTAAATTCAGAGAAAAAAATTTATTAGATATATAAGGAAATAGTATATCATTCCCATGTTGTAATAAATTAATACTAAACATTCATCAAACAGATCATAATTTAAATAAAACTGTAACATTTGATACGTATTAAAATGCTGTTTCAGAGATTTTGAAAACTTTCTTAGATGTTATATATCTAATAATCATACATACAGTTACCAATTTATCCTTATTATCTTGTAATAACTTCTCAGTTGTTTTATATGCTTCAACAATTATCCTTCGCACTTCTGCATCCATTAAATGTCCTAGTTTCTTGCTATATGGTTTTTTAGTTTTCTAATTGATAAATTAAATTAAAATTATAAATCAGTGACATACTGCCAATTTGTAAATTATAAATATATATATATATATATATATATATATCTTACCGTACTTGTTAATTCTTTATTAAAAGAAATTAAACCCACAGAAGGACTCATTCCAAATTGTTGAACTTGGAGATATGCCATTTCAGTTACCTTCTGTAAGTCATTTTGCGCACCAGTTGAAATTTTGTTAAACATTATATTTTCTGCAACTCTACCAGCTAATAGTACACACATACGTTCAAAAAGATGTTTCGAACTTAAAAGTTTTACGTTTGAATCAGAATACTGTGAAAAACCCAAACGTTTATTTGTTCTTGGCACTACTGTTATTTTAATTAAAGGATTTGCATGTTCTAACATCCATGCTGCTACTGCATGACCAGCTTCATGATAAACAATAACTTCTTTCTCAGAAAGTGTTAATGTACTAGATTTTTTTACTGTACCACCTAATACTTTATCGATTGCGTACATGAGATCATTGTTATCGATTTTAATCTTTTTTTCACTTGCTGCGTGTAATGCAGCCTCATTACAGACATTTGCTATTTCTGCTCCTTTAAAAATATTGTTCAGAACAAAAGTATTAAAAAAAAAGGAAAATTCAAATAATTCAATATTGAGAATTACATACATACCACTAAAACCTGGAGTAAGATGAGCTAAATATTTTGCATATTGTTTCGGGATGCCTTCTAATGATAATGACTGAAGATGATATTCAAAAATGTCTTTTCTTTCTTCTAAAGTAGGAAGATCAATCAAAATATGTCTATCGAATCTACCACATCTCAATAAAGCTTTATCTAGAACGTCCGATCTATTTGTTGAGGCTAAAATAATAATGTCCTTTGCCTCTATCATTCCATCCATTTCTACTAAAAGTTGATTCAATGTTCTTTCGGATTCACTGTTGCTGAATTCAACATACGAGTCTGCTCGTTTCTTGCCTATTGCATCAATTTCATCTATATAAATAATGCTAGGCGCTCTTTAACATAACATAAAATAGGTTTAAATATATTAATAAGTGTTATTTTATATGTCAAAATAAAAAAAGAATTAATCGAACCTCTTTTTAGCTTCTGCAAATAAATCTCTTACACGTGCAGCACCTAATCCACCTACTACTTCAGTGAATTCAGATCCATTCATCGATAGAAATGGAACATTGGATTCAGTTGCAACAGCTTTAGCTAAGAGTGTTTTACCACAACCAGGCGGTCCTAAGAGTAAAGCTCCTAGAAACAAACTATATGAATTGCAGAAAAAGGTACTTACAAAAAGTTATAAACATTTAAATTGTAAAAATTTGGTACCTTTTGGTACTTTAGCACCAAGCTTCGTATATCTTTCAGGGTTTTTAAGATAATCAACAAATTCCATAACTTCTATTTTGGCTTCTTTTAAACCAGCAACGTCTTTAAAACGGACACCTTTACCAGAGAAGGGTTCCACTAATGTATATTTTGCCTTATTCATAAAAGAAAAGTTGAATGTATTTTTGAACTTTGGATTACGCACAAGTGCAACAAAGAACGCAATACATAGTAACACGATGAACAATTCTGTTAGAGCCATCTGATTATTCACATTCATATATCTAATCGAAATTCCATCCTCTAAAAATTATTTAATGAATTTCAATAAATAAAAGGAGTAATTATATTTAATAAATATATTTAATAATCATACCTAGCCTAATACCAATGTGTTTTTCTATCGTTCTAATGCTTTCTTCAACATTTTTGATATTAGACATACGACCAATAGTTATGTCCCCAAATACGTACATTCCTTTATATGTAGCGCCCCTTCTCAATGTAGCTTTCACTTCACTTGGATAAATCTTAATTTCTTTAACTTGTCCTTTCAAAAGCAGTTCGTTTACAAAATCATTCCACTCCACATTTTCTAACTGACATAAAGTAATAACAGTTCAATAATATCTTTCAACTGATAATTATTGGTCGATAAATTTACCTGTTCTTTAACAGTTAGAAAATAGTAATAGAAAATGATTGTTATCAACAATAACCCTAATTTAAACATCAGTATTTCAAACTCAGGTTTCTTAGGATTCTTATCAGAATCTTTGGGCTGGTCAGAAGTATGTTGACGATTACTTGAGGTTGTGCTAAAATCTCTCGCGTTACACAATTTTGAAAGATAAATTCTGCAAAGTTCATGCTTCGAGAGTGACAATTTCGTTCCAGTTGAACACTTGTGTTTTATCCCATGTGGCTGAAACAAACTTTCTTAGAATTATACTATGCAATCACCATAATATTTAATTATTGAAATACTTACACGACGTAATAATGGGAAACATAACCTATTCGATTGATTATTAAAACTAATATTTCTAGAGATGAAGTTCAATACACCGTGTTTCTTCTTTAAATTGTGTTTATACACATATCCGAAAAGTTTCTGCGAAACGACATACTGTCGTTCCAGATATATTATGGAATTTTGCATGTTTGTATCATGCAATTTCAAACCGCATGTAGAAATCCATTGATACCGTCGTTATGACTTATATAGTAATTACACTGGCAAAACTCCAGTATAATAATATAATATAACAAGCAGCCAACTTACAATTTATGTTAATAGTTATAAAGCTATTTATTAACTGAAATTACAGAAACTATTATACGTATATACATAGTTTCGCAATATTACAATATAAAATTGCAATATCGCATAATATCGTAAAAAAGTACAACCGAATATTTCCGTTTTATTTGAACTTTTAATAAGCTTTATTTAATTAAATTTAAATGTGATGTTTTATTGATGTAAAAATAGGTTCGGATGTACTTATTAGAAATATATTGAATGTATTTGTTATTTGAAACAATGCCATTTTCGAACCATTTTCGAACCATTTTCGAATAAATATTTATTCAGGGTATTCCTATTTTTCCTAGCATAACTGAGCACAGAAGAGGTTCATATACTTCGTCTATGTTTTGAGTCAAAAAAGAATGTCATATAAACATATATGATTAAAAATCTTTCGTTAAGGAACTATAACGAAAATTCGATATTTCAGGTCAAATCGGAGTTCAAGATGCACGAACAATTTCGGCAATTACATGTTTTCATCGGGAAATCCAAAACTTGCTTATGTCTCTTTAAGTCGCATTTTATTTGTCATTTCGTGCAATAACGAAGGCAATGTATACATCGATTACTTTCTTCACCGATTTCGATCATTTTTTAATGCATTGTGGAGGTCATTTTCAATAACTTTTTCCTGTAACAGGAATATCAGACTTTGTTTGCTCAGGAATGTCGATTTCTATAATGTATAATTAGCAATCGTCGAGATCAGTGATGGAGTTGTTAATCTACAAGGTTATTCATATATTAATCATATTTCGTGTATTACACGAGATACTAAAAAGCATTGAATGTCCGGTCTATCCTAATTAGCAATCAGGAAATTTGAAAAGTTTTATTAATATATTTTGAAACGTAAATGATACATACAACGAAAGCTAAGAGTCTTAAACGGACGACCCAATTTCAAAAGTTGACAAATTATTCCTGTTGATTATAGCGTTATTTCATTAGTTTTTTATTTTTTTAAAAATTAATGCAAATTGTCTCGATTTGTAGGTACGATGATAATTTATTTCAATCACCGTACTACAAATTTAAATAAACAACTTTGTATTATCTTTTATAAATTATATTAAATATTAATGTAACAAAATAGATATTAACTAAAATATTCTTTATAAATATTTAATAACTAATAACGAATAACAAATGAATAATAATTTGTCTGATGCCAACTATATATACATTTATCAAACATCTTCGTGTTTGATAAATAAAACAAATAAATGAAATATCAATTTATAAATTGTCTAATGTTTGTGAGTTTTATATAGTTGGCGCTGTCGGTTTATCGGAAACACACCTTTCGGCGGAACGATTGAACGTAGACGGCGCTGATTTCAATCCTGCTGAAGTAACGGTCGCTACAGATTTGTAGCGAGCCAAATTAGATATATATATATATATATATATATATATATATATATATATAGTTGGCATAAAACAAATTGTTACACTCGTTAGTCAGCATTCAATGAAAACAGTTCAGTTAATCTACGTTATAAAATTTAATATATATACCTTTTTTATTTTAATAATATTTAATATAATTTATAAAAAATTAATACGGAGTTTATTTAAATTTGTAGTACGTTGATTGAGTTAAAATAACATCGTATCTACAGATTTGTAGGCACTATGATGATAACTACTTCATTCACAACACTACAAATAATAATAATGATAATAATAATAATAATAATAATAATAATGATGGTAATTATATTAACTCCGAATAAACAACAACAAAATATATTTAATATTTGATAAATTACAAAGATTAATAACACAGTTTTCTTGATGAATATTGACTAAAGAATGCTTAACAACTGTTTTCTTATGACTATATATATAATGGTATAAACATTTAAATTCACTATGACAATGAAATAATTGAAATATTAATTTACAAATTTTTGCTATTTTACAAGTTGGCGCTGCTCAATATCTCGAAATCGTACTTCTCTACGGAACGACCGAACGAACGTAGATGGCGCTGACTTCTCTCTTGATGAGATGACAGTCGCTACAGATTTGTAGCGTTATTTCAGCAGAATTAAAATCAACGCCATCTCCGTTTCCTCAATCGTTCCGCCGAGAAATTCGTTTCCAATAAACCGATGCCAACTTTCTTAAAACTCACAAACAATAGAAAATCTGTAAATTGACATTTTATTTATTTATCACCATAGAGATGTTTATGCTATTATATATATAGCTGACATCAAACATATTAACTCATTCTATTTTCTTCTTTCTTCTTTAGTACTTCATTCATTACTCATTCTTCAATCTTTGGTTATCAGATATTTTGTTATAAGTTATTTTATCATTTGATATTAAATATATTATTTTATAAAAATAATACGGAGTAAATTATTTGTAGTACTATGAATGAAATAATTATCATCATAGTACCTACAGATTTGTAGCGACCACTGTCGATAACACAGTAAAAACAGCGCCACCTGCTTTGGTGCAGCCTCCGTGCCGGCAGGTACTCTTTCGCTTCGACCACGAATTATAAAACACATAGATGGCTAAGCCTATAGATACAGCGCCGACCACGCGAGAGTCACTTGTTCCTCATCATTTGTTACATAGCTAGCAATTGTTTTTTACCGCTCATTATCAGTCGTTAATCCAGAGTTGTACGAGCCGGTCGTAAATCCGCATAACTGTTAACCACGTGGCAGATCAGAATAGCGAACCCGTATCCGGAATCCATTGTAATCGATTATAATAAACACGCAAAATATTTGTAGGAGATTGTGATTGTATAAAATAAATTACCATCAAAGCAATTACCTACAGATTTGTAGGTACTGTTATGATAATTATTTCAATCACAGTACTACAAAGAATTATAACGATAATAATAATAATAATAATAATAATAATAATAATAATAATAATAATAATAATAATAATAATAAAGATAATAATTATATTTAACTTTGAATGAACAACAACAAAATATATTTAATATTTGATAAATTACTAAGATAAATAACACAGTTCTCTTAATGAATGCTGGCAAAAGAATGCTTTACAATTGTTTCCTTATGATTATATATACAACGGTATAAACATTTTTATTAACTATGACAACTAAATAATTGAACTATTAATTTACAAATTTTTGCTAGTTTATAAGTTTTGCTAGTTTATAAGCGCTGCTCAATATCTCTAAATCGCACCTCTCTACGGAACGACCGAACAAACGCAGATGGCGCTGACTTCTCTCTTGATGAGATGACAGTCACTACAGATTTGTAGCGTTATCTCAGAATTAAAAATCAACGCCATCTGCGTTTCCTCAATCGTTCCGCCGAGAAATTCGTTTCCGATAAACCAATGCCAACTTTGTTAAAACTTACAAACAATAGACAATCTGTAAATTGATATTTTATTTATTTATCGCCATAGAGATGTTTATACCATTATATATATAGCTAACATCAAACATATTAACTCATTCTATTTTCTTCTTTCTTCTTTAGTACTTCATTCATTCATTCTTCAATCTTTGGCTTCAATATTTTGTTATAAATTACTTTATCATTTGATATTAAATATATTATTTTATTAAAATAATACGGAGTAAATTATTTGTAGTACTATGATTGAAGTAATTATCATCATAGTACCTACAGATTTAAACAGTACCTACAAAATTGGTGACCCCGACGTGATTAAAAAAAAAAGAAAAAACACCGACGTGATTAAAAAAAAAAGAAAAAACACCGACGTGATTAAAAAAAAAGAAAAAACACCGACGTGATTAAAAAAAAGAAAAACAAGATACAAGAAAGCATGGCCACGCCACGTTCGCCAATTCGAGGTAAAATTATACCGCCAATTGAAGAAGCACATATCCCGCAAGACTTAGAAGCTTCAGCAATCAACGCAGTTATAACACAGTACTTTCCACCTTTCGATAAGGAAAATCCCAAACTCTGGTTCCATCAGGCAGAAGCAGCCTTGAGAACAAGCAGAATAACCAACGACTGCTTGAGATAAAACCAATATAGTTTCACAAAATCAATATAAAACTGATCATAGTCATCTGGAAAGCATCATGGCAGATAATCAACAATTAAAAGGCAACTTGGCGGCCATTCAACATCAACTGGCCGAATTAACATATAAAATTGCAACGATGGAAACTAATTTTTCCCGTCAAAGATCATTAGAAAGAAGACCTCGATCCCGTGACCGACGATCAATATCCCGCGGCCGAAGATTTCCAGCTCGACCATATACACCAGCAGAAGGACTATGTTATTATCACTTTAATTTCGGAGCACGAGCTTATAAATGTCAAAAACCATGTAACTGGTCACCTACTACTACTGAAACAACTCAACAGAAGGAAAACTAGGAGCACGTCTCACAGTTCAGACGACGCTAGGAGACGTACAAAGCAGTCGTCTAATCGTTTTCGACCGTAAAAATAAATTATCTTTTTTAATTGACACAGGGGCTGACATCTCCGTATTGCCACTAAGTATAGCAAAAGGAAATGTCACCCCTTCCGATTTTAAGGTTTATTCTGTAGATGGTACACCGATATCGACCTACGGTGTCAGAATGTTAACTCTGGACCTAGGTTTGCGGCGTCCATATACCTGGAAGTTCACCGTCGCAAAAGTACGACAACCAATTATTGGTGCAGATTTTCTAAAACATCACGGTCTTCTGGTCGATCTTAAAAACAGACGAATTATAGACGACTATACTAAATTACAGAAACTGGCACAGATATCTACAAATAACTTTCATTCAATATCTACAATAGGTAAAGAAAACAATGACAAATACATTAAATTATTAAAACAATATATAGACGTTACGAGACCTACGCAAGGACTTGAACATAAGATACATCCAAAACATAAGATACATCACCATATCATCTGTTCAGGAAGACCATGTGCAGAAAGACCTCGAAGATTAGCACCTGACAAGTTTAAAGCAGCCAAAGAGGAATTTCAATTGTTAATACAACAAGGTATTTGTCAACCCTCTTCTAGTGAATGGGCTAGTCCACTGCACATGGTCCCTAAAAAAAACGGTACCTGGAGATTATGTGGTGATTATCGTAAACTAAATTCACAAACAATACCAGACAAATACCCCATACCTCACATACATGACTTCACTCACGCGCTGGACGGAAAAACAATTTTTACTACTTTAGACCTAGAACGAGCATATCATCAAATTCCGATGGCACCAGAAGATCGTGAAAAAACGGCAGTAATTACGCCATTTGGTCTCTTCGAATATAATGTAATGCCTTTTGGTTTAAAGAATGCGGCACAGACCTTCCAGCGTTTTATGGATACAGTAATCAGAGGTCTCGACTTTGCATTCTGCTATATTGATGATCTACTTATTACCTCCACCAACGAGTCTGAACATTTTGATCATTTACGACAAGTTTTTGAAAGATTAAAACAATATGGAATCTCTATTAATTCAACAAAATCCGTTTTCGGAGCATCAACAGTACAGTACTTGGGGTACCAAATTAGCCAGAAAGGAGCCAAGCCTGTACCTGAAAAAGTCAAAGCCATAATAGATTTTCCAAAACCTAAAACCATTGTTGAATTAAGACGTTTTCTCGGAATGATTAATTTTTATCGTAGATTTATTAAGAATGCTGCTACTATTCAAGCTCCGTTAAATTCTTTTATTCATGGTTCTAAGAAAAATGATAAAAGAAGTATTATTTGGACAGAGGAAGCCGAAGCAGCATTTTTAAAATGTAAAGACTCGTTGGCGGACGCAGCTCTATTGGTACATCCAAAAATTGATAATCCATTACTTTTAATTACCGACGCTTCAAATTTAGCTTGTGGGGCTGCACTTCAACAAAAAGTAAACGGTTTGTGGGAACCTATAGCTTTCTTTTCAAAAAAATCCTCACCCCAAGAAGTGAAATACAGTACATATGACAGAGAACTTACTGCAATCTATAAAGCAATCAAACATTTTAAACATCTTCTTGAAGGACGAGACTTTACGATACAGACAGACCACAAACCACTAACCTATGCATTTCATCAAAAATCAGACAAAGCCTCACCAAGACAGTTACGACAACTAGACTACATCGGACAATTTTCTACAAAAATTACCTATATTTCTGGAATTAATAATGAAGTGGCAGACGCTTTATCACGATTGGACGTTATCAGTATGCCAATCGTAGTGAGCACATCAGAACTTGCCGAACAACAATTAAAAGACCCTGAATTAACACAGGTCTTACAAAGTACAGTCCTACAGTTAAAGAAGTTAAAAATAGACAATTCAGATAAAATAATATATTGTGATATTTCCACAGAAATAATTAGGCTATATATACCATTAGTGCTACGTAGGAAAATCTTCGACAGCGTACACAACTTCGCTCATCCCAGCGGAAGAGCTACAAAACATTTAATTGCCAAAAAATTTGTATGGCCTGGGATGAATAAAGATATTTTACACTGGGCAAGAAGTTGTGTAAACTGTCAAAGAAGTAAAATAAGTAGACACATCAAAAATCCACCGAAACATATCGTTGTTCCAGAGCGTTTTCAACATATCCACATTGATATCATTGGACCGTTACCGACGATCGATAATTACAGATACTGTTTAACTATGATCGATCGATTCTCCAGGTGGCCTGAGGCGGTTCCATTAAAAGATACAAATGCAGACACTGTTGCAACAGGATTCTATGCCACATGGATTGCGAGATTCGACGCCCCGTCAACTATCACTACAGATCGCGGTACGCAATTCGAATCTCAACTTTTCAATTCCTTAACAAAACTCATCGGATGTAGGCATATCCGCACTACAGCGTATCACCCTGCATCCAATGGAATGATCGAACGGTGGCATAGATCCCTGAATTAACACAGGTCTTTCGCAGCAATTCGTTGTCACGAAAATAAAAATTGGATAGAAGTACTCCCGACAGTAATGCTCGGTTTGAGGAATAGTTATAAAGATGATATACAAGCAACCGCGGCTGAGATGGTATATGGTACACCCCTCCGGTTACCCGGAGAATTCTTCGTGGACAATGACTCAGACACAAACTTCACCATTAGTAAATTCAGAGACTATATGCAAACAATACGCCCTAGAACCAACGAGACATCACTCAAAACGTTCATACTTCATATTTAATAATTTTTTTGACACATCTCATGTATTTGTACGAGTCGATCATATTAAACAACCTTTGGAACAACTTATGAAGGTCTATATCGTGTATTAAAACATATTTCAGACGATGTATTTTTAATTGATTATAAAGGAAAAGAAACTACTATCTCTACGGAACGATTAAAACCAGCATTTATAGAACTACACCAAGAACAGCAACATAAAACCTATAAGAAGACAAATATATCGTCTGCTCGCTCTAATAGATCGAGCGACTTGAAGGGGGGTGATGTAGCGACTGTCATCTCATCAAGATGTGAGCAGGGCCTCTTATCTCCACGATAGCCAGATCGAACCAGTTAAAGCATCACGCCATAGTAAAAGAATTCTAAACAATGAGCAATCGGACTAGGAACAATAGCCACAAGAAACTATAAAAGGAACCCCGGAGCCCTCAATAAAAGATTATCAGTTTAAACGCCAAAGAAGACAGTTCATTTTATTTCAAAGTTCCTTTGTTATTTTTCTCCTTCCTCCGTAATCAAGGTTCGGCGCATTGAGTTTAGTTTAGGTTATTAAAGGCGCTAAAGACGTTTAATTTAATATTCGGACAATATTTTTATTAATTTCAAAGTTAGAATAAATCGTCGGCTCGCGTCGGAACGCCTCATACGTAAAGATTACTTTTCGGGTTCCTCACGCGAGTTAAGTGAATTTAAGACATTTATGGTATTTCGTGCGTTGGCTTTGATTGCGGGAATTTGTCACGCAGTTCACGAAAGCGCTTCGAACCGCGTAAAATCCGTTGCGTTATTCTAAATTTGTCCGTTTCCTACGGGAAACGTCGACTGGCGATCACAGGACCACATTGGCAATTATCCACATTTAAATTCAGCGCGTGAACGGTTAAAATCGATCGAGGAGTGTCGACAGAAGAGCCTTCGATCGAGGGAGACATAGAAGGCGCACCAGGCAATAATTTTATTTTTCTTGGTGACGCAACTCCCGGCGTGACAAATAACTGGCGATATCCTGCCAGGATAACGGCAGAAGATTGTGAAAAACGATTGGTGAATCGCCGCCTACTTCAGTGAAGATCCTGCGAGGGAAAAACCGCCTGTTGAAGAGATCTACGGACTCCGAGGGACGGGGGACTACGTGTGCCACCTCCGCGGAGGCTCGCTGATTAGGGACTTTTGTGACCTTGGAAAAACGAGGATTAGGGACATCTCGAGCTACGGCAATCCGACGGAATAAGAAATCGCTAAGGCATTTCGAGCTGCGGCATCCGATTGGGCGAGAATTTGTTTCCTTGGGCTACGGCATCCAAGTCGCGAAGGTAAGAGGGGGAAAATTTTTTAGAAGGGAACGGATTTCAAAAATTATTTTAAAAATGGCAACTCAGATTGATCTACAAAAATTAAATGAAACAATCACGAGCAATTTTGAGCTCCTAACGAAACAAATTAATGAAAGAAATTCAATTTACGATGACAATTTTAAGAAAATAAATAGAAGAGCAGATTCACACGAGCAAATGCTCGAGAATCTTACGAAGATAATAAGAAAATTAGAGATTGCTAACGAGAAACAAAATACTGAATTCAAGAATTTGGCTCAAGATTTAAAAACTTATGCATATTCTGAAACCGTACACACTGACCTGGCACCTGAAATGACGGAAGACGAGACGGTTTATTATTCGGAAAAAACGACACAGAGGGCTAATACGAAGAAGTCAAAACGCGAATCGGCAAATCAAAAGGAAGCAACACGCGAAGATTTAATTTTGAAACCGACCGACGCTCTACGCGTAATCGAGAGTTTGAACGGGACTAACGACATCGGGGTCGAAGAGTTTATAAAATCAGTAAAATTGGCTAGAACACGCGTAAATGACCAAATTATATTATTACGAATGATTATTGCGGAGAAAATTACAGATCGCGCCAAACAGAGTATTAGATTTTGTCAAATTACGTCGTATGAAGAGTTATTTTCGGCTTTGAGAACTCACGTTTCAATCCCTAACACAATTAGTGGAAGTCGTAATAAATTACAGAATATACGTCAGGGAAACAACGAAACAGTACAGTCGTATTCAAATAGATTCAAACAAGCGTTAAGTGAACTGGAATATTCAATTCAAGCAAAATACAGTAACCCGATATCGAGAAATTTGGCTTTAGAACAAGAAAACGCCGAGGCGATAAAATTTTATCCATAATCTGCGACCCGATTTAGCGTATTGCATCATGGCAATGCAACCCGGAACGTTGCTCGATGCCCAACAGCGAGCGATAGACGCGGACGTTTGGGTTCAGGACATGGCAAATCGGAAATTAAATTATCGAAATTTTAACGTACCAGCGCGAAAAACGGAAAACCGACCGAACACACAAACACAAATAATCAGGAGACCCTTTAATACAACCCAAAATTCACCAATACAGTTGAAATGCGATAACTGTCAAAGGATAGGGCACACACGAAGTAATTGCTATTTGTTAAAACAAAATTTTCCGAGTCTACAGCACGGCAAGATACCTCCCAGAAGAATCAACCGGATTACCGCAACGGATCGGGAACACGACGACGAAATACCAGCAATAGAAGAACCACCCATCGAAGAATTGGCTACCGCAGAGATAAAAACGATGGAGGGACAGATACGAGAATCCACTACACACCCGGAGAGTTACAACATGTCAGGTGTAAACTCCCCGGAATGTCAAGAAGTGGACGACTGCTCCTGGACACCGGAGCAGGAGTGAATTTGATAAAAAATGGATTCTGCGAAAACAAAATTAAATTAAAAAAACCTCATATAATTCGGCTTGGTAATGATAAACATGCTTTAAATTATGTAACATTTTTCATAGTACATGGTAAAAGACACAAGTTTTTTATAATAACGGACGACTTTCCTCTAATCGAGGACGGAATAATTGGCCTAGCATTCTTAAGACAGCATGAATATATGATAACAAACGACAAACTAAAAATAGATAACGACATTATACCGTTGCAGGTGACAAAGGAGGAAATACCTGCTAAGACACACAAAATAGTATATACGAAAATTGGAAATGACCAAGTACGTGTATGTTTCTTCAATACTGGTAAGCAAACAACAAATTTAACTAATAAAATTTCATTTGGAAAAAATTTAAGAACGGATGAATTATTGGATAAATTAAATCTGACTAAACTTGAACCGCAATACGCCGACACGATCAAGCGGTTAGTTTGCCAATACAACGACGTCTTTTGTTTAGAATCTGATTTATTACCGCATACAAATCTAACAACACACACAATAAATCCAAAAACCGATAAACCCATTAATATAAGGTCATACAGGCCTCCCGAGTGCCATAAATTCGAAATCAAAAATCAAATTCAGGAGATGCTAAAGAAAAAAATAATAGAGCATAGTAGTTCGCCCTACAATGCACCGATATGGGTAGTTCCTAAGAAATTGGACGCCACCGGTAAACAAAAATGGAGGGTAGTGGTGGATTTCCGAAAACTAAACGAAGTAACAGAATAGGACGCGTACCCGTTACCGAATCCGGATGACATATTGGCACATCTCGGTAACGCAAAATTTTTTTCGGCTTTAGATTTATCGTCGGGCTTTCACCAGATTTTAATGAACACGGAAAGCAAAAAATATACGGCATTCTCGACGACAGACGGACACTTTCATTTTAATAGAATGCCGTTCGGGTTAAAAAATGCACCGGCTACGTTCCAACGGATGATGGATACGGCGTTTCGCGGATTAGTTGATAAAAATTGTTTTATTTATTTGGACGATATTATTATTTTTGGCAACACATTGGAAGAACATGATCGGAATCTCGCAGTAGTATTTCAGAGGCTGCGCGATACCGGATTAAAATTACAAATAGATAAATGCGAATTTCTAAAACCTGAATTAGAGTATCTGGGACATTTGATCACACCATTCGGCATAAAACCAAATCCCGAGAAATTATCGGCGATACGAAATTTCAAAATTCCGACGACCGTTACTAAAGTGAAATCATTCCTTGGACTCACCGGTTATTATAGAAAATTTATCCAGGATTTTGCAAAATTATCAAAACCTTTGACAAGACTAACACAAAAAAACGTTACGTTTAATTGGACGACGGAACAACAATTGGCATTCGATACGTTGAAAGAAAAACTTTGTAATCCACCAGTACTGTCGTACCCGGATTTTAATAAAATTTTCACTTTAACAACAGATGCAAGTAATGATGGATTAGGCGCAATATTGTCACAAGAGGGTCATCCCTGTTGTTTTATCTCTAGGACACTAAATTCAGCCGAAAGAAACTATACGACGACCGAAAAGGAATTATTAGCGATTATTTGGGGAATTAAGAGACTCAGACAATACTTACTCGGACGAAAATTTATTATTGAAACGGATCACCAAGCGCTAAAGTGGCTACAAAACGTAAAAGATCCATCTTCCCGGCTCATGAGATGGAGGTTAAGATTGGAAGAGTATGATTATGAAATTCATTACAAGAAGGGCAAGCAAAATTTAGTTGCGGACGCACTCTCTCGTTTGCACCCGGTTACCATAACATCTGACGAACCGTGCACGAGTAGAATCAAAATTAGAGATTTTGAAACAGAATTTAATAATTGGAAAGCGCGAATTGGTGTACGCAAGATACCAATCAAATTAGTCGCAAATCGACATAATTGGCTGCAATTGGATTATGACTTACTTGGACCATTCAATATACCTACATGGTTAAGACATTTGGAACGACTGACTGATACTAGAGACAGGATAATATCTTTTGGGGTTTATAAATTAAAATTACCTGATATCATACTTTTAAAATTAATGTTACAATTTATATGCGAGTACAAACCCGTAGAGATAATACAATTGGCTAATGAACCTCCTAGAAATTACACCTCCGATGAAAAAATACAAATAATTAAAGAAAATCACGACCTAACTGAACATGTCGGTGAAAACAAAACATTGGAAAAAATAAAGCAAAACCATCACTGGATAGGGATCGACAAGGACGTGACGGACTACATCAAAAATTGCAAAATATGCCAGACTAATAAATTGACACGAATTCGACCGCGGGAAGAGGCAGTAATTACAGATACACCTGAGAATCCAAACGATAAAATAGCACTTGATAATCGGACCACTTACACTAACAAAAAATGGAAATCAATACATACTATCAATACAAGACAATTTGACTAAATACCTCATGTTAATAGCCATACCAGACCAAAAGGCAGAAACCATAGTAAACAAATTAGCGGATCAGTATATTTACACGTTTTCGGCACCAAAGACTATTTTAACCGATCAAGCTCCGTATTTTATTGGCAAGCTAATGGACTGTTTCGAACGGGCATTTAAAATTAAACATATTAAAACGACTGCTTTTCATCCACAATCAAACGGGTCATTAGAAAGAGCCCATGCTTTTATAAAAGACATGTTGCGGACCAGCATCGACGAAACGCGGACGGAATGGGACCAAAATTTAAAACAGATATGCATGGCCTATAACACCACCGTTCATTCGACCACTAAATTCACGCCGTTCGAGTTAACATTCGGCCGTAAAGCGAACATGCCGTCGGCAATAAATTTGAATCCGGCGGTTAGCCAAATCGATATTTTTCAAAATTTAAAAAATAGGCACGAAGAATACCTGGCAGCAGCTAAAAGAATTACTGAGGCAAACAAACGAGTACACAAATTAGAACAGGATAAGAAAATTAAGACCAAAAGTTTATACCAGGAAAATGATTTAGTTTTACTCCACAATGAAAATAAGACACATAAATTAGATAAGGAATGGCTCGGTCCATACCGAATAATCAGCGTACAAACTCCAAATTATTTATTAGAAGTATCAAATGTAAGAAATTTACTTGTACATGGAAATAGGATTAAACTTTTTTATTCTTCTAGGGACTCGCCATGATAACCACCGCGCTGAGATTGGAATCCATAGGCCATAAGAGAATTTTAACAGAAGAAATCAGTGATACCCTTTTGTACAACAAAGAGATCAAAATTACGATTATATTTGAAGCCAACGAGCTGTATCGCGACACCGGGATCGTCAAGAAATTATACGACACCATTTCGGACCATTGCAAGAAATTTAGTTGTGTCAATACGGCGTATGAGTTAATAAGCGCGCGGGTACGAGGTCTCGAACGATCATGCGATAAGTTAAAACTTTTAATGTATAACCGACAAAAACGAGGACTAATTAACGCGATTGGATCTATATCGAAAACACTTTTTGGGACATTAGACGACAACGATTTAAAATTAATTAACGAAAATTTTGACAAATTATTTAACGATCAAAACGAATTGGTTCACATAGTCCAAAATCAAACCTTAATGTTTAGGCAGATCCTTCGAGACAGCCATTTTACAAAATTGACCGAGCAATTGGCAAATCAATCAAAGGAAATTAAGCAAACAATAAATAATGAAATATTGGATCAAAATCTTCTAATACTGGAAATATTAATCGCGGAACTAGCGAACAAAATTGACGACTTCTATTACATGATAATTCTAGGTAAAAAGGGCATCATTGATACAAAATTAATAAATGTTAAAACATTCATAGAATCATACAATACGCTCACACAAAAGAGTTTCATTACTGTAAATAATCAACTGAAATTTCAGGAAATAATAGACGTAAGTCGTTTAAGTACCGCAACGAAAAACAATTCGATAATATATCAAATTATTGTACCTATATTCGAGGAACGTTTTTGGAAATTACTACACTACATAGCCATACCAAGTAAAGTACAAAATAATTTCATCGCACCAATATTAGAAAATGAATACGCGTTAAAGAAAAAAAATGATTACATTCCTGTGAATTATGAATATATAAAAAGATATTGCAGGGAGTCGCCTGTTGGTAAAATTTGTGAACGAACACAGCCAACGATACACTTTGAAACAGAAAACTATAATCCGGCAAATGAATGTGAAACCGCGATATTTAAAATTATTAACCTTACTTTCATTCCATTACAAGATCATAATAGTTATTTGATTATACCGCAAAATCCAATTATTATACAAACAATTTGTGAATCCATAGGACACATCAAAATTACCGAGCCGAGCATCATAACATCTAAATTGGATTGCATTCTCACTTATAATAACAATGTTATGAAGATTGGAGGCACTGTAAAGGAAATCGAAATTAAAATAACAAATTATAGTCTTGATATACCGTTTGACGAACACGACATAAAATTATTAGACAACTTTTTGCCCATAGTAGAACAAGTGACTCCGGACTTCAAAAAATATAGGAATTCATTTGAAACAATAAGCAATCAATTAGAAAATTTGAAAAATCAACGACGGATCTTATCTTCAACCGAAATTATATTCAATGTGTTGAAATACTTGGGCTATGCATCATTAGGGATCATAACATTATACATACTGCGCAAATTAGGACTTTTCCGATGTTTAACAAGTTTTTCACCAAAAAACATATGTATTAAGATTTTTTGTAATGAAACCACGGTTAGTAATAACACACAACCAAATAGAAGCTGTACAGTAAACGAGATGGAACTGATACGAATCGAAAACGACCAATTGGAATTACGAAATTCAACTGAAGCCACATCTTCTGCCAGAAACAAAGAAATCGGACCACCCAAAATTGTTCGTTTTGGGACAAAACTCAATCTAAGAAGGGGGGTGTGAGCAGGGCCTCTTATCTCCACGATAGCCAGATCGAACCAGTTAAAGCATCACGCCATAGTAAAAGAATTCTAAACAATGAGCAATCGGACTAGGAACAATAGCCACAAGAAACTATAAAAGGAACCCCGGAGCCCTCAATAAAAGATTATCAGTTTAAACGCCAAAGAAGACAGTTCATTTTATTTCAAAGTTCCTTTGTTATTTTTCTCCTTCCTCCGTAATCAAGGTTCGGCGCATTGAGTTTAGTTTAGGTTATTAAAGGCGCTAAAGACGTTTAATTTAATATTCGGACAATATTTTTATTAATTTCAAAGTTAGAATAAATCGTCGGCTCGCGTCGGAACGCCTCATACGTAAAGATTACTTTTCGGGTTCCTCACGCGAGTTAAGTGAATTTAAGACATTTATGGTATTTCGTGCGTTGGCTTTGATTGCGGGAATTTGTCACGCAGTTCACGAAAGCGCTTCGAACCGCGTAAAATCCGTTGCGTTATTCTAAATTTGTCCGTTTCCTACGGGAAACGTCGACTGGCGATCACAGGACCACATTGGCAATTATCCACATTTAAATTCAGCGCGTGAACGGTTAAAATCGATCGAGGAGTGTCGACAGAAGAGCCTTCGATCGAGGGAGACATAGAAGGCGCACCAGGCAATAATTTTATTTTTCTTGGTGACGCAACTCCCGGCGTGACAAAGAGAGAAGTCAGCGCCATCTGCGTTCGTTCGGTCGTTCCGTAGAGAGATGCGATTTAGAGACATTGAGCAGCGCCAACTCATAAACTAGCAAAAATTTGTAAATTAATAGTTCAATTATTTAGTTGTCATAGTTATTAAAAATGTTTATACCGTTGTATATATAATCATAAGGAAACAATTGTAAAGCATTCTTTTGCCAACATTCATTAAGAGAACTACGTTATTCATCTTTGTAATTTATCAAATATTAAATATATTTTGTTGTTATTCGTTCAAAGTTAATTACAATTATTATCTTTATCATTATTATTATTATTATTATTATCGTTATAATTCTTTGTAGTACTGTAATTGAAATAATTATCATAACAGTACCTACAGATTTGTAGCGTTATCTCAGAATTAAAAATCAACGCCATCTGCGTTTCCTCAATCGTTCCGCCGAGAAATTCGTTTCCGATAAACCAATGCCAACTTTGTTAAAACTTACAAACAATAGACAATCTGTAAATTGATATTTTATTTATTTATCGCCATAGAGATGTTTATACCATTATATATATAGCTAACATCAAACATATTAACTCATTCTATTTTCTTCTTTCTTCTTTAGTACTTCATTCATTCATTCTTCAATTTTTGGTTATCAAATATTTTGTTATAAATTACTTTATCATTTAATATTAAATATATTATTTTATTAAAATAAAACGGAGTAAATTATTTGTAGTACTATGATTGAAGTAATTATCATCATAGTATCTACAGATTTGTAGCGTTATCTCAGAATTAAAAATCAACGCCATCTGCGTTTCCTCAATCGTTCCGCCGAGAAATTCGTTTCCGATAAACCAATGCCAACTTTGTTAAAACTTACAAACAATAGACAATCTGTAAATTGATATTTTACTTATTTATCACCATAGAGATGTTTATACTATTATATATATAGCTGACATACTTATTTATCACCATAGAGATGTTTATACTATTATATATATAGCTGACATCTAACATATTAATTCATTCGTAATTCTTCTTTAGTACTTCATTCATTCATTCTTCAATTTTTGGTTATCAAATATTTTGTTATAAATTACTTTATCATTTAATATTAAATATATTATTTTATTAAAATAAAAGGGAGTAAATTATTTGTAGTACTATGATTGAAGTAATTATCATCATAGTATCCACAGATTTAAACATAGTGACGCCATCTATCAGTAAATTTAAGGTACTAATTATTTTTAAAAATTTGTATCTGCATATTTTACACTTCAAAAGAGGTATAGAAAAGAAGCTAAATTAATTGTTTTTTGCAAATGAAAATTTACCTACTTTCCGAGGTGAGAAACACTAACGCCGCGTTGTGGTGAAATGGAAGAATTAAAGGCTTTATATTCATATTTAAAAAAATAATTAATTTTCATGATTTACACCAACAATCTGCATTTATTACATATATATTTCGAAGATGTTTACAAAAATGTTGATTCCAATATTCAATGTAGTTTGCGAGAAATTCAACATTACTTGTAAAGGACTTTCGATCTACTAAGCAAAATTTAAAAATTTTTATTAATACATTCTGAAATAGAATATAAAATAAAAGATAAGTATATTCTAAACAGACAACACAAAAAGTTGACAAATTATTCCTCTTGATTAGCGTTATTTTACAATTAGTATAAACTGTCACATTTTGGCCACAGTAGTGGCGCCATCTACCGGTATGTTAGTAATACTAATTATTTTTAAAAATTATTTTTAAAAATTTGTTTAAATAGAATATAGAAAGAAGGCTGAGGATCTACTTAAGAAAATCCAGTTACAAAAGTTTGTCATTCAATTTTCTAAATTAATTTTTCATATATCTCATCTATGTCGATACCGAAGTTCCAAGTTGATAATATATCAATAATCGATAATATTCATATAAAATATTTGTAAGTAGTTTTAACCAATACACGTCGCGTGGCGTTTATATCAATTATATTACATATTTAATTCTTCATAATCGTTATACAATCAATATCAAAGTTCTTATGTAAAATTATTTAAACTTGAAATGAAAAGTTGATTATTATAGTAGAATATCATAATGTAATTATTGACTGCGGTACATTTTTATATATTACAAAATTTAAATATAGAATGACGGAAGCTATAGTGACAGCAATAGGTGTTCAATGATGGGTGCATTAAAAATTGTAATGTTTTTGAAAATGTCTGATATAAAATTTCATTAGAAACAGTGTAAATTTTGTAGAATTTTATTTATGATATAAATAATACGTAAAACAATTCATTGTAATCACACAATGTAAAAGAGTCAAAGGTGAGAGAAGAGGAAAATAGAAAGGGGGAGGGCGGCATGAAAGAGAAAAAGAGAAAGAAAGGAAAGGGAGAATGGTGGAAGCTGGCTGAATATTTTTACCCAAGCCTGTTAACTACACTCTGTTATTTTATCTCACGTACGCAGTTTTTTCACCACTACTATGCCGTTACGCGGGAATATAAGTTTTAAGGCGTGTTTTGATAGCGTCAGGGTGTGTCAGCCGGGGCTTCCTACCTAATGGATCACTTCTTCGTTTATTCGTTCATACTTTTTGAAGTATATGACCCCATGATATCGCGAACATTCTGATAATTTTAATTATATAGTAATCATTTTCAGATTTTACTGCAAACACATGCAACGAAAGAACAAAGTTGTCCAAAAAGTAAAAAGTAAAATTAATTTTCAACTGTCCCCGTTTAGTTGATTATAAAATTTAAGTACTTCTGCCATCTATAATTTCACAAATCTTTTGTTGGCAAATTTTTTGTCTTTTTATCCTTTTGGTAATGAGAAGCTGTTTCTTCAAACTAAAGTATATAATTTCTCATCTATGTTTTGCAAAGATCACAATACAAACGTATCTTTTACAAAGATAAATAACAATGTAACTACGCCATGTATGACGTTTAATATTATCGTAATAAAAAACAGAAATTTGTTTTATTCACAAATTTTCAATGTTTTTCCTTAATTCTCCTTGATATTCTATTCATTTGATAAAAATTTGTAATAAGAACATATTTTTTAAACAATGTTATTGCTATTAAAATTTATTAAAAGTTATTATAAAATCTTGATTAATTTATTGATACCGACGTACGTCATACTTGTGCAATTGCAAATGACGAAATTCTTGATGACAAAGTGGTCTATCACCACAGTTACAGCTCACCTAAAAGATGTGAAAAGGAAAGGATAAAAGTGATTCATCACAAACACATATTTACGTGAAACAATATTTTCTTTGGCTTTAAGAAGGTGGCGACAGAGCATTCCTCTTTTCCTCTCTTTCTATTCAGATGCATTTCAGTACAGAATATAAGGAAGATACATATGTGAAGACATTATCAATCGTCGACTTTGCATTTTATGACATATGCACGTACAAATATCAAATTAGTATACCTAATTTTTACTCGTATTTTGTACTAAAAGAAAATATATATAATAAAAAAAGGACAGTAGATTTGTTCCTCTCAAGAAACTGTATTAGATATTTAGACGTAATAGTTATATACAATTATAAATTCCATACAACTACTTCAAACCACTTGCTTTCTTTACAAGCCACGACTGAAGACAATAAAATCCATGCCGATAATGCAGTTAATGTTTCTTCCATAAATAAATAAACCGAATTAAATGATTTAACCAACCTGAAAAACGGTTTAGAAATAAACATGGAAAGAAGAGACAAATGATACTTACGCTTAAAAGGAAGATGGAATGAATTGATTTGTTAAATAACAAACCATGTTGTTTTAGGTTTGCTATAATAAGCAAATAACGTCACGGATTATAGCTGGTGTACAACCTGGTTCATTCAGTTTCTTTTACTACACGGTGTCCAATTCATTCATACACTTCGTAGGTATACAAAATTATCAAAATGATCAAATACTCGTTAGCAACAAGTTGTTCAATTTCAATTTTTCGAGAAGAAAATTAATTCTTGCCTATGAAATTATTATCAGTAATGATCTTCCTCTGGGATTACGCTCCTGCGTAAATGTGATTAATCAGAACGGGCTTCCAGAAATCCGTCTCGCGTAGCGTTCACGTAGCAAGAATATAGGGAGAGCTGCAAGAACGGACTTTGTTATTACAGATGCCACTCGTTCAGGATCCTGGGGTATATTTCAAACACAAAGAAACCTACTTTCAATCCGGAAGAGTGACGCCTAATTTTCGAGATCGCGAGTTCATAGTTCTGTGGAAAAAAGGAAAGACCAAAAAAGAAATGACCAAATTGCACGAATCAAAATTTACTTTCAAGCTTTATTGTTATTATCATCGTTATTTACCAATTTTAAAACTTAATCGACACGCCGTGAGGTATCAATACGGACAACAATAACAAGTCTTATGCTTACTTATAAAAGAGGTAAAACCCGACCAAGTGATAATTACGACTAAAAGCTGATAGATATTTTTCTTCGCAGCTAGCAAAATGGCTTGATCCCGATGCATTCAAGATAGAAACAGATGAACGAATTCCACCCCGTTGAAAATAGGAGACTGAATGAAGGAAAAAGTAAGAAAAGCAGAAGAGAAAACTGAAAGGCGGGAAATAAAGAAGAAACGAAGGAGAAAGAGCAAAATAAGAGGAGGCAGGGTTAGAATGGGAAGAAGGAATTCGTACTAAAATAACATTGGATGATTGTGGCATTGTCAACCGTGGTAGTCGCGGGTGCTTTCGCGTTTCTCTTCCCTTCATCGCGACACCGTCCTTCCTCTTTTCACCCTCTTCGAATCGTGTCTATCCACCCCTAGAACTCGTACCATCCTACCTCTAACTTGGTTTAGGCACCAGAACGTAGGTGCTACTGGATAGAATAGACGGGCGCTGCCAGGAGGGATGAAACAACACCCCGTTCCCACCGATTCTCCCCTCTTTCAGTGTCGTGGCCGCCTTTTTCTCGCTCGATCCCTTTCCTGTTTACCGTCCTCCGCTATCCCCGTTCCCTAAATGCGGCCAATAAAAACAACACCACGTTCTGCCACGAGAGCCACCACAGAATGATCGAGGTGAATTATAAAAATAACACTGCGAAACGATCGAACAATTGGTTGCTTCCAATGACCGTTCGTCTCATTTCTGTGGCTTGCGAAAAATATCCCCATTCATGCTCTTGGTGACAACTGTTCACCGCCTCCCGTGCCTCTTCTAACTGCTTGTTTATCTTTTTATTGTGCACCGAGCCAGTGAAAATTACTGGAAAGAAGGTCGAATAAAAAGTGAGAAAAGCTCCGACATTTTCGATATTCTCTGACGAAAAATTTGACAAGTATAACGAAAGTTTGATTGACTTTTTTTTTGAACATCAATGGATACAATATACCGAGAATCTTTAACATCTGAGAATGAATATCGTTCGTCAACTTTGCACATTTTATATACAAAAATTGTCTGCATATCATTGGGTTTCCACTAAATATAATTAATTGTTCAATAATGAAATATTTCACAGGAATGTAACACGATAAAAATTTATTTCCAAACACGTACGATATTCGACGAAATATCTTGTGAACTTTTTTTTTACGGATACCTCGAATTTTAATCGAAAAACACGAAAACAGCGAAATAGCCTTCTTTCGTTCATAGATACGAAAGAGTTGAAGAGAAATCTCTCGGATGCACGTAGCGGAAGCGAATTTTTCTCTTCGGCCAAGCCGAAATAGAAGCAATCCCTTTCGATTTCTTCCCTTCTGTCGTTCTGGCTGATGTTTTCCTTCTTTCCACCGGCATTCCACAGATTTTCTCCCGGTTTTCGCGTCCTCCTCCTCCTCCCTTGCCTACCCGAATTCTTCCCGCCTCCCTCTCCACCTCCCCATGTCCGTAGTGCACGCGAGTACACGAACGCCTACTCGCCTCGGCGAAGTCAAAGAGAGATAAAATCTATAAATATGTGGGAGGCGCACGCGACCCATTCCAGTGTTTGTTCAACCAAGAATAACCTCCGTTTCTTCATCGTACGCAGAACCCCGAGAAGAGGCTGGTTTTGTGGCTTGACGCAAGCCTAATCCAGGGTGATGCTTCGTTAACCACCTCCGGCGAACGACTACCAAAAGATTTCTTTTCTTTTTCTTTCTTTCTATCGAATTTCACATTTTCCACGTTGATATCACCTTGTTTGAATCGGCGCATGTACGCCTAACGCTTTCTTCTTTGATGTGAACAGAAGTTTGAATGGAACGTCATCAAGAAGAGAAACTTTGAATTATAAAGATTCTTCGAATAGAACAGGGACAATGACGTTTTTCTTCTTCGCAGAAGAAAAAAAAGAAACAGATTTCTGCGAAGAGAAGAGAATTTTTTTTTGAGAAGTTTGTTTGACGTAAGAAAAATGAAAGGTTTATATTTACGTAGTTCATTTTATTGAGAACTAACCTCATGACATTGGAATGGAGTCAAGTGATGTCTGATATTTCATATCAGTATATATATAAATTATATATATATATATATATATAAATTAGGAAAGTCCAGAAGAACTCTTTTCTGTACATACTCGTCACTCTCTTATGAGCGTTATAATTGTGTCTTTGTAGAGATTATGTAGTATTTACTATCATTCCATTGACTTCTTTTATAATATCACTCACAATTTTGAAAGATCTCTCCATTCAGGTTTTAAATCATTAACATTATATTATATTCCATTCCCATTCTATTTTGAATTTTCCTTTTATTATTCTTCTTTAGATCCATATGGATGCATTTCTCACGATATTCTCGATCCCATGCTCAATCATTCGCCGGTGGAATTCAAACAATTTGTCGGCGCAAGTTTGGAGACGCTCCTCGGTTCCCCGTTCCGCCGGGAGCAAAAGTTAGTTAGCTAGACCTGAACCGGCAGACGGGAATTAGTTAGCAGTAAACATACCTCATCAATCTTCCTCGAACGTCATCATTCCCTTCATCATCGCGACACGGTGTACCGACGATCTGAAATACCCGCGACACGCATCTCCATTAAAGTGGCGCCCGTTAAGAACCTCGGATACGTCATTTTCTGGCTGAATCACTCGTTCACTTGAAACTTCGTTTTTTTCTTTTACTTCGAACGAATTTACGACGTGTCTGGAAAACGTAACACATCGTCAAAATCTCAACCCGAAGCTGGATCATTACAACGACTTAAAAACTATGCTACAACTCATTTGCTATATCTTCATATAGAAAAAAGTTGTTAAAGTCAATTTACATTTTGGGCATTTTATGTTGCAATTGACATATGATGTTGGAGATTGATGTTCATAATACTTGCATATTGATATTTAAAAGCAAATTACTATACTAATTTGTTATAATAATAATAATAATAACAATAACAACAACAACAAAAATAATAATAACAACAACAACAACAACAACAATAATAATAATAATAATTATGCTTTTATCTATACTACCACGTGTTATACTACAATAAAACAAAGCTAACAAAACTAAATACATAAATTTCAATATTTCTATATTTATGTGCAATTTTTAAATGTTACTCTTCGACGAAGATATCAAATTTTCGAGATTTACTCAAATGTTCCGTATAAATTCCATGTTCATATTTTTCATATTTTTCTATATCATCCTAGAGAAGTGCACGAGGGAAAATTCGTTCATCGGTTCCGGACTCGTCACGAAACAGTACCATACTACACCAAGAGTAGGTGCACGCGCGCGCGCGCGCGCGCGTATACTGCGCTCAGTTGGAAAGCGGTGCACTCTCACACATGCGCGCACAAGTACAGCAAGTACTTACAATTAGTACGGGGAACGCAGCTCCAAGCTGTGAGAGACGGTCGATATGTGGTCACAATGAAGGGTGTGGCGTTCGAGGACCAAAAGCTCTCTCCTGTCCGCTTTATCCTACCATTGGCTGTTGCCAGGTGTCGAGAATGGCGGACCTTTCTCGCCACGGCCCTCCGTCTCCTCTTAACAACACTTCAAGTCTCCTCGTGACCGCCACCCAAAGATTTTGCTTTAATTGCGACACGTGGAATGGGGACAGCCTTCTGATTTCTGATTCACAGTTCGCGACTGTTACAGTTTCTCAAACCTGAAATACCCATCGAATTATTGTACTATTGCGCCATTGATTTTTAATATAATATCAATAGTAGTATATACATAATATAACTACTAATATACCTAATAATATAACATTAATAATAGTGAGTGATATTTAGAAATTTTAGTAAAGTTGGACATAGGATATAGAGAACATTAACATTGAATGTTATATGAATATATCATAAATTATATGGAAACCTCAGAATCACCTTTAATTAAGAACGATTTGTACTATACTCTTTTCTTTTTTAAGCAAAAACTCGAGTTGTCAGTTCAGCTTCAGTTGAACAGTTCGGTTATTGTTATATGATATAATATAATTAATACAACATAATAATTAATTTGATCGATCGATTAATAATTTTAAAAGAATATCTGCAAACTTTCACTGACTGACTTCAGAGTTCTTCGTGCATATTGTTAGTACAATATTTTATAAGTAGAGCTTCAAAATACATTGAAAATTAAAATAGAAAGTTTTCTGTGAATTCAAATAGACGACACTTACATTAACATGCAATACTTATACGTAACATATGCTTCTTTACAATAACATTAAATACAAGTCATATTTATGCATGGATGTATTTTCGAAAAACCTTGAAGAATGGAAAATATCGAAAGAAATATTATTCATGAAAATACAGGTGTGTTTTCTTATCTGCTGATAAAATTGATTTGTTTTCAAGTGAAGATGTCAAGAAGGCTTCAAAAATTTCTCTTCGCCATCTGTCTTTTTAGGTGAGCCACATCCAAGCAAATCTGATGATCATCCTCTATAGACATAAAAAAATATGTATTATCAATTTTAATTTCACAATATAGTAGTAAAATATACCTTGACTAATATACTAAAATCAATGGACATGGCGAATAACATAAAAATATTTTCACAGAAATAAGTAACTATGTCTATTGATTTCAACAAAGCAGAATGAGAAAAAGTGAGATGTATCTTCTTAAGAGAAGGAATACAATCATTTGTAGCATGTTTTAATAATTTCGAAATAAACCTGGCACGATGGATTAACCAATGGTAGATATGAAATTCGTATACCGCCATAAGGTAGTCGAATGTAGCAGCCTGTACGGTCAGGTTGAGGGCAATAACCATCCACTTTAGCTTCAGCGCGGCTTCTATATGGCGCGAGAATGCGGAGCTACCCTAGGTAACCCTCGAATAATATTTTGATATCCCCCGGCCAGGACTTTTCTCCTCGTCCGATCCGCCACATATCAGCGGCAGGAAATTATTTTTCACACTCTCGTATCCTTTACCTCCTCCCCCATTTCACCAGACATCGATGCTCTCTTCCCTGAAGGAACAGAAGGAAGCCCTGTATGCTGTAACGTAAATCAGCATCCGTTAAATACATTATATTATAACGCGTAGTAACGAATTTATCTTAAACCATCAACCAAGGACCAAAAATAACGTTGTAGATACTTCAATTTCTTTATGTTTCATAAAGTTGTAGACTTTAAACAAAGACACAGCTAACAATGAAAAGATATCAAGCGAATCCTTGTAAATCTTTTTCATAGTCTCAATATCAAAAAAAATGAAATTTAAAATAATGAAATATTGTGTTAATACAACGTTAATCCTCAGTGGCTTAAGTAGGTGTGAAATAATTTATATTTGGGAAAAGTATGTTGTAGGTATATTTCTTTACTCACTTACGAAATCTGTTTTTTTTTTTATCAAAATTCTGAACGTTGTATTTCAACGAAGAGACGAAATTTTAGAACCTTAAGCTCGAAACTTTGTAGCTGCAATGAAGCATAATTACGAGAATTGCGTTCATTTGCAAGTAACAAATTTTTCAAGTTACGAAACAAAACATACTATAAACAGATGCTTGAAGTATTAGAAAAATATATTATGAGGTTTGGAATCAAATACCTGAAAACTGGGTACCAGCTACCTGGTATATCTACTCGAGATGTTATCCAAAAGCTCTTACTAAACCATATTGACGAGTCCTTAATAGTTCGATAATGGGTTATCGTGTGGTCCTGAAAAATTTAACTCTGTTAGAAGACTACTAAAATAAAAAAAATAAGTATCCCAGCAGTAAAAGTACACACACAGTGTCAGAGAGAAGAGAAATGATTTAAAAATCTGAAAATTTCTAGAATAACTCTCGATAGAAAGTTTTACTTTTTAATGTTATTTTTTCTTTTAACTTTATATTCGTCATTTACGTAAGTAAATTAAACAAATAACGAAATAAAATATAAAGATATCTTTTGAAATTAAATACAGGTGCGTGTAATGTAATCTAATCATCATAATAATAATGCAATAATATAATAGCACAACAATAAATAGACTGCAGATTTTCATGCATTTTGAACATTTTCATATCTTTTTGAACATAGCTAAAGAAATGGAACGTAAGTAAAAATTTCATCTACTAAGTATTACAATAAATACTCTACTTTGTATTTGTGTATTATATTGAATGTTGAATAAGATTATTGTATATATTTATTACATGCGTACACCCTATACATTGTGCGTATCGTAACGAAACCAATTTTTATTTAGGTTATGTCATCATCTAATTTCTCATAAATGCATGAAAATCCGTAATTTAATAACGAATAATAAATATATTTACTTACCTAAAAATTGTATTACGCACTACGTCCTGTGCATTTACTGTACATTTATTATACTCATAACAAATATATTCGTATATTATATATTATATAACAAACATTTTGACATATATTATATATTATATAACGACAAATATCATAACAAATGTATAATAAATACACAAGATAAAAGTAACAATGATTTTCGTTGACAACTGAAGACATTTTGATCGCGAGTAATGGCATCGGTTTTAGGAGACGAAGGGTATACTAACCGATTACATTGGGGAACAGAGAGTCATTTTGATCTCAGGACACCTGCACAGAAGCTGAGGCAACCCCGTTGTATAGATATATGCTTGTAGACAGAGTCAGGATGCAATGGACCAGCCAGTCCGGCCTAAATGTTATTTTATGCGACAGAGATTGCTTCTTCAGGTAACACGCTACCGAGCTAGACGTTGGACCTGCACGAGAGCAGTTCGTCAAATATGTATGCGTATAAACATCGGCAACGTTGACAGAAATAATATCCGCGGGAAGGCGATTGCACCTGTCGGTTTAAGTAGAAAAAGAATTCTTTTGGATCGAACGACCGATCACTTTCGATGATTCCTTCACAGCCTGATGCGGTCAACTTTAGACACCCAGCATTTTATATCCATTTTTACTTGAAATTGAATTGTTACACAGGATAGTCTAGTTTTCATAGTTACAACCGGAAAAAAGATGATTCTACATGGCCAAAAAGAATAACGCTTCGTGTCTTGCACGTAGAATATTTTCGTACTGACTGTTCATTTCTATCTAATACGAAATTAATCAAATTCAAGTATACTTCAAGAAATAATTCAACTCCAAAATCTTCTTTCTCGAGAGAAAGTCTTTCTGTTCCATATTTTTGGCTTATTTTTTTTATACGCTTTCTTCTTGTATCGCAAGAACTTGCAACACTCTGTATTTTTTGAAAAAGATAAAAAGTTTCCAAATAATTACTAACAAAGAGGAGAATTAGTGGACTTCTATTACTTACATGTATAAACTCCAATTCTAAATTGCTCCTCAAAAACAGAGAAACAGAAAAGAAAAATTCGTGTCACCCTCGTTTTTTATTCAAAATTTGAATTCATGAAAGTTTGTAATTTGATCGATTAAGTTGGATAAATTGTTTGTTGATAAACGTCCTTAGATATTATGGATAAGCTTGGAACGAGATTGTCAGTGATTCTTTCGATCCGTTTGCCGAAGAATATAATTGCAATAAGGGTGTAGGAACTTGATTCTATTGAATTATCCACGTTGATTCGAGTCCATCGAAACCCAATGACCTGTTTACACAACCACGCCGTTGAGCTGCATCGGATCACAAAGGGAATCAGATTCGTGTCGCGTTCAACGTGTCGAATCGAGTAAATCCGGCCAGAGGAATCTCTTTCGTCTATGGTTTAACCAACAAGTGCGAGATTTACCTCAAAATGCCTATAGAAAATGTCTTTTTCCTTGAACAGATAGCGATGAATCCGAACCAGTTTTCGAAATTATATTAAATTCCAAGATTTAAGAAGATAGATCATCCTCGCCAGGGTGAACTTCTTTTTTCATTCGCTGTATCTTGCAGCTTTTATCATCATTTTCAAATTTTAGTGACACCCAAACGAAAACTTGGAAACTTTCGTTTCTGGGATTTCATCAACATTTTGGAACTGAAAAGCAAATTAATTTAAAGTATGAAAAGTGACTACGATGAAGATTGACGTCTCGATACTGGATCCAACGAATGAAGACACGAGTTCCATTAATAATTAACAATTAAATGATTCAGTGATAAAGTAAATAAATAAATAATATAATCAGGAAATAAGTACATACGTAGCTCAACTTCGGGAATGAAAGAATGTTGAAATATAAAATTTGATACACAGATGTCTCAGTAACTGGGTTCAATGAATGAAGACACGAGTTCCATTGTCGAACGATGAACGCAAGACCGATGAAATGACCGAGAAAATCGTAGGCTGACGTTCGAACATAATAGCCATGGGATTCAGCGAGGATTTCGCCCTTTTTCCCCAGTGGGATAAGGTCACGCGTTCACGCAAAGATTTTCGACGGGATCAGCGAAATGGTCGATACTCGCCGATTCGTCCAGCATTTTCTATGCATTCTCTACGCATTGTCACATTCCTGGAGGTATACGGATCTTTCAATCAAATCTCCACCACGGTGGTCCGCTACCTTCCAGTTAGTTTCTCTCCTATTGATCACTTGTTACAATTTTATGGAGGTCTAGAAGAATCGTAGAACGAAATGATTTTTGTTGGTGATACATATTTCTAGCAATCATTTCTCGACATTGAATGGATAATTCAGTGAATTATCCATTAAGAGCCTTATAATCCTGTAGAGAGATATTTAATTCCCGATCTATTTTATTTCTATCGAGGATAAAGGAATTAGTTCCAACAGCTCGTAGAGAAACTTCAAGAAACCAAAATTCCGAATTGTTACGTGCTCGTAATCTCTCAAACAGGAAGACAAGAAAAACTCGCATTAAAAATTACTGCTTAAAGGAAAGATTCATTAGAACTATCAACGATTGAAACATAAAATTCCCATCAGAGAAATATCAAAGTAGAGAAACAGAAAAACTTTATGACACAACGGAGTGTACAAACTTTCATTTACACGCATTTTCTTACGGAAAATCACCTGAATCTCTAGTCTAACGAAAATCACAAATTGATCAGTTTGGCCACTTTGGTAATTATCTTTCGTCTTGTTCGTTCTCTTACGAAACAGGAAGATAAAAAAAACTGTGCAGCCACAGTTCAGTATCGAGACGATGTTAGTAATAATAACGATGGGCGTCGGTAACGATTTTAATAAATTTGGCGCTGGCTAAGCTGCAACAACAGCGTCGGGTATGAATTAAGAGGGCTTCGAAACACCGCTTGGATAAACATCTCGAATTAGGCGCCGGAATTCTTTTCCGTCCATCCGCGTGCAACGCAACGCAACGGAACGCAGCGACGCGAGCTTTACGACTCCGTTATGTTTCGGCTGACGTGGCTCGATATGTATATGAGCGGTTAGAACCGCGGTGAAATCGCGATAATGGACGGGATATTTTACAGCCGAGGGATTCCCGTCCGATGTACCATGGATTAGCCCTCGTGCATCCTTCATCGCATCCATAATCCCTCCAACGTGACTACTTTGATCGATTACGTTAAAATAGACTATTTTCTTTTTTATTCCTTCCAGCTTTATCGCACGAAAAAATTGGAGGATTAATTGGAGGGATCAGTGAGAGATTACAAGATCCTTGTCTTTCGCGTGACATTTTGCACAAAATTGAAATTGAGCTATTCTATTCTATTAAAAATAAACGAATAATTTATTATTAAAATAATGAATTAACCATTTTTCAGAATACGTATTTTTTCTTTTATAAAAGAGTGTAGAATTAAATTGATCAATGCTTTGAAACACGTAGATATGTTTTAAAAACATTTAAAAGATCAAAATTGATCTTTACAAATCTTTCAAGAGTCAACACTGAGTTAGAACTATTAAACCTGTCAATAAGACGGATTTCAACAATCGTTGGAAAAATGTAATTACATAGATCTATTTTTTTTTAATTATTGTCATTTAAATTGTAATGATTTATATGTAGAATATTTTGGTACGTATTAGAAACCGGTTATTCTGTTATAAAGTATCATACAGAACACAGTTCGAAACTATTCATTTTTCGTTGTAATGTTTCTCGCTGCGAATAATCGTGATGCAAATTAAGCTGTGAATATTAGGCTGTATAACAAATTTTCCAACTATTTTCCAGACTTTTTTATTTCCTAACTTGTACCTTGTTCTTTTTTTTACCATTCAACTACCCCTCACTCTGTTAATTCTCACTCAATAATTTTCATGCCTCGCATCGTACGATACCTCCTGATCTGAAAGATATAACAAATTTTAAAACCACATTCACGCTCGGCTAAAAAAAAAGACACGTTTCTCTACAGTTTTCTTGATAATATTCATTGTGATTATTGAAATCACAGTCGTGGGAAACGAGAGACATAATTCATCGATGTGTGTACGTTCTATTGAAGAGCAGAGCAGTTCGCTCGTCTAAGTTGTGAGTGCTCGCCGCAAGACTTCCTTTTCGCACTGACAAGATGCAGCTTCCATTCGGATGTCACGTCACCGTCCGAACGCGCCAGTCGTCGACCATTAAATCGTTTTCTTCGTCGCATCGTTCTCCTAGCCTTACATAGCTGTCGTTCCAGGCTCGAGACACCTCGAAAACGTGTCCAACGTGTCCATTCAACGTTATAAATGAAAACGTACGAGATATATATATATATAAGTTCCTACATACATACAACGTGGAGAAATTTCCCTTAATAACTATTTCTTATTAGGTACGCTGGATTATTTGAAAAATTTTCATGAGTTTTTTTTTGTTATATCGGCGCTCTGTTATATGTTGTAAACGTAATTGAATAAGTATAACACAGAAAATGAATTTATGAATTTGGAGACGTATGATCATTGCAACTGGACAATGATTCTATTTCAACGAATCTCACGTTTAGACTACGTATATTTATAAATGAATTTTATTGGGTGCATATTTTATTTTTGTTAAAGAAAGCAAACATTTTTACTTTTTCTCAATTTCTCAGATTTCAGTGAGAATCTGAGTGTAAAAATAATTCTAAATATGTACATAAGTATACAAATATTATAAAATATTGTATAATACAACTATACATCTTATATAATATTTTAATAATATTATACATAAAATATAAAGTATATATAGAAAGAGGAGAATATTGTCCACTAAATGTGAAATGATGCTCAGAAATATTCATACAAGTAAATAAATCCTTGGAATTCTCACGAAGAATAGAACTTGAAAGTAAATCTATCGAGCAAAATTGTACTTAAATGAAACATTCGACCTTTAGTTTAGTAGTTTGAATTCTCCTTCTTAAAGAGAAACGAAAAAGCGAAATCCAAAACAGAAAAGAAAATCAAATGAAAAAAAAGGAAAAAAAGAAGAAAAATCAAAAAGTCGCGGAACGTTGGTAGGAAAGGACGGAAAGCAGATCAACGTAAATGTATTTACGGGAAAGAGAAAAAATACGTAAACGAGTTGGGGCAGGCAGAGCGGCGCTTGGTGAAGGCAACAGCAGCAGCGTAAATAGAGCCCTGTGAAATTGTCCGCTGTTCGAGGAATCGAGAGTGCATCCGATGTGCAAATCGGTTTAACGAGAGGTCCCCCCCGCCGGGCCAGTATTCCGCCCCCATAAAATAACAACAGGCATCGTTTCCATGCGTCGCATTTTCAGCTCGACGCCATTATCTCTGCCGGCTGCCGCGCCAAACTGGCTGGCCGAATCTCCTGCAAACGATTATTCGTACCTCGCGACATAGAATTCGTTTTATAGGATCGTCGACTTCCAGACGATCGCTAGATTATTTCAGAACGACGAAACGGCGAAACGATACCGGCTGCCTGTGAAATGATCCGTTGAAGATTGTTTCGTGTTTGTTCTAGAAATGAAAAAACTCGAAATTTGAGATTAAGATATAACGTGGCAAATTTTCTTTCATAAAAACATAAATTTTCTTCCATAGAATGATGATTTGAAATGGCAAATCGGTTGAAGTTTCAATAGTTTTTGCGACTGACTAAATGAATAAAATAACTACAGAAGAAGTGAAAAATTTGAGTTGAGATTGATATTTTTGAGGAAATTCTTCTTCTAATCTTTGCTGCGATCGTTTCTCTGTGAAAGTTTCTCTTCGAATTCTTACGAAGCACTCGAAGATCGTGAAAATTTTATTTAATTTTGTATTATAACGAAGCATTTACGTCGTAATGATATATTACGATATAAATCGTTATATTTATTATTATAATTCAAATGTAATTTCTGTTATAAAGGAGAGCGCTCTAATTTAATTTCGAAATGAAAAAGTTTCCCAGTTTGTGTTTTATGTTTCTTAAACGTCGGCGACTGTGTAAAATAATATTGGAACAATTATTCGTATACGTGGACAAGCGTGTCTTGCAAATTTTTTAATAATAAAGCCTTTGTGGTTCCAGCGTACAAATGGTAGGTATATACTCGAGTTTTTCTATTTCGCGGACTCGTGAATATTCTGCCATTTAAGCATTTTTATTACCTCGCTACTTTTTCCCCACGGTCCGTAATTTTCTTTCGTGTAAAGTATAAAACGAGAGCGTATAAAAGCTTTTTCTAATTTTATTACGACACAACACGACGCTCTGTTGGACTTTTGGATCATAAAAATATTGGCGAAGAAACAATCTTGGAGAACTCAATAAAAATTAAACGAAAAAGAAATTTACAGGAACAAAAGTTTCGAACAATTTATAATATAATTATTTCTGTAATATATTTTTCTAATTTCAACCAAAATCCACGCACGACAATACGATTTAAAATCCGACGTAAATTAGGAAACTTTTTCGCCATGTACTCTCGAACGATTTACATATTTTCTGATACATTTTTTTCTAATTTCGACCGAAAGAATGACATGGCTTGTTACAGTTGCGTGAATCACCCCACATTCATCGAGTCATATTCACCAGCTACGTAACTCCCCATTTGTCAGTCAAACTGATTAAATGCCGCAAAGAGACGCGGCAATATTGTATCGACGACCGCGACAATTGCTCGAGAAATAATCACTCACGGTGGATAAATGAGACGATGCTGGAGGGTTCGTCGGGCCGGTGTGTTAAGAGAGCCTTATCAGGGACGAGTACGCACACAGAGGCTGAGGCATTTACGGGTGCCTCGGCCAGGAAAAGCCGAAGGGAGGAACGTGCGCTTATGCCGGCGGTGTTTGTTCAGCCGCAACTTCTCTAAATCTTTTGTGCATCGCGGAGGGTTGCGGTTGTACACGCGGTTACATATGTGTCTTGTTACCTATGTGCCTACTTAGAGTTCAGGTACCAAGGCGTCCCTCTGACAACGAAGTGAAACAAAATCCTTCTCGTCTAACGACGAAGTAAGAAAATTTCGACGATGATTTTCATCGTAAATTTCCCGACATTGGAATTGTATTTATGTGATTCTTGAAAATTTTTCCGATAGGAAGAAAATTATTTAGCACACGAAGATGTTCAATCGTATAAAAGAAAATACGTATCGAAGTCCTTGAAATCTCTTAATACGGGTTATTACGGGTTAAAAATAACTTCTATCTTATACTCCGTTTAAGCAAATTAAACTATTTATGCTCAAACTTGATTTATTTATGCTGTTCTGAGATTTTAATCTCTATCGTTCATTATACAATCGTTTGTTAAGTGAAGTATCTTTATTTACAAAACTTAAATCTATTCTCCCCTTCCTAAGAATTATCATTAGCAAACCTTAAGAATTCACTTTTTCTTACTTTTCTAAAATGTCTTCTACCCCAATCCCAATCTTAAAATAAAAGCTGACTTTTTCTTATCGTCAGATCAGAATTAGCAACGTTTTGACTTCTCTTCTCAAAAAATGTTCCAATTCTAGTCTAACCTAACAATAACAAATTCTCAACGATAACTTAAAAAAAATCTCTCACAGAGCCAATCTCGCGGCCAAATCTAAAAGAGGGACACACAGTGGAGATGAACAGAATGTTGGAAAACTCCGAGAAAACATCGCTGTAACTCGGTGTTTGCGTGCAGAGTCCTCCGGAGAGACTGGTGGCTGCACCTTTGGGTGCGTGGAGAAAAGTGGGATTGGGCACGAATAATGATAGCGCGGCACCGTGGAAGATAATAGCCATAGAGAGGAGTAAACGGCAAAAGCACCGGTTTCCTCGTGGGCGGGTAACGCGGCTAATTCCGACTGTTTGGTTAGCAAGCATTTAAGGTTTGTCTTGGCTGTTGCTTCGTGTCTTTTAGACAGCCGATCTGTGTTCCGACCAAACGAAACGGAAGCTAAACGCTCCTGACGAGGTGACGAGCCGACGACTCCGCTCGTTCGACGTTCTGGCCCACTCTGATCTTCCATCTGGCCGATCGTCTCGCCTTCGACTCGCCACCATCCACGTACGACTCTTGGCGGACAGAGTTTCTCGATCCTTGATATCAAAATGGTTTAAACTGGTAATGTACAGTGTCGTATCAGTATCGATGATCATGTGCTGATATAGCACTGATTTAATTCAACAGATATAAAGAAATAAATATTAAAGCTAGAAACGTAGAACGTTTAGTATTGCTTGACTTTAAAAATTATTGATGTTACCAGATCAAGAGAGTTCAGAAGGCATATTACTTGAAATTTAATATCGTAAAAAATGCCGTCTATCAAAATGTACTTATTTACAATGTTTCTTCAAATAAACATTAATGAAAAACATTTTATTAATATTCGAGAATTTCTCCAATTTCCACTAAAAAATTAATTAAGACCAGTGAAATGTCATACTTCTTATCTACTTATTTCTTTTGTTTCAAGCACTTGAAATCCGACGAACATTAAACTTTTCTGTATTATTGACTGTATAAAAGTCGCGTGGCAGTCAACGTGTTAAATAACTGCATTGATAGAGAATATTCTTGACAAAGACTATTCGAACGATTGCTCGTTCTCGAAGCAAAAAAGGAAGCTGGAAAGCAAGCGTGCAAGAGGAAACGATTCGGCCCGGGACAGTCTGGCAGTAGATTTATTTCCTTAAGGCAGACAATGAGGAAGGAAATGCGGCTGATACGTTTTCAAGAAAAATAAACGTTTCGCGGCCGTGGTAGAAACGGAGGGCACAGAAGGGGACAAAGTTGGACTTTGCGGCGTTTGTTTTCCATCCCAGGCGAATCAGTCGCATTATAATGTTGCTAAGCTCTAATCAAAACGAAAATCATGAACCCAGCGTGATTCTCTCGAGCAGCTCGATGTCACTTTGATTTAGAAAAAACGTGGTTACATACGTGGACATATCGCCAACGATGAAAAATTGTCGATATCGTAAACCGTAACAACTTCGTAAAAAGAAAATCGTACAACAATTCGCTTGATTTCATTTTAAAATGTGAAATCCTTGCTTTTACATTTTTTTTCAAAAATATTTTTACGCCGTGCAAAGAATGAGAAAGTAAGGATTTACTTTTATTCTCGAAAGTAGTAAAAAGTCGTCTCCGGAAACGTTAAAACATTTCTTTTTTTTGTGATTAAATTTACCATAATCTTGAAGATTGGAATTTCCTCTTTGCAACGATTCCTTAAAACTTGCCGCACTATTTTTTCTTTGCCATTTTATTGAATTTGAAGCGTAAGTGTTGAATACACCCGTGATTGATCAAACTCCCTGCAACAATACATCATCCCTCAAACTTATGTCACGTATGCATATCTAAAAGAGACAAGTTTATCATCCACGTCGTAACGAGAAAATGATGAACTGAATTTTGATCGACGATTTATGATGATAACTCTTGCATAGAAAGGGTTGTTTTTTTCTAAATATTTCTGCAAGAAACTAGTTCTACTTTACATTCAGATTTGTTCTGCAAATACACATTTCTACATTCATCATTTTTTATTAAAGTTCTTTACTATATAGCATATAATTAGAAAATAACGAACCAAATGAAAATGCTGACTCCATAAGTATATAAAACCTAAAAACTATTGAAGTGATCGTTTTATCTAAATATTTTATCTCTTTCTTTCAATTACATCAGGTAAAACTCACGAAATTTTCTTTGCTCCAAATAATATATTCCAAATAATTGTGACTATTCTAATTATTCCATCATCATTTTAATTTGAACCTAACCTGATCTATCGTCCATAATAAAGGATAATAAAGAAAAAACGGAACGAAGTTTCGTATAAACGATCGAATCACCATAGAATAGACGAAATCTGCGGGCAACAGAGAGAACACAGAAACGCGAGGCAAAACGTGTACGTGTGCAGGCGAAACTGCGCAACCCTATCTACCGGAACCAACCGCAGGATATCACTGCACATCCAGATAATCCCGCTGGCCTATTGATATGCTGATGGTGAGACGTGTCGCGTGAAATTGCCACCCGGTACGCATTGTCCGCTTGAATTCCGCCTAGGCCCTTTTCAACTTCGCACCCTCGTACCGACTCGCGCGTTCAATTCTATCGGCGCGAGCCAGGTTTCGCGTTTTAACTAGAAAAACCGTCGATTTCGGCACTAAGGTTTGTCGTACAGAAATCTTAAAAAGGGAAAAGTAGTTTGGCGAAAGTAGAGAGGAGATTTCAGAGTCGATATAGGCTTTAGCCTACTCAAAAATCAAACTGATTAATTAATACAACAATTTTCGTTATACTTTTTAACTTTCTTTTGTAAAATATATAGATATCTGGCGTGTGCTAATATTATGATGACTGGTGACATTACCGTCAGCGATTTTCAACGAAAATGAATTATATAATATCGTTTATATTTATATAAACGTATTTAGTAATTTTATCTTATTTTTTACAGATTTATAGCAACTGTTTTCATTTGTTTTCAACTCCATTAATTAATCAATTAAATATTCTTCCAGAAGTGTTCGAATGCCTTTGTGAGTTAAAATAAAATTCTTTCGCGAAATCGAGTTTGACCTCTATAACTCGAACGTACAAAAATTGTTGTGACTTGAAATCAAATATAAAGTAACAACGAATCTACAATTTTCAGAAATTTTATTTTTGAAAAAGAAAAAAAATGTTCACCAATGTACGAACTAAAAGTTGACAATCGCAACGGATGATCTCCTCGGTTACAAAAACAAAATTCTTCGTTAAAAATGAAATTAGAAAAATATCGATGTACGTGTTACAGAGCGTACACGCGGTGTTATAATTTTTTCCAGAAAAATAAAAAGAAAATCAAAAATTTCTCTCTCTCTCTCTGGGTGCATAATGAATTTAGTCTGAAAGAAGTAACATTGTAACATCGTCGAAACTGCATGGTAGACTTTGCGTCGGTGGAAAATTTATTTTTTCAATCGAATTTGTTCGATTGTTGATACGATTTCATCTGCGGTGCGAGGCCCGCAATGAAAAATCGGGCCTGGTATCGCCGGAAAGTGGTAATACTAACCAGATTAGCTTTTTCTCTTAGCCGATTTGAGAAACAGCAGGCGCGGTGCACCGACGTGTTTGTTATCTTTATGCGCGGATCGCATCGGGCGCGCGCGCGTCATATTCTCGTGGATGAAAACGCGCGGAAACGGCGCTACGTAAACCCCCGGACGAGTTACAAGCTCGTCGAAGATATGATGCAGAATTGCTGGTTTCTGTAAAGACAAACACCAGCAACTCGCGGTAGAACCTAGAGTCCAGGAACCTGCGCAACCTGGAACTTTGCTCTCTCGTTGGCACGAAGAACGCGAAACGGGGAGGTTCCTCTTGTTCGATTGACTTACAATTCGTCGGATCAAACTTCCAACCGGTTTATTGTCAGATTATTTACAAGAATGTTGAAATTCACGCGAATGGAATTTATGCGAATTTGTACGAGCATTTGTGTTGTTCTTCGTATAGTAAGGTCTGTCTGAGTCAGCTAAGTTTCAATATTTGAAAAGAATTGTAATGCCTTGTAATGTGAAATAACCTTGTTGTGTAAAATAATCAAACTGGAGCTGCATTCTAAGACACTGTTAATCTTACAGTAACGTTGAGAAAATATCGTACAATTTAATAATCTGCGAGAAGACAAAACACGTGTCAAAATAGGGTTACAGTCATTTGAGTCTATCAAGGAAAGATATTGTCTCATTGCAATAACAAGTACTTGTTGCAACAACATTTTCGATAAAACATTTGACAGATAGATCTGATTATATCTCTATTGTTTGATATTAAATATATATTAATTAATTTATTGAAATACTTTTCAATTACCAAACGACGTAAAGAATAAAGAAATCAAAATTGAATCGTCGTATCTTCTCTGGATAGTTTTAAATCGAACGAAAGATCCGAAGGAAGATCTACAAAGATCTCCAACTTATCGATGATGTTGGCGTGAAAGAAACGAGTTGGCAACGAGACGCATATCATCGGATTAACCCATAGAAAGTCTCCGCGTACTCCGTATGCTTCTCGTCTGCTGCTGGGTGTTTATACAACGATGAAATTTAATTCTTGGGACCATCGAACTCAGGAACTCGTGTAAACCAATACTCGCGGACGAACGACCCAAAACCTCTGCCCGAGCGCAAAAACACCGAAGAAAAACCCGAGTGAAAATCGTTCGACGAATGTCATCTTCGATGGCGACCTCGTGAACGTGACACACGCTCGTCCGATTCGACCGACACTTTGACTGACGGAACGAAAAAGCGTCTAATAGACTGTTAATTAACCGGATGAGAATCCTAATCGATTGGCCGGTTACTTTGTTTGCTGAGTAAATGCCTGGTGATCATCGGATCTTCCCTTCGTTGATCTTCAATCACCTTTGGGAACTTGGACTCTTGGAATACTTTGCAGTTTTTGCAAGGTTCTGTGTTTCTTTGTATCCACTCTTTCCCCCTTTTTTTTTAAATAATCAGACCGTGAATATTTGTACGAATTCGTATTTTTACAAATGTAACGAGAAGAAAAAAGAAAGAAATGAAATATATTTTGTAGTAATAGAAAATTGTTTTAGTTAGGCACGAGCCTAACGTTATCACAACGAGCAGTAACTACATTTTGAATAGTTTAAATATTTTAATTTCCCACCGATAAATAAAAATCTGCAGTCTATTAAAAATTTTACAATTACAATCTCGAATTAGGTAACTGAATTGTAAATTTCGTTTGTATTCTAATTTATACCTCAACCAAAATCTCTTTTACTCGCGGAATTAAAAGTTGATGACATATCAAGAATTGATAATTATATATTATATTATGATATATCATCGTTACACACAGTAATAATGATATCTTTAAAACAAATGAAACGTCGCGCAAAAAAGTAATGATGCTCTAAATAAACAGGTTAAAATGGCTTTGAATACCTGTTGACCTGTCGAGATAGTAGATGAACTTATTGCTTAAAGTAAAATGTTGACAACATTAATCAACAATAATAGAATTACAAAGCGATCGTGATTCTTCTTCAGTTATCCCTAAAATTACAGCACTATTTTTTTCAACAGTTGTAATTTTGAAATAAGAAGTTCAATATATCAAACATAGTATTCCAAATATATACAAGAAATAATTTTAACTCTTCTCGTATCCTTTCAAAGTTTGCGCTTTACAATTTGCGACACTCTCTTCCTATGAATAAAATTTTCGATATTTACGTATATTCACGGCAATCTTCAGTTTCTTAACGTTATCGACATTATCACACGATGTCGACAAGTTTCAAACATACCGAGTTCAATAATGAAACAGCTGAATAGAATTTTGCGTTGTCTCAGATAGAATATATCAATCGTTATCAGATTTATCTATTCTGTTTGATTTATCTCTGACAAATATTACACTCTCACATATTAACATCGATCGTTACACATTCATTACAAAAAATAATTATATAGAAAGAATCTCAATATCAGAAATAAGTTTCAAGAAAAGTGTTCATGAATATTATGAAATTAAATATCTGTTTTGTACACAGTGAAGTTGGTTTAAATATTAATAATTAAAATACCGAGAAATCTGATAATAAATTGCTTTAATTCTGAATTTTTCATAGGAATTTTCTCGTTGCAAAAAAAAAAGAAATTATCAATTTATCTGAAAGAAATTTTATTCAGCCTGAGATTTAAGCCCTCATCAAATAATTTCTTACTTGAGTTAATTCGATTGTTCAAATAGGATAATGTGTCAATTTATCATTTTTCAAGTACTATTGTTTGAATAATGCCCAGGTACCTACCGCTTCAAATTTAGAGATTTTAATCGTCGCATCGGCAGTGAAAACAATTAACCAACAGTATGCGTCATAAAGAAAATATAAGTACTTTCCTCGACGAGGCTTGTGACGCAGCGCTGGCGGCGAGGCTACGAAATTCCCGGTTTATTGTTTCTGCCGAGCAAAAAGGAGCCCCGGCCATATCCACGCCGATCTTATAGGATAGGTCATGGCGGTGGTTTATTTGGAAAGACCTCAAAATTTCTTAAACACCTCGCGAGAGGTGCTTGTCGACGAGTCAATGCGAGGAGAGGCAATAGAAATCATCGTCTTGTTTCTTCCGGTTTCAACCCTTTTTCTGATTGTAACTGATAATACAAATGACAATTTGATCGAATTAGACAACTTTATTTTGTATTCGAGAAATTTCTCGAAATTTTAGTACAGACATCGTTTATCTAAAATATCCTTTGTAATTCCTTCTTCCACGATCTGTTTCATTTTCCTTACTTGCATTCGCGTTTTGCCATTTCCTAATTTCGTCGTCGATCGTACAACTTTTCAGAAACTAAACAACTCAAATACATTTATAAAATAACTTAATTAGCAAGAAGACAGAAAAACCACAAATTCTGTAGAAAGGAACGTCATTCTCTTTCTCTACTCCTTGATCTAATGGTTCGCAAGAAGGCAAGAAGGCATCCTATTATTTATTTTTAAAAGACGTATTCTTTCACCTAGCACAAAAGAGGAGTTAACTTCAAGTAACATGTAACGATCATCATTTTACAGCACCTAATTTTTAATTGTCTTCCCGTTGTGTTACCTACCATTACTTCTCAAAATATAAGATACAATCGAGTCAACTGTTGACAGTTTAATTAGAAAAATTAATCGGTTAGAAATTATTTGAATTAAAACGCAATAAATATCGCATGTTAGATCGTTCTTTTAGAGAACGCTAGGAAAAATGGTGATACCTGACGATCTTATCAGATGGATTAACCATCTGTTGGAGAAACTACGGCTGCGGCGAGCGACGAATTTAGATAGAACGCAAGCAAAAGACAATTAAACTTTGGCCGAAAGTTCGAAAGCGTTCCCTGTGTAGCCCCGGGGACGGTTACGGGAGTGGAAGAGACCGAATCGAAACACCTACAGTGAACGTCGTTTCATTTAAATGAAAATTAGACGTGGCAGGCCGTGTCATCGATTTTTGCCTTTTAGCAGAAACCACGCGCGTATGTACGCGCGGAAAATGAAGGAAGATATCGAGAATCGATAAAGTCTTGAGATAAAGATTCAATGAACGTGACTGAATTAAAAGAAAGAAATGGTGTAAGTATCTACATATCTAATAGACAATGTTTGATCGTGCAAAAGTAACAAGTGAGTCAAAAATAAAATCTTTATTCCATTAGATGTGTTTAAATAGATTATTAGTTCAGGTAACTTGGAAAACAAAATTTTCGGAAATTTGATTGCAACGTCTAGCATTAGCAACGAGTTTGATATTTATTTATTTTTAAAATATATATATATATATATATATATCAATAAAATAGATTATTAATTACCAGACTAGTAGCGGATTTGTAGGCATTTATATTGTAGGAGATCTTGAAATACAAAGTTATGTAGAATGAAACATATAAAATATCTAAAGTAGATTATTACCTATATAGATTTGCTGTCGAAACATTTAATCAAACTATCAAATCGCGTGAAAATAATGATACGAATGACTTTGCAATTTACTCGTCAAACGTAAGAAAGAGCACAGACATTTCGCATATCGTTTCGATGAAGGACGATGAGTTTAAAATTAGTTGCGGTGTTTTCTCTTACAATTGTGACACAAGCTCGTCTCGCACGTCATCCACGAAATTACGGAAACCGACGCCAGACAATTTTTATCGGGAACTCGATAAATTATTGTATAAAATGTTTTCTTAAGATAACCTTCTTTGTCACCAAGGCTTTCGCAAATTACGAACTTTGCAATTATCCGTAGACGTCCTGAAGGTTGTCCGTTCTTCGCGATTTGCGAAAAAAGAAACATTGTAAAATACTCGTTTCGCATTGTATTAAAAATCGAACAAATGTACGAAAGTAAGAAGCGCGTTTCAACGTGCAAAAGCACGTAACGTACAAATAAAAGATTTTGTCAAATAAAATTTGAATAAACCGAGTGAGATTAGAACGAAATTTTTCAGACACGAAAACGGTAATTTTTTAAATGTTTAATGCATTGAAAAACGTCACATTACGTAACAACAACAGTGACGAAAGAAATTTGAAACTCTGAATTCCCAACCAATAGATCGCCATCTTCAAATTGTTTTCCAAAAAGTTTGTAAAATTTTATTGCACAGAATGAATCGCATAACTTGTCCGTCCCAAATATCTTTGATTATATTTTCGGTTATGTATTTGACAAAAAAATGTTTTATAGAAAAATTGCGCCGTGTTTAAATGATTTAGAAAAAAGACGATTTATTTACAAAATCATCGAGTTGGTAATTCTTTGAACGGAGTACATATTTTTTTGTGTTAAAAACAGAAATAAATTTTTTATAAGAAAGCATCAATTAATTTGTCGCAAATTTAACAATTAGCGAGATATTTGTAAAATGATTTGTTATTCACAGTTTTACCACATAGTCGAAAAGTTACAATAAATGCTCAAAATGCGCGTTAACTTTGTGTCATATTTCGCCTTAGGTGCAATTTTTACAAAAAATATTTTTTTTTTTTTTCGTTTGTAGAATGTAAAGTTATTTCTGGCGAACAAGTTATACGACTCAGCTTGCATAACAGTATCTACGTAATAATTAATCAACTGTTTATGTAGGTACAAGAACATCTAACAACAAAAGATTGTGATTTGAAATAAATTAGAAAATGAATATGCATGTGCATAAGCGAATGTTCGATCTATCGATTGGTTTGGAATATTGTCGCGGGTGGCACGCACGACTCGCGGTGATACATGACTCGTGGAAACTGGAAACGAAAAAGTAGAACATCACGACGATCGAAGATATTTTGAGAACCTGGATAGAAGTTCGAGGGAGGAGATTCGTGAGGAACCCAGTGGAAACGCTAAGATGGAAGCCGAGGTGTCCTCTCGAGTGTTTTCGCAAGACTGGAGTCGAACCCTTGGAAAAACAGACGCCAAATTGAATCCCTCGTCTATAAGAACGTGATGTCTCTCCCTTATCTATATAACTCTACCACTCAAGAGCCTTTTCCTTCGGGGTTTCTAGAGTTTCTTCGTCCACGGATTACACATCTATCTGTATTTCTCGCGCAAGAATCGCCGTCGCGTCCTTCGATGATCAACTTTCATAAAGTACACGAAACTTTTATTTTCGAGAATAGGTACTGCAACCAAGAAAATGATTTCTCTAGTTTGTAATTCCAACTAAAAACACGTACGCTCTTGATTATTTCTATAATAAGATACCAGAAATAGAAAATCGTTGAAGTTGGTATTGAAGTTAAGTAGGTAAGCGGTAACGTTGAGTTATGGGGAATTAATTGAAAAATACAGTCTACGTACTGTAGAGACTAAATAATTTGCCTGAGAGTCCAACTCCAAAAGACAGGCAAATTTCTGAAATCAATTGAAATAAATTCTCTGATAGATAAAATATTTGCAATAGATACGAGACATTGCAAGTCCTCGTTCCCTAATGATCTTATCTGTCTCGTACCCATCTTATCTGATCATATCTTAACCACACTATACATGTAGTTGCGAAACTCGGACTAGAGAAAAAAATTTGTCACTATTATTACCCCAGCGAAAATATAAACACTGTCAGACGCGACAAAGTGGAGAGGAGCGCAAATCGATGGATGCATGAAAACACCACGTGGTCGTGTCACTTCTAACTATTTCGTGATCCCATGGCCATTCGTTAACTGTTATCCGTATCGAACCGTAACCGAAGATTCGCAAATCCTCTCCGGGAGACAAGAAACTCAGTGATCCAACAACCTCAGTGTGGTTCAGCCTCCAGAATCTCGTGAAATCCGTCGGATTTGACGGATGTGTAAAACGGTGTGTCAAAAGTATCCGACGGCCGCGAAGTCTCGCGCGCGGAAAAATTTCGCGGCGCTCTCACACCACGCACAGGGCGATGCTCATTGTTTCGCTTTTGTTGCGTCGGCCCTGCGCGAGTCACGAGGGCGTGACTGAGTTAGGGAGCGTGGCTCGATCCTTGGCAACGTAGCCGCAGAGGCGTCCACGGTTTTCCCTTTAATACCATCCCTCTGATTGGCCGACGCACGTAGGTGGAGCCAAACGATTGGCGGCCGGCCAATCACGTGGCCCGTTGAATAATAGGTGGCAGGTTGCGACGGGGGTTTCTGGCGATTTTTCGAAGTGAAACGGCACGCACGGAGTCGCGCAGCCGTGCTGCCTAACGCTGAACACTTCTACCTCGCTGGCGAGGCCGAGGCCCCAGTGTGTTTTTACTCGGGGTTGAGTAAACTCCGGCCTGTTGTGTATCATAATACGCGTGCACGCGGGTTTACGGGTTAGCCTCGCATCGACCACTGGATGCACCCTTGTCTCGCACCACGCCGCGCCGCCTGTCTCTTCCTCGATCGACGAGGACTAACTTCCACAGACTACAGAGATATTTCGAAGCGTCAACAAAACACCATTTAAACGTGTTAACGAGTAAACGAACGCCGCCGTCTCCGTCTACCGCCGACGGAATTGATAATCCACCGACCGACCGTATCGAACCGACTGGCCCAACCATGCCGCGTACGAGAGTTTGAACGAGTGACTGTCAACCGGTATCAACATCTTCCGCAAATCTCATCAGTGGTCGTCGTTACGCATACGCCGATCTCATCTTCCGTTTAGTGAGACCAAGTGTAAATAACTGAAAGTGACTGATCGAAATCAGTGAGTGAATCTTATATACGAGAATTAACTGGTTCACTGCCATCTTCGTACAGAACGTTCAACACGTCGTGTTAAAAAAAAGTGTCGATGGTTGTATTAAAACTATTTTAAAAGTACGTTTTAAATACATTCATACAGATTCGCGTGTCACAACAGAGTGCCGTTCTTGAAAACCATCGTCAGGTGACTGAACCGAAGCGAAGACTCGGGTTTGTCAAGTGCGTTTGTAAAGATGCATACGCTGTTCAGCGAGCAGAATGCATATTACAGGCACGCAACGGCGGTTCCCGTTGGAATGGGGACTCCATCGTATCCCGGGGTGGGTGCCGCGCCGGGATACTACGAGCAGTACCGATACGGCGGTTATGCGACGGCCGCAGGTTACCCAGTCTCAGGTATAACCCAGCAGCACATTCACCATCCTGGCAAGGACATGGTGAAACCTCCGTATTCCTATATAGCTTTGATCGCGATGGCAATTCAGAATGCACCCGACAAGAAGATCACGCTGAACGGGATCTATCAGTTTATCATGGAGCGCTTTCCTTATTACCGCGAGAACAAGCAGGGCTGGCAGAATTCGATCAGGCATAATCTCAGCCTTAACGAGTGTTTCGTCAAGGTGCCAAGGGATGACAAGAAGCCCGGGAAAGGCAGTTACTGGTCACTGGACCCGGACAGCTACAACATGTTCGACAACGGTTCTTATCTCAGGCGTCGTAGGCGCTTCAAGAAGAAGGACGCGCTGAAAGAGAAAGAGGAGGCTCTAAAGAGGCAAGGCTTGGTGCCCGAGAAACAGCGTAATCAGGAGGAAACGAAACCCAGTAATATAGTTATACCGCCACCGTCGGACGCGGCAACCAAGAAATTGGGCACCCTGGAAACGGCATTGTGCAAACCCAAAAGGGAACCGGTGAACGACGCTGGCAGTCATTGCATGGCCGTGCAAGCGAAATACGGTCTTCACAGTCCGATTCAAGACACGAAGACGGCGGTAACGACGACGTCAGCCGTCGCGGTGGCTGGCCAAAGCGTTATCCAAACCGCTCTAGGTCATCAAGTGCATCAAACTCATCAGGTTCATCAGGACAGCATTCAGGACGTATCGATGGGACTAGATCCCACTAGTTTTAGCGTGGACGCTCTAATGACGACGAGAGAGAACAGCGCAGCCTTGATGACCAGAGATAATCAGCATCACACGCATCATCCCCACGGTCTTCAGCATCCTCACCCTCACTCGCACTCGATCATGACGAGCAGAGAGTCGATGGGCGCCGGGGTAGTTTCCAGGGATCACTTGCCCTCCGTTTGCACGACTACGACCACGACGACGGCCGCCGTCGCGGCAATGATGGCGACCACCGGATACGGTCACAGCAGCACCGTGTCCAGGAGCAACGGTTCGCCGCCCGGAACCATGTACGCGCCTTATTGCACGCCCACGGCTGGTTACATAATGGATCACGCGGAGTACAATTCGAGAAACCATACCAATACGGCGGGACACTCGCAATGGTACCAAGAGGCAGCTAGCCCCGATGCCGCCGCCATTTATCAGGATACTCAATCGCCGAGCTGTCAGCTTTACAGGTAATAAACAAACGACCAATGGTGAATCATCTCGTTGTTTGTTTTACCGTCAATTTTTTGATCGACTGGCTAGTATTTCATTCATATATGAATGGAACTTAAAACTGCATTGAAATCAAAATCATCCAGCGAATCATTTCATTTTTCTTTAAGAGGACTTCTTTGAATGCAATGAAGATTTAATTGCTTGAAATTAAAGAGATTGTACAATAGTTAAAAAACTATACTTTATAATATAAATAGATATTATATTGAAATATAATTGTACCGAGCGTAGTCAGATTGTTGCTACTGAAAGTAAAAGGAATACAATTTTTTGAAACTAACTTGAGACTAACTCGGAGCTTCGATTTTACGAGTGAAATTTGTAGTGGGTAAAATTCACATCCACGGGAAAAATTCCCTTTGGAAAAAGGAGTAGGTATCGATCGCAAACTATCCACAATTTGCAGATCCAGCCCGCCAACTCCACTCTCATCGAGTGCGGCTCCGTCTCCACCCTTGTATCACCGATACTACCAAGACTGCAACACCGTCAATACCAGCGGAAATCTACCCATCACACTGCATAAATACTGAGAATACCGAAATTCAAGACCTCATCACCGAGGTCTTGAAGAGCACCACACCGAACACTACGACCCGAGCTTGGTTTACGTGAAGCAAGAGTGGATTCCGTGCACGGAAGAGCTGGCCAAAGAATGGAATTAGATAAGTCCAGAAATCCATGATAAAACGACGCGAAAGTAACAGCAAGTTGAATCTCGAAATTTGCAGACACTGTACGAATTGCACGATACGTACGTTATTATTGTAGATATTTGATCGTTCGCGTATTTCATAAAAATATCGTGAACGTGTATCGTAGCACGTTGTAGGCGCAGCAAAGAATATTAACGAATAGAAGAAAGTCGAAGAGCTTGTAACAAAAACGACTCTTATTTATTTCGAGTATCGTTCATTTCTGTTCAATTCGTTCCTATCAGTCTTGCCGAAAGAATTTTTACAATAATTCAGTGATTTGTATGACCTAATGCAATAGAAATTAGATCAAAGTCCATTTACTTTTTAAAATATCCGATAGATTTGTAAATATGTAATATTGATAGTAATAAGTTTTTTGCACTTTTCAATATGGAATTAATCTCATTTTTTCTCTATAAGTGTAATCGAAGCTTGTTGCATTCTTTCAATCAATTTCGATTTTATCGTGTTTCTCCAGCATTAAAACATATTTTAATGCTAGCCAGAACATACGCGTTTAATTTTTTTCTTCAGTTTTATATTGACATCGTCTAAAAACGTTAACAAATTCTTTTTATGAAAATTCAAAGATCGGAGCAGCATTAAACATTGTTGCTGCAAATCCTCCGATTGCTATTAGAAATCATAAATCTCGTGACAGAGAACTAATCGTTTTGTGTACATAGATGTTGTGAGTTTTACTCCTCACTGATAGAACCGAATTAATAGAATTCAACAGTTATTAGACAATAGTGAATATTTGTGCAAATTGATTTACTACTTTAGGCTTTATCCTTCAAATTTCTCGCGCAAACAGGTAGAACGTTTGTTAATCTAAAAACTGAAAAAAATCTGACAGCGGTCGTTTTTTTTTATAAGCCTCCTCGACTGTTAGCGATTCTCGTCGAGAATACTTGCAGCGAATTGTTCGAATAATTCAACGTAACAACGTCCATTAATTTTTACTTCGATTAGCGATAGTTGAGTGGAACTAGTTCGATATGTTTTATACATTATTCGAATCTTATCCCGATTCTTATCGATCGAGAAGTAACGAACGAAAGAAAAGGAGTATTGTCGAGCATGTGAACTCGAGTTCTAGACATTTTCAAGACATTATCGCAATCAGAGAACACGTGCCCTTCTTTCGAATGTACGTAAAAAAAAAAAAAAACCAAGTATGTAAACATGTACTGCTTGAAGGAGCTAGCAGATTGACGCACAATCTTGAAATGGCTGCACACTCTGGCCGTAGTGATTTCTTTTTTTCGTTTTTCGAGTTCTTTTGCTTCTATCATCGAAAAAGCAGAAAATCTGGCAATTGAATATCATGAATTTTTATTAAGTACTTGACGAGTGAGTTTTCGTTTGATTATCAAAGCGGGGATTTAGAATTACGGAGAAATTATATGAAATATTTATATCGAATATCATATATCGAACAACAAATTGAAAAATAGTAGAAAGCAAGATTGGCAATTTAGTCGCGAAGAGGTTTGAGTAAAATAATCGAAATATACGAAATTCGAGTTATCGAGGGATCTGAAGATTAATACAAGAATCTCTTTTGACTCATTTCCCAAAAATTTTTCTAGCATCTCTTTTCTTTTTCATTTTCTGCTTTCGCTTTGTTCTGAAACAGTTCAACAACGAAAACGAATTCTACAGCAGAAATAATTAAAAAGTGTCTCATTACGAAATAATACCTTCAAGAATACTGGAGTTTTATTATTTCTTCTGTGATCTTCTTTGTTCCTCTTTCATTCAACTGAAAACCAATGTTTGCACGCAATATTGCTCGGTTTAGAAACTGAAACTGGCGAGGTAACGTATGAAATACGTATTTCAACATGTTTTTAAAATATTAGAGAATGCTGTACAGTATTATTATAGATTGAGGCTTCGGAATGCGTCGAAACTTTCGATTCCAGATACACGATCGGTTTAATCGCATACGGAATCATTCATTATCAATGAATCGGAAGCGCAAATGACGCGAGATGTGCCGTGAAAACAGCTGTGAATATCAATGATGATCGTCATCACCTGAGCAAACAAAGAGACCAATGGTCTCCAGGTCTTCTCACTGATCTACGGTAATTTTGCCCGATTCGAAATTCCTTCTCCTCGTGGTGAACATATTTGCATGAAAAGATATGCAAAATCTTACATATACCGCAACTGTGCAAACTTGCACCGAATTAATCAAACAGAAAAAGTATATTTCGGGTAATGTACACGCGTCCTTGTCGGAATTGATCCACTTCCAACCAAAGGACGAGATCAGTGTTTAAGATAATATACGCGAAAACAAATATTTAAACTATAAAATAACAGAACTGGAAAAGAAATGCGTGATAATTAACGCGTTTTATGATGTATAAAATGTTTCAACGTAATTTTCAAAGTGATACATTTACTATATAGCTATGATACGAGATACATTTGATTTAATGATCATTTTCCATGTTTTTCTTTTTTAACCAATTTCAGTAACACTTCAGCAATGTGTTGTAATATATTTAAACCTACATTTACCGATCTTCTTGCCGATGTCGCTTTTAATCTCCAACGCCAGATTGGGAACGAGAAATAAGAAATAATGATGTTTTTACTTGTAATGGTTAAGGATTGATGGAATATTGACGTATGTACTTAACACGGAATGGCAAAGTTCCTCGATTGATTGCGAATTAAAAGTCAAATGATGAAGAAAATCACATCGATGATCGCAAGAAACATTTCTGACAAAGATGAAAACAGATATCTATAGTTGATGGAAGCGATATAATAAGGTTATAAAATTAATCAAGTGTTAAAGTTTACATTGCTTTGAAAATCTACGTAGCAACTTGTGATATGTAAGGTGGGGGGGGGGGAGGGGGGGTTGGTTAGGATAAAAAACCTCGTTCAGGATCGTGTATGACGTTATTAATAGATTAACCTTTGGATTTCCACCTTAAAATACACATGAAAAGATATACAAAGTTGCGATATATCGTACGAAAAAGACAAAAAATATATCATTCGCTATTTTTCACAATGCGTCATATAGAAATTTCAAATACTAATTTATAGGTAAATCATTTTTTCAGCTTGAGTAATGTTGCTACTTAACTTTCTATAATCAGGAATTAATTCATTACAAATTTTGTTTCGATCTGAAATCGAGCAGTTATACGTTAGTGTTGTTATTATTGTTATTACACTAAGATATAGATAATTATACAACAGAGAGCAGATAAAATGAAAATCATAGGCTTACAGATACGTACGATGTACGTACAATAAATAACAATATCTCGTGTTACTACAAAGGGGATTGTGGTTTTAATTTATAATCTTGTAATATCGATTCCACCAATTGTACGATGAAAGTTTTTTTCTGCTAGTTAATTGAATGTAACGAGACAACGGTGATAAAATTTGTTTGTAAAAAGTGATACGATCGTTTTCGATAAAGGGGGGGGGGGGGGGGAAGCGTTTGTGTTGCGTGAGGGTTGCGTGTCTCGTCATTTTGTGCATTTATTCGCGTAACGTCATTCTTTGCGACCGATGCGCGCGGTTCGGTTGCATGAGATTGACCGTTCGATGAGAATTGAAATATAATATATATTTATTGTAAAACGGATCATGTGAATAATGAAACGATTGGAACGGAAAAAAATCGTGTCGTAGATAGATCTCTGCGTGTATATTATTAAAAAGAGTATATATATATATATATATATAGATATATGGATTGTATAGATAAAGCTATATATGTATAAATAGACAGATCTATATATACAAAAACATATTGATATTATGAAATAGTAATAATAATCGCAAACTTATTAACGTAGGATGAGTCGTGCGAATACGAAAACTACGAAATAAACGTAATGAATCGCAACGAAAACATCTTGTGTTGTTTCTTCGAGGTATATTTGCACGAAATTCTCGATTTATTCGACCATCCTTTTCCTACTCCCTCGTGGTTCAACCGTAATACCAATCTATATAACAGACTTGTAAAACTATTGAATCCCTCAATGTGTTTATTGGTATTACGGACAGAAAAATATAATACTTGAGAGAAAATATTTTAAAATTTTTTGTTAAAAATCTGTTAAAATTTTTCTTAAACAATGAACACGGCTACTCGCGAAGAATGTAAATGCGTACGATTGGCACAAACAACAGGACCGTTTAATCATCGGTGGCATCAATCAAAATTAATTTCATCGTCAAGTGCAGCGAACAAAAATAATTTTCGCTACTCTTGCGAGTAATATTTGTTTCACTCCACACCGGGAAAACGTAAAGTTTGAAAAGAAGAAACGAAGAAATGGTCAAATAATCGTTTCAAGTCGAAGTAATAAATCAAACGATTTTACGACAGAAAGAAATATAAAAGTAGCGCATCGTTTAGGATCACGGCAACAATAATACGAACGCAAGCCGGTTTAGAAGCTTCGCGAAATTTTCAAACAGACGCTCCGACTCTTGTACGATGCGCTGCATTTCGGTTGGCACTTTGTTACATCTCTCGAACAGAGATCGATTCCGATTATTTCTAGTCGCGATCTGCGAAACGTTATTTCTCCGGCGTGGGCGATAATGGAAAGATAAGAATATCTCGTAACGTCCGGCCGACTCTGTTCCGTCGAGATATTTGCACGATCGAACGACATCAAAGTCTACGTAACCACGATGGAATTCTCTTTCCAGATCGCTAAATAGGGTAAGATAGGGTTATTTCAGTCAAGCCGAGTAAGTCGTAAGTAAATCTGATCGGTAGGATTGTGAAATTTAACTACCACGGTTGTGTTAGGGTAATATTTGCCTGTCAAATTTAAATTTCAAAAACCGGCATTTCATGTGCGTCAATCTTAATACATACATGTATATAAAAGTAATAATACTTAAATTGTTCTTTAAACAACAAAAAAAAAAAAAAAATACTTTTATCATTCAATTTAATAATTTTTTCATTTTGATGTTCATATACTACGATGATTAATAAGAATATTGTAAATTATATATGTTATTAATGATGTACATACTCATCTATTAACCTCTTGCGCTAGTAACTGGTTCACAGACCATAACGAGTGACCAAACAATAATAATAATTCGTCTTCTTTTTTAATTCATCGATATATCACTGGAGAGAAATTCCTAAGAAGTAATAAATTTATTATTTATTTTGCCTGCGTTATATTTCAATATACTTAAAACTGAGAAAATATTGCAATTTTGGGTCAAATAGTCTCGACGTGCGTGGCACGTCATTCCAGCGCAAGAGGTTAAAGAATATATCCAAAAGATATTCATTGTTAAGCTCAGTACGTACATAATGAGATAGATTTGTAATCTAATAAGTAAATTTGTAATAGCGAATAAAGTTAAAATATAAAGAGGTTACGTTCAACTTACTGGAGATTACATTTGAAAGACTCGTTGGTAATTAACATCCGTTATTAACGTGAGAAAAAGCTCGGTAACTAGCAGAGTAGCCTTGCAATTTAGTAACGAGTAAAGTTCCGTTCGGTTGTTCTGTAGTTTTCGCTCGAGGCGGTATTTAACTGCATCTGCCGAAACACGTGCTCCGGATAAAGCCGGGCTTTAGAACGTTCCGTGCCGGCAATCCGTTAGTTCGCCGAAAGATAGAGTATATACCTATCGACCAGTTAGTAGAATCCCTTCGAGCACGCGTCAGTCTTTCCGTTCCTTTCGCCTTAGGGTCTTTGGTTTATGGAAAACCCAGGGTCGAGGATCTCTTGGAAGGTAAACGTGTGTCTCATTCTAAAATCCACGCCACTTTCGTCGGAATTTTGGCTAGTAACTTCAACGTGGCATTCCATATCTGATTTTCTTTTACTTCCATTGAATTCTCATATTCGAAAAATTTACTGAACATTTTCTCCTTTCATCCTGCAATCGTATTACGCGTCACTAATTTTTTTTTTTAAATTATAGAATTTCTCGTTTACGTTTATTTAGTAAGTGCATTTGTACAACGTTAATTATTATTATTTTAGTCGAAGTAACATTACGACAATGCGATCGTTTTCTTTGAATATTTAAGAACGTTTATTCAATGCGAAAACTGAAAACGAATTAGAGAGGGACGCGTATTCTTTGCTGAAAATTGTTTAGGAAATCAACATGGCGGAATGGTGGCCCGCATCGAATTGACAGGGAATTATGACGAGGTTTATTAACCGCTTGCGACAGACACTCTATCAAAGATGGAATCGAATTAGCGACTGACAAGCGAAAGTGACAGACGTCAAAAGTGGTATTTGCACAGAATGTAAACTCCCGGAATGGCGGGCCGGCGTTAGCCTCTAAACCGAACAAACACACGCGGTTCCACGCGATCGAGTCAGGTTGGGGCAATTTTAGAGCGGCGGAACACGAGGGTGTAAAAGTCGTTGGGCCCTCGATCTCTATCTTCACGGTAAACACTTGAAATTATCCACCCTGCAGCGTGCAAATATGCCGCGAAGCATACGCAACCCCTTCGTTCAATGTTTAACCTAAATGGCTTTCATACCTTTCCTTATGGAGCACCCTGATCCTTCGGAAAAAGATCACATTTCCTGTGAAACTCTCAACTCTTCTAAACGCGTCTAAACGTTTAATCACGAGATATATTTTGTTCTTGATATAAAAAACTGAGAAATTATTCTTTACACAACTATTATACTCGCTTCTATTCTGTATTCGTTGTATACGTGACTAATAATACACCACTGTCCAAAACGGTGATTGTGCTGATAGATCATGTGACTCGTGTATCGAGATAAAAAGAATATATTTCAATGGCGGCAATTGTTACATTGTTCAAAAAGTAATATTCTTATTATTAAATTTTTATGAAGAATTTATGAAATACCAGCTTAGTTGGATACTAAGGAAAACTAAGAAGAAAATACCAAAAATAATTCTCTCAGAGACAATATTGGACTTTGTACATATATAATGTGCAATCGTGTTCTTTAAAATTTTTGTGTTTGTGTTTTTCTGACTGTTCCTGAAAATCGGCGCCAATTTTCTGCGATACAAATAATTACTGAATCAACTAATCATGCTACAAAAATGACTAAAGTAGGGCTTTATCTTGAAGAGTAGAATCTTTGTGGTAAAAACGGATGAAAAGTTTAACCTCTTACGCTAGTAACTGGTTCATGGATCATAACGAGTGATCAAACCGTATATAATAATTCGTTTTCTTTTTGAATTCATCGGTATATCACTGGATAGAAATTACTAAGTAATAAATTTATTATTTGTTTTGTTTGGGTTATACTTCAATATACTTAAAACTGAGAAAATATTGTAATTTTGGGCCAAATATCTTCGACGTACACGTCATTCCAGCGCAAGAGGTTAATGGCATCGTGACTATGTTCCCACGTATGGCGTAAACATTGCGTCGACGGAAAAACCATAGCCAAACGACGATCATTTCGATGGTAGGAAAGCTAGTCGCACGCTCAAGCTACGTGTCTTGCGTTCCTCCTGTTCACTTTTTCCCGCCCTTTCCTCCCCACTCTATCGTCTCTTTCTTTTTTCTGTTTCTTCCCGCGTAACCGTTGCGCTGTGGCGGTATTAGCGGTTCCATGCAATCATCAATTTCAAACAAGAGAACGAAAGAGAAAAAAAGTTTGGCCGTCGGCTTACTTAAACAAACAGTGCGCTTTACGAAATGGATGAAGAGAGAAAGAGAATTACGACAGCGTAAACCTCCTTCGTTTCCGACTTGCGTACTTTTTTTCTAAGCAACCCAGCAGTGAGATGCATGTTGTATCGGGAGTTGATCGGCAATAGTTTGGCAATCGTGTTCGGAACCAGAACAAAACCGCAACAAAAAAGATTAATATAGAATAAAGCGAAAACACCAATAATCTCTTCTTTTGATCTTATTACACATTAGAGCAGATGAATTTAGAATAGTTTATAATACAAAAAAGAGATTTAAAATACAAAGTACAAAGTCAGTTTGAATCCGATCATGATTGAACTTTATTGTAGTATATTGTCAGACCAATTATAAAAAATTATAATAAAGTTGAGGATAGAATTAAAAATTGAGGATTAAGGATAAGATAGATAATAGAATTTTTACTGTTGTTGTTTCCTGAATATAGTGTTAGTTGAACTCTCCTGAAACAATCTAGAAGTCTATAATAATACCAGTACTGTTTTTAGGTACTAATGAGACTACTAGCATTATTATATCATTATTATTATCATAACGCTATACAAATACAGATTCCATTGAAATATTTCCATTGAAAAAAAAAAAAGAAAATAGATTAAACAAAACACACACGTAAGAGTTTTCAGATTGTTAGTAAATTTTAAAAAATATTTTTATCGCAAAAATCCAAGTGAAGGAAGCAAGATGCAGTTAATACAGTGAGGACGAGGGTGGAAAGAGAAGAACGAACGCACCGTAAAGAGAGAAGCATGGAAGAGAAAGGGGGCTTCGCCATCGTCTGCTCGTTCAGGGGAAAGACGACAGGTGTGCATTTCCCAGAGACCCGCGGCAAAACGCGAAACTGGAATCGCTGCTGGAGTGCCGTGACCTAACCTCGTACATGTAGTCGGCTTCTGTCGTCGCAGTCGCTGCTCCTTCTCCCTCTTCCTTATTCTGCTTGTAAAATTTATTTGTCTCTCTTCCAATAATCGATAATAATGTCAATTTTCTAAAATAAGAGTAAAATTTAAAAATGATAGAATTGAAATTTGAATAATGTTTAAAAAATTGGAAAATTTGTGAAATGACAACCATTTTATTTGATGTCGGAAATCTTCATTTTAAATTGCAAAATTTCCATTTTCGTAACTTTGGGATTGGAGGACATCCAATGCCTGTTGCAGTAGTTTCGTTGAATCATAGAATAACAATAAAGTCTGGTGACTTTTTAAACTAATATCTCAGAGCGCAAAGTTCTACGACCTCAATTTGGATCCTGTAATCAGAGATCATGAATATTTAAGTCTTCTAATTCTAAAATAGGTTCCGTAACGTAGAATGTAGCGGCTGAGGAAAATTGTAAAAAAGATCGAGATTTACGATTCCCTGCAAATTTCATAGTTATCCTAGTTATCACTACTTGGTTAACGCAACACCTAAATGATGCGATATATGATCGGAAGATCCTAATAGTTACATACATCCAATGATCTAATTGGAGTAATTGATATCAGAGAAATGAAAGACAAAGTCCCACGACAGTCCATAATATCCCATCATCTGATGACGATGAGTTAATAGAAAAATTTTTCTGTTTCGAAGCAATTCTTACTTGAAATTCTATTAAATAAGAAAAATTATATCTAGAGATTATAGTTGATAATATTTTTCTTATATGAAGATATAAAATGATTGTCGCCTAGAGTTGAACGATAAAGTGGAAATGAACGAGGTGCCTGGTCCATTAAAACAAACTTTCACGAACCAAATTCGCCATTCCGTCGTATCCCGGCAAATGGACAGGGTCGCACGGAGCAGCAAAAGAGAAGTATACGTGGAAACAGAAAAAGAAAGACACGGAAGAGTCTGGCCGAGCATGGAGGTGGATAAATAGAATTTCATTTACATCCAACACAGTGACGTTGTTCGTGCAAAGGGTAAAAAGAAAAAAGCTGTTTGCAGATAACGGGGAAGATGGGGAAAGGAACCAGGGAAAAGTACGATGTGGGGATGAGAAACAAACCAGGACCAATTAAAATTGGCAATTACAAATATTCGAGAAGGTTACAATATTCTGTACCGCATCTATATTTTTATCTCCCTCGTGATATTTCTTTTCTCTGCGCATTCGATCGCCCCATTCTCAGATGAGAGAAAAAGGACACAAAGGATTGGTAAAAAAAGAAACGAAAGATAGAAATAAAAGAAAGAACCAATGGAAATTGATTCGTACCGTTGTAGAGACGAAGGTTCGTCGCTATCCAATGGTATCCACAGGAACAAATCGATAGTCGTTGGATGTGGAGCATCGTCCTTTCACGACTACCATCGTGAAAATCGCTTGAAAGCGGTTTATCGGCGCACAACCATCGCCCGGGTTTATGAATATCTCTGTCGAGAAAAATATTTATCGAACTTGGTCAGCTCGCTTTTCGAATATTGCTATAGTTATTATGAAACGTATCCTCTTCATATAAAACTTCGAAGTTTCCTTAAAATTGTCACCACATAATAAGTAAAGAGACTCATCTAGACTTTTTCAAAAAATTGCACATGTACATGCATATGTTGTGTTTTACTTTATTTTCTTTTTGACACTAAAGTAAATTATATAATAATTTTAGTAAAAGCAAATAGTTGAACTGATTCCAAATTTAATTTTTTGTCTATTAGATTGTTATTTTATAGTAATCAGTTAATCAGAGCTAAAGATTTTGATTAATTCGCTTTTAAAATATTCCAATTATTAATTAATAGATATCGTTTCATTCTATAAATAGAATAATTGCTATCAAAAGTTTCTAAGCGAAGAGCGAAACGTAATAATCATTGTATGGATATTCGTGTAGATGAAGTCACACTTAATCGTGGTTTAATTCGAAATAAAGTAAACAACGGTGCCAGTCGAAAATGCAAACGTCATTATGACGTTAAATGCTAAATCGGTTGCGCGAAACGTTCCCAGGAACATATTGGTAGGCACATTTACACATCAGTGGTACGCAACAATTTGCTCGTTTTCGCCAGTAATTTCGAATTTAATTGGCACATCTACCAACGCACCAAAGAACGTCGATGTATCGATGTTCCTTGTATCGAGGTTTCCATCCCTTTCGCGCGTCTATCTCCTTCGTCCATAACATTGTCCCCGGAGGCTGTTCTAACGCGTCACACGTTATTATAGCATGGTAATTCGAATTTAAAATAGGCAATTAATTAACCGTATGCGCCAACCGATCCTTGCCGCTCACGATACTTCATCGAATGATACCACGCTCGTGAATACTTTATATTTGTTTTCTGCATTGTTTACAACATCGACCACCATAGAAACGAAATAATTCCTCTGGCATCATGATTTTCACATTTATCAGAAACGAGAGTTTTCATTCCGCTTTTTAATCCATGATTCTCTCTATCCTTTGAAGATTACAAATTATTTATTACAATTGCACCTTCTTTGACTTAATATTTTACGAAAAAATATATAATTTAAGATAAAGGTTATTCAATATTTTTTTATGACCACTTAGACGCTCTTGAATAATTATTAATAAACTTCTACGAGTCGTGGGTTACAATCGGTTATTTTAAACAGTAGTGAGATATTATGTAATTGAAAAGTAAAAGAGAAGTTTTTTTTTTGAGAAGAACTAGAAACTTTTGACTTGTTAATTTATTAATATCATTAGTTGGCAAGACAGTCCGGATATAAATATAGCTATCGCAAATTATCACAATTATCTCTCATTTTATTAGCACGTCGGAACATGTGCATTTCTTAATCATAACGCGTGACACTTTTTATGCATTTTCCACGGGAGACCCACTTCCCAGAGTAAAGACCTAGTAAGGAAAACGATTCCTCCGGTTGGGCCACCCGCAACGAGTGCACCAAGAAGTTCCCGTAGTCTAGTCCCCGTACAACCCGTCGTGTGTTTACGAAATTACGGATGATAATGTAAGCATTTTTTCACGCTCTCTACGCGTGTGGGTCCACATTCAATATGTACTGCGTCCGCGTATACGCGTCGCGTCCCGCTCCGGGGCTAATTTTAGGGTGTTCAACCCCTGTACGATACGTTGCCTGACACCGTGCCTGTTTATACGTACGTACGTATCCCACGAAATTCTGACACCGAATGCCATTAAACCGTTCAACTGGCTCCAATTTCCCAGAATTGCTCGTCTTCACTAAAATCTCATCAGCATTACTATTGCATTATTATTATGCAAGTGTCCTATTATTCCAAGTATCCTATTTCCAAAAGGATGAATTTTATTTTGAAATTCCTTCTTTATAAAGCCTCACGTTTATTTTCATTTATTAATCTATCTAATTTCAATGGTCTCTTCTGGCAACAACTAAAAATTTGAGCTTTATAAAGCTAATGGTACGATATATCCTAGGAGAATTGGATCGCTATAATTTTTCTGATATTATTGAGCTTATTCATTAAGAATGTATCTGAGTTAATTTAGATTATAAGTTAGCATTTAATAACGTACCTTGGAGTATTGGCTGCAAGTGAACGTTACATTCTCTGAAACGTATCGTACAAAGAAAAATCGCCATGTGGGTTGGTATTTGGCATCTTTAACTTCATCCGAGAGAAATCGATTCACATTTTGCTGGGCAAGCGACCCAAAGCGACCCACGAAACCGTAAACATTTCCGTTGTGTCGGCGTCTCTCTTTGGGCTTCGTGTTACAGCATTCATGGACGAGTACACCCGCCACGCGTGCATAATGGCATATAAGAGGAAGGCCGCGGACTCCAAATAGCATTAAGTCATTGCCGGTGGCCAGTGGTGCGCGTGATATCCTCCTGTCGCCTACCGATTGTATTGTTACGCTCCCATCGCACACGTATTGTATGTGGATGCACCTCAGACCCATGGATGCGATCTTCCCAATCTAAAAAAAATGTATCTACAATGAGAGCCGGAGAATGAGCTGATTATTTCGAGTTCGTATTCCGATAGTTTACTCCCGCCATGTTTACTCCCGCGAGAAGGCAGACGCATTCTCGTTCGATCGAACGATTTTTTTTTTTTATGTCGAATCGAATTATCGGGCTATGTTGATACTATGATGAATTTGATTTTATCGTTTTTATAGTATAAAATTTTTGTAATCATATCAAAATGGTAATAAATAGTACTTGAAGTAGCTGATTATACACAGTACACGTGTATATAAATGTTATAATGAATTCATATACCTTTCGCAAACGCCATATAAATATAGATTTTTATGAGCTTAGATATTTGACTTCAATCGGGACAATTTATTAAGCTTTATTAAGCTTTATTTATTATTAAGCATTAGAAGACATATTTATTCACTATTATACGCTGCAATCATAGTTAATAATTGTGTATTTGTGTTCTAATTATTAATAATAGTGACCTCTATTAACGTTAAGAGGTGAATATTTCAGAACATTCTATATAAAGTACATGTATTAACTAGATATTTACCTGTTAGTAATCAACTGTAAAATATGATTTCTATCAAAGGAGTGATAGCATAGTCTAATTCTCCTACTGCATTGCGTTTTTACCATGAAAGATATGTATTTCCTCTTTTACGCAGCAAATTTCACTCAAAGCTGAAATGATCCAGTGATTAGTAAACAATTAATGAAAAATGGATCGATACCGACAACTTCTTTGGCCAAACATAATCCCCTGAAAAAGATCATCGTGCTGACAGAGGGGAGGCAAGTATACATATAGCTACATTCACCGATTTCACGGTAAATCGAGCGTTCCTTAGCCATGGGTCTGGTGTACCCTTACGCAAACCCATTGTGCACGAGTGCCTCCTGTGGTGTCACGGTAGAACGAGAACAGAACGCGGATTGGCCCGCAGGTCGTCCTGTCTTCAAAATAGCATTACCAGCGTTCATAATGGCTCAACCGGTGCATCATTGATATGGCTTAAAGCCCTGAACCTGAAATTAGTATATATACATACACACATAGAATGCATACTTAGAATACATACATTCGTGTTATGACAAGCGAATAAACTTATGGAGAACGGCCGTCCTCCATCTACTAAGACGATACGCAACAAAAGAGATTAGTGTTTGTATTTTTTCGTGACAAAAAGAAATGATTTTATTTTAGTGGTAAGCATAGATGCCTGTTCATAGATTTATTTTAATTTTGTGTGTCGGACGTCACAGCGGAGTGCTTTACGAGCTGTGAACTATCCCGGATAAGTATTTTTCCAACGTGGTAGCGAAACGGTTTACACGAAACGGCAATAATCAAAACCCGTGTAAATTTATTACGTATTAATGTGTTTCAATGCGAAAATAAAAATAATCAGGGCACGGTTGGTGCAAATAAGCTTTTTGACTCGGCACTCGGCTTCACTATCGAAAAGTGCTACACAGATAAGGGCCCCGATAGGGTGGTACAGGCGATGACGGTGATTTAATATTTTTCTTGTTATGAGTATAAGCTCGCTAGTTTATTCTGAAAACAGAAGCCAAGCACCGCTTCGTGTCCTCGTGCAAAACCACCTGCACGAACGAACAACCATCATGGGGGTATCGTCACTGCATTCTGGATCTTACTTATTTACTCACGTATTTATTCCATTCATTTTTTCCGACCTTATTTCCAAGTATTTTGTTCGGTGATTAATATTCTCTATTCTGAAAGATCAACACAATCATGATTGTGTACGGTCTTGCTAATATATATGATACTTTCGTTATTACAGTAATTTTCTATATCTTATTTCGACGATCGCAAATGTATTAATATAATACATTATAATATATTTTAATTTTTCTGAAATATTATTTTATAATGAAAATTATTCATTTTTATATTAGTAATAGAACAGAGTTTATGTTATTTTGAAACTATTACACTGCTAACTATTACGATAGTCAATGCATTAATTTATATCTGAAAATGGAATGGACCAACTAAATTGGTTGATGATTGGTTTGTACTTAAATTTTCTTTTTTTCTTTCTTATCAAGCAACTACGACTAATTATTAATCATATTATCTAAAATTTTGATAGATTCTTATTGCTCTTGTGCCAGATGAAAATGCTGGCTGTTTATGGATTTAAAAGTGACACCTATTTACCTGTGTTCATATTATCATCAAAAATGAAATAAAGCTGTTGCAACGCCGTAAAAATTCCAGACATGGTGCATTTACGTCTAGTCTATTCGACGTGACTGGGGCAGAGTAAAGAAGAAAGAGAAGAAGAAAAAACGAGTTATATGCGTTTACGTGATTATTTCGAGAAGTCGAGACGCGTCCCCCGTCACTGATGGATGCCGCTAACGAGCATGACTGACGATTGACAAAATATTCTCAGTGTGTGACCCAATGTAACTGTGCCTGCTTCTGTGTATAGAAAAGAATAAAATTTTGCAGTAAGAGATTAATGTTACTATAGAATCATCCTTAATAATAGGTTCTTGTCTATAGTTTAAATTGGATTTATTCTTCCAAGGTGTGAGCCACTGTTATTAAACATTTCTCTTTTTCTCTCTTTTTTTTTTTTTTTTTAGTTAAATCTGAAAAGCGACAATTTTTAAGAAATGGACAATAGAAGAAAGAAGTGAGTGTTCTTTGCACGCAGAAGGTGTTGAAGTAGTATGGAAAGTTAAATATATGCGTAGGATGCACAGGGAGGACAAAAAGCATTTCCTCTTGTCTGACGAGTACACTTTGAAGACCGAACGTAGGCTGTAAGCAGGCAAAATATGAATCTTTGTTCCATACATGCGTACACAGGAGAGCATTCTACTTTTTGAATAATTCTTCACTCTCCCTGTTGCTCCATCTTTCCGTTTGATTTCTACTGCCCAGGTATTTTCCTATATGAATACGCATATTAATAAAATTCTATTATTAAAAAATCGACGTACGAGTGCATTCTTTGATATAAAAGCAATCAAGTAAGTACTTATTGAGTATGAAATGAAAATGGAGATGGAAATTGAAAACTTTTTACGTTATAACAATAGGATAGAAAAGCCTATTTTCATGATTGTGAGATCATGTAGAATCTTGTTGGACACGCACGTAAGCTGTAACCGTTTCTTGTTGATACTGGCAATGAGTTATGTTGACACAACGCAATCTGTCGTGGTTGCTCGTTGAATATTAAGAACATATTATGACAGATATGCCGTCCGAATATCAAGAAAATTAGATAGCTCGTGCTAGTTTGAAATAATAATTGCTTCAAGGATCATGAAGCGAGCGACAAGCAATTATAAAAAGATCAATTTTGCGCGTAACTAGAAGACGAAACTGACGAACGGAACGTTGGAGTAGGATTCACAAGTTTCTCTAACCGTGACGCTTGTTTAAATCTCGATTCCAGCGTTTCATGCACTCGCCGTGGGCCAAGAGACTCCACTAATAACCCGGATCAACGTGAATCTCCGTGTCGATCAAAATCAAAGATCTTCTTTGGAAAAGTCGATACGTCAACAAACAAGGCGTCAGTTGAATTTCGTCTGAACCTTGTGCAGACACCAGGAAATCCTAATGTTAACCGATATCCCAGTAAGACGGAACATATGGTGCACTCAACCAGACGTTAATCACAAAATATAGATATTTAATTATATTAAAATATTACGTTTATCAGATCTAAAATCTAAGGTCTAATTCTAATCTTTTTCTTTATTCCTCTTACTTCAAATCAAATCAATCTTTTCCAATTTCCGATATGAACTTTTAAAACAATTCAATACATAGGTATCTACATATGAAGACATAGATAGACTGCGAAATTAAGATTGTAAGGTTTAAGAGGTTTACGAAGTTAGTGGCCCCAAAACGAAAAGTTTCGAGACAGCTTTTTGTCGAAATGTTCGGCAATTTTTTGCACGAGCCTGTAGCCGTGGTTACTAATAAAGCAATAAAAAACAGCTCATTGGACTGCCTAGCGTATTTCAAAGAGACAGTAATGGAGCTTGAAAGCCGCCAGCTAGGAAAAGGAAGTAGAAGAAGAAAGGGGTAACAGTGAGGAGAAAAAAGGTCGAGGAAGAGACGAGAAACATTCGTCTTCGAAGGCGTTCAACCGTTTGATAGCGGAACCACCCAGCGTTGGCACTGCTTGCTTGTCTCCTTTCAGAAGAGGAAATTGGCTGCAACCGTCGGAAACGTTTATCGGAGCGACAACCGTAGAAATCTAAATTTCTTCGCACCTAAAGAAAATACTCGCATATTAACAAATACTGCCGACAGGTCAAATGAGATTTTTTTTAAAAACTGAAATGTTAAACTGAAATTGATAAGTAGTGATAATTAACTTAATATTTCAGAAGAAAAAAAAAAAAAATGATTTGCCTTGATTTTTCGAACACAAAGATTTAGAAACTTTTTATATGAATATTCGAACATTTAAATCTCTGAAATTTGAAATATTTAAATTTGAATTTTTTCTTAACTTTAGATATTTAAATGTGAAACAATTTAAAACACGAAAAAACAATGTTACAACAGTATCCTTTCATTTTCAAACGCACTAGTAAGCTATTCCAATGCACGAAACGATCATATTTACACAAATGGCAGTTGGTTTCTCGATTTACTTCCTGAGCGAGGGTCATCTAATAGACGGATTGTACCCAACTAAAAATTACTTCCGCCGCTCGTAACAATTTGTTTCTAACGACAAAAGCAATACACTACTTGTAACATTCTTTCTAAAGAGACGCTATTTGTACATCTTTGAACGCTTAATTCTAAAATTGTTTGCCAAGTAAAGTCAAGCAAATAACATCGATGATAATATTACCTTGTATCTTGCATTGTTGAGCAATCTGAATCATGAAAAATGAGTAAACCTAATTACAGAAATTAACTAAGGGTATTGTAATTAACAGCCGTTAAATTTCGAAAGAACGAAACAGCTTGGTCGTTGAAGAGCCTTCGGTATATATATATATATGTATATATATGTATAGCCTGCAGTTCAGAAGACCCCACATCAGACCCTCGGAAGGCGTCAAACCTGTCGACGGTGGGTGGATGCGTTCCTGAAGACGAACGGTTTTTTTACGTGACGCCAGACGTTCCTTGCGCCTCGTCAAGATGTCAACGACTTGACCGATGGATCGACGAAGGATTCTCGAAACGCCGCCTGGATCACGCTTTCGCATAAAGCCACGTGATCGATCGGGATGCTTCGTGATCGAGGTAACGGGTATCATGTGACTTCTACGTGACTCACCACTATTTCTGGAAATTTACGATTTTTTTCTCAGACATAAAAATGACCGAATAATTTACCAGTAGGGGAGAAAGGTATGCGATCGTTTTGACTGAAATCTCTGTATATGTATATCACAGATATATCGTGAAACAGTGGTTCTTTTTACCCGGCTGAAAAGCGCAAGGAATGCCGAGAACGGACGAAAGAGTCAAGATACAACCAATCATCGCCGTTAATCGAATCAGTCAACATTCTTCGTTCGTAAGATTGCATTGTTTACGGGACATGGTCGTGTCGCCTCGTCTCAGAATGAGATCGCATAAATAACCTGGATGGAACCTTTCCCTTAGTGCTAGTCATCCAAGAGGCTCATTGTGAAGCCACATCGAATTTCTTTCTCTTCCTTCTCTCCATCCCATTCGCCCTTCTTCATCGTTGATCCCCGTCGGGTGTAGGAATCCCGCCTGTATGTGTCACTGTTGTGACGCAGCAACATGGAGACGCGAGTAGCGACGAAGTAGCAACGAGAAAGATGATGCGAGCAGTCAGCCTCATTGTGCGATCGAAAAATGACCACACGGATTTTTTTTCTCGGTTCCATTGAGACTGGAGAGGTTCGAGAGACTCGAATCACTCTCTCTCTTCTCTCTGTACCCGTTTCTTCCCTCCGTCTCGGAGATTCATTCATAATACCCGTCCTCGAGTGGAGGCTCGAAGTGGACCGGATGGTATTTCGTTTTCTGACAGGCTAGCATCGCCGGTTGATCCTCCGTTCGAATTACGAGTGCGACCGATGTTACACGACCGAGTGCCCGGGAGCCCCGGTATTTTGCTTATAGTATAAATAATCGGCTCGATAGGCTGCTCGTGAATCGTCGAATCTCTTTTTTTGGCAATGAAATGTTGCGCTCCATTCACCAGTTGTACCTTTTGTACAACATTTTACGTAATGACGAGTGAATCGTGTGAATCTGTTTAAAATATTTCTAACATCGTTGTTCTCTTCGCTTCTTTTTTCTTGAGATACTTTCTTTTTCTTTTCATACTTTGTAACATTATATTTTAATGTCTATCAAAGTGGAACCGAGGAAAGTAGCAAGGTTAAAACAAGTGTCAAATTAATTTAATTTCCATATTTTTTTAAAAATTATTTAAGAGAAAAGATTTTTTCCTGAAATTTATGAAGAGTTAAATTTTTTATCAACTTCAGTTCGTTAAATCAAGCGACGCCGTCAGTAGCCATCGCAATATGGTGCCGCGCTGTCTATGGACACTGAGGAATTCCAATGAAATTCATCTTTCCTTGTCAAATATTTGCTTTCACGCGAAGCCACTTGAATCACTTTGACTCGACTCGTTGCAATTCACGATTCAACGTTAAGAATACATGGCCGCATGGTTGTTCCCTTAATGTTGATCGAGAAAGCGATATACTATTTAATACTATTTTCATCATTTTCAAAAATGTTAACGCGTCTAACTGACATGAAGTATATCTATGATATGTAACTCTTTATTATAGATCTTTGAATTTTTGCCATTTCTACATCTTTATCTTATTATCTTTATCTACACACCTACATCTTCGCTTGTATTCGTCTGTATCTATTTTATATCTTCATTTATGTAAATTTATTTATATATACATCTTCTATATCTCATCTATATTCATCTACCTAGAATGTATATCTTCATTCTTATATATCCATCATCTCGATTACAATAATTAACGATCAATCGAAGTAGCGCAGCATATTGTCGTCGTGTGAATCATCAAATTTCTGAAAATATCCGCAATCCGCAATTCGACGTGGTGCAATACGCAAAACCGCGTGTGCCGCTTTTTCGTCATAGCGAAGTTACCATCGGTGCGATTTCTCAAATCCCGTCCCTCTATCGGCCGTTCATAAATCGGTCGTTTGCTGTGTTTCCGCACGTACTGAGAAAGCAAACAACAGATAAATCAACGATAAAATGTTCCGTCGATCGACGAATTGACCGGAAGAATAATAGTTGCTCGTGCCTCGATGATGGCAGCGTGCTAGGTGCCAAGCCGTCTAGTTATCCGAAGATACGTTCAAATAAAAATAAAAGCCAACACCTATACGTTCAACAAATTATAGTATCATTTTACAGATGATTGTATTTTACTCTTTCTTTCTGTTTTATGACTATGTTGCACGAGTAACATTTTAGTTCATCACAAAGTCATCGTATTATATTTATAATCGATTTAAAATTTCGCGATTAAAAATTAGCCATTTTATAAATTGAAAATTCAATTAATATCCGAATTTAGTGTAGAGAAGGAAATTGCACGAGACATTTGTAATGGAATTTAAATAAAAAAGTTGGCACAAGAAAAAGCGAAATCCTAAAAATACATAAAATTTGAAACAACGTGATCTATGACTATCGTCAAAGTGGAAATTTTATTCGTGTCGATCTGACACAGCTTAATTAAAATATTTGGAAATCTTGGACTATCAATGATATTTTCTTAATGCATTGTGCATACACGAGAAGTAGCTAAATACGTTATCCATGAATTCTATTTCATTTCTGGAAGTTCATGGGGGAAAAGCGAGATAGAAAGAAAGGGGCAAGCAAGGGAGAAGGAGGATGCTCGCTCCGTGTTGACTTTGGCTCGGAGACCTCGCTTAGGTGGCAGTACGGATGGAAATATCGGCCGCTAAAATAATTCAACGACAAAGAACGGCGATCCAACGAGAGGTCGAGAATCTCCTATTGGCGGGTTTTTTAAATTGTCGTCGCGCCTTTAAAATAGTTCGTCGAAATTTTCGGATCGCCCTGGTACCTTGTATCCGATGAAAGCTCACTGCTTTATGGGCGGAGGTTCAATCGAAATGTACGTGTCCGAGCAAATAAGTAACAGAGTACGGTGCAAAATGAAAGTTTAACGATACACTCACTCTGATATATGAAACCTCGATATACCGGCCTTTTCGCCGAAACATCCAAGGCTAATTTGTAGTTACGATATTCAGAGAATTTCCAATTATGTTGAATGAAATTATTTATGGACTTGGAGAATATTCAGTGCATATATGTTATTTGGCTTCAAATTAATTTTAGATAACTTAACTTTCTTTCTAAATGACTCGACAGAATTGCAATAAAGAGTTCTTTCAATTTTTATTAATGGAATCGTACGGTAAATTCTATATGAGTTGAAATATGTACGCAATACAACATTAATCTCTTGCGTTGGTAACTGGTTCGCGGACCATAACGAGTGACCGAACCGTATACAATAATTCGTCGCTTTCTTTTTCTTTTGAACTCGTCGGTATGATATCACTAAATAGAAATTAAGAAGTAATAAACTTATCATTTGTTTTGCCTGGGTTACATTTAAATACACTTAAAACTGAGAAGATGTTGCAATTTGAGACAAAAAATTCTCGACGTGCGTGGCACGTCATTCCAGCGCAAGAGGTCGACCTGTATTTCTGCATTATTCTATACATGTCTAATACATATCTAATATACTAAAGGTGTCAAACACGTATGAGATATAATTACCCTAATCTTTCTGCTACATCCTCCATGCACCATTCTCGAAACTTGCGCAAAGTTTCAGAATTAAAAAAGGGGCATGAAAAGCGTGAAGAAAAGATGAACGAAAGGACAGCGATTTTGAGTTCTGCACAACGCGACGTGGGAAAGCTGATGGATAAGGGACGACGAAGATGCCTATGACCATTTACCTGTCAACCACCTTCTTCCTCTTCTTCGTATTCGTGTTCTTCGTGTGCCAGTACTGCTCCAAGGTGGTACAGCATCGGCACTGGCATCGACTGCTCACGTAGTCGCGCCTACCAAAACATCTTCGACGATCCTCCATTTGACTCGCCATTCATCGCTGGTGAAACAGCTTAATATAATCCTATTTAAGGAGCAGCCATTGTGACTATACCCGCTAGTGGTACGTGACCGAAATTATTTACTCGTTTATTAGATGTTGCTGACTGATCGGCAGCCTCCGTTGGATTTGACGTTCGGTCCTGCCTTTGTGTCACTTCATTGTTACTCAAGAGACATTTGGCCGGTCAAAGATACGCTCACTTAAAGATTGCAACTCAAAAATTCTTTTTCCTTCCTTTTCCTTTTTTTCTTTAATAGGTTTTAACGTCACATCAACTGCACGTACTTACGTCGTTATTAGCGATGACGATAAAGATTGAAAATATAATAGAAATTGTTACATCGTATCTTTCAGAAGTAGGTACCTTTCAGAGAGATTTTTATATAGAATTGTTCTTTTAATCCAAAATTTAGACTTATTATATTTGATGCAATTAGAATGTGTCTAACGGTAGTTGTCACATGTTGCTCCAGTTCATTCTATTTTTTCTTTTTTTTCTTATAAAAGTTTATCTGAAAGAAGGAGATTTAAATAAATGAAAGCGTGTAATTTGTGACTTTGAACAATTTTTTACAAAACAGATTAATCAGCAATTAATTTCAGCTTGTATTAGATACGCTCCACCACAAACTCAGTAGAAAATTTATACGAGATTCCAGGAGTTTCAAACTCACGCAAGGATGAACACCGTCCGCTCTGTCGATCCGGAAACCACAGGACCACGAATCTCGTGGAAATCTTGTTTTCTATGATGACATCTCGTACACATGTGCATGCAATAGGTAACCATATTCTCGGCAAGCAGTTTCGTCTTGAATAGCAGCGTCTGTTATCAAACCGTCTGATTAAAAAACTTTGTGACAAATAAAAAGAATATATTAGTCAAATTAGTATTTTTATCAAATTTTAATTAGTCTGCTATTACAACTAAACTATCAAATGCAATGCTAACGAATAAAATAATTACAAATTAAAAAATATACATTTTTCTATTACGAATTGATTTTACATTGCGTTGTACTTCACTGGAAATAGGGGATTATTGGAAATAGTTGTTCGCCATGCAGTGAGTTACGCTTACTTAAATAGAGTCATATCATTGCCAGAGAACGATTAGATGCAATCGAATTCCAGGATCGGTCTGTCGGCAAAGTTTACACTCGAGTCTCGGCATAGCTTTGCTATGTTAGTTGGGCCAACATAAGCAAACCTCTTGAGACGAGGCACATGTGGCCAACAATGGACCAAATAGTATAGAAGGTTACATGTGTAACGTAAGATAAGGACCGGAACCGGATGCCGAGAAATGAAGACAAAGGTTCATCCGTGGAAAACGTGAGCCTTGGAAAGGCCGAGTAGCTGATAATAATTTTCCTCTTGTTCTCTTCTTTATCTTTTCACAGATTTCTCTTGTTCTGTTGAAAAATAAAATTCATTAGATTAATATTTAATTGGAATTAAATTATATAAATACAAATGACTGTATGAATTAAGAAATTAACTTTCTTTTATTAACAATTTCAATTTTTATAAATTTCAAAGTACTCAACTTAAATCATGTTCAAAATACATGTACTGTTAGGTTTAAATTTCCAATCATTGGACCTAACACGAACCTGATAGTAGTCCAATTTAAGCTTCACACATTTCTACGATGGTCCGACAACCGAATCTCTGTTCGAATATCAGGTTATACGATGCTCATCATGGAACATATATATGACTGAAACTTCTAACAACTCAACTTCTAAACTTCAACTATTTGTGCATATTCTAATACAATTATGGCATTGTATTCCAAGATACAGAAGAATACGTGCCAAGTATTCCTCCGATGAAAAATTGTATCATCTGAGTTTACGCTAAACTCTATACTATTGATTACTATGAGATAACTTTTCATATTTTTCAGATGCACGACATCTAATCAATTTGCACATATTCAGATGGGTACGTTAAGTTAGTAAGGATAGAGAGAAACTTCTCGTACCACCAGAAGACTCTCGGACTTTCGTAGGATTAACCGCAGACTTTCCTGGCCTAGAGAACGGCAGGAAATGCTCGTGTGCCAGATTGGCCTACAGGATTAAAAGCAGAAGCGACAAGGCAGGTTCTGCAAGCAAGGTGACTCGCAAGGACCACCCGTCAGTGCCGTTTAAAGGATTATCCTTGGAGGTGCCATCGTGTCAAAACACCGGACCACTAAGAATGGCTTGACTTTGACACTCGCTGCCGTAGAATTGTTGAAAAGAATAGAAATCGCCAATTGTTCGATTGTCATCGCAAAAAAAATATTCAATCGTGCAATAATAATAAATTTGGAGTACTGTAAAAAAAAATATAAAGATATAAGTAATAAAATACGAATGGTGTATTTCTTAGATATTTGATTGTGTTAATTACAATTTACTTATCGCAATTGATAGAGCAGTTCCAACCGTTTTCACATACGCTTCCTTCGACCATACTTCTGCTACCACATGCATTTACGATACATAAAATAATCGTTTGTACGTATGTCCACGTGTGCGCGGACACGTCCTGTCAAATAACGGTGGCGGCATGACTACCGAGCACATATTGTCCAGTCACAGTCTGCCACCGAGACAAGGAGAAACTCTGCACTGACAGTCAGCCCCATTAAGTCCCATTATGGATTTTGCAGCGCGAAAGATACACAGTATTCGCGTTGCACCTTCACCGAACTTTTCGTTGGTCGCAGGGCAACTCGTTAAGTCGAAAGACAGGACTGGCATCACTCGAAGAATGATAACAAGTTTTGCTTTACAGTTGAGGTCGATAGGATACGCATAGGTACTTAACTACTTAACTCTGCCACGGTTTTCGAATTTATGTAAATAATATAGGCATTATCTAGGTAACATTTTCAAACTCGAAATTCCAAATCAGTATAACTGTGTGTGATTTGACATCAATAAAATCTCTTTCATACTTCATTCAAATTAAATATATTTTTTGAGATCAGATAAAAGCCGAGTTAAAAATGATAGAGGAAATATAGCAGGGTTAAATGCAAATAGAAGAAGTTTCGAATATTTCTAATTTATAAGAGAATACCTAAATTTTCATTGGGATATGATTGTGTAACTTGTTCTAAAAAAAAGTGATCGCTAATCCTTTTTAAACTCTGAAAGTACATTGTTTTAAAATGAAGAAAATTTGACATCTGGCTGATAGTTTTATGGTCAATAAAGATTTGTTCACTACTGATATTGTTTGTTTGTCTAATTATCATATTTTTCTACATGTTACGACAATGCAACGATGCGAAGATCACACCAGGAGTATCACGTAACAAATGGTGACAAATATTTTCGGGTGCATTTCACACGTGCAAGCTGGTCTAAGCGATCCTGCCTCTGGAAGGAAGCTGGTATCGTATTAATTGTCGTTCCCTTTCGTCAGGCCGTTAATTAAACGGTCACCGCCTACCCTGAACGTCGGGTTGGATTTTCTGGCCACTGGTGCCACGCTGTCTTGCGGCAAACAGTCCGGAAAGACCATCATTTGTATGGATCTTTTTGTGGCAAGGACACAAATCCATTACATACTTATCTAGATCTTATTAATATTTCTTAGATTACATCTTTTTTAGATTTCTTCATTTTCATATAAATTTCTTCATCAAACCTGATGATAACAGATAAGAACAGAATAAATAAAACAAAATGATTAAATAATCCATAAAATATCTAGAAATATATAAAAATTTAGTTTTATCATTTTAATAATCCGTACATGAAATTTTCAAATTATCTTTCCGTTCCAAAAACTCCAGTAGCGAAGCAATCTATATTTAAGACATTTAATTCAAAAGATCTAGTAGTACGGAGCATAGCGCGTACATTTCGGCACTTTTCGTGACAACTCGTGAGCATTTAGGTTTTCATTCATGATGGAAAGCCCCAAGTCCTCGCCCCATATCCTCGACAGGATTTCGAAAACGGTTTACTGTTTTCTCAGGCAGTCAGCAGGGCCTACCCGATATTGGCGGCTCTCTGTTTTCTTAAGCAGTGGGCCCACTTCCTTATTGCCACGCCCGAGAAAAAAACGAGGATAGAGAGCCTTCGGTGCCACGCTGTCTGCCAAAGAGAGCCATTCTCCGATGTTGGCGAGTACAGTCCTTTCTTTCTTTTCTTCTCTGGAAATATTCTTGATAATTCGATTATTATTATCATTATTAGTCTTATTAAAATAAAAAGAGGATATAATATATTGAAGCAATTATTTTAGTATGAAAATACATCTTCAAGGACACATTATTTTTGTACATATATGTAATCTAAAAATTATTTTTAACCTCCTAATAAAAGGTTAAATAATTCTGTCACTAAAGATTTCAGATATCTCCTTTTTTTCAATGCGTTTATTTAAAAAACGTGGAATACAGAATGCATAAAAAAAAAAGATATATTGAATACTGAAACCAAATATTGGAAAACCATATTTTAATGATATTTATAACAATCATTTCGGGTTGTATGAACCAAAAGAGAACAGCAGCGATAACATACTAATTTTTACATGTCCATGCTAGCATAATGCTCATTTCCGTCAAAAGTAAAACTTTTACCCTCATCCCCTCCGAGCTCCACCATTGTTGTAATTATACGTCTGCAGAGTGAGCCAATGGTAATGACGTTACTGTCTCCCCTGATGTCCGCATCCGCAGCCCCGAACTTCAGCGTGCCGCGATCGAAGAAAGGCGCAGGTCGACGAAGAAAAGGATGTCTAGGTGGGGTAGAGTACCGCCCTACGAGAAGGGAGAACAACGATGACAGGAACGAGAAAATATCGACGCGAGGGGATGGGTTTCTTTGTTTTGTGTGATAACAGCCGCAGGGGTGACGGACTGTGGCATCAAACCAAACTGAATATTACGTCCGCACTTACGTCGCTTCCGTGTTTCCCTGAATATATATGATATGTAAAGTAAAATAGCCGTGCAAGGAAAATGAAACCTAGTTTTGTGCCGACGTGTATCTGAACCAGATAGAAACTGGAATACGAAACTTGCTTCTTTTAACAGTACACAACACAAATTCGTTTTTCTTCTTCTCTACTTTTTCCTTTCGTTTCTTTATTCTAAAATTAGATTTGTTGTATTAAATGCAAATTTTGTCAAACTGAATTCTATAAGGTTTACTTAGTACACGACAATTCGCGACTATTGAAAATATTTCCAAACTTGTGCATTTTACTCATCAAAAACATACGTACATTTGCATAGGTATATATTTGTCAATAAAGGAACAATGTACATATACATACATACGAAATAGCTAACATATGCTCTATGAAAAACCCAAAATTATTATTCTAACGATACTTGGCTTTGCATACATGTATATATACTATCTTTTCCAAAAATTTATTGATAAAAGTTATCAGAGCTTTTGAATTTAGCTTCTCTGAAAAGTTTATAAATGTTTCCATCTCTGGTACTTTAAATCCTGTACCATTTAATGTTCATAAATACCTGCAACACAGAATAATAATTGTTGTTTTATAATGTAATATTGTTTTATGTTGCACAGTTGCACGAAGTTGTACAGCAAACAAACACTTATGTATTTAATATGTGAGTCGATGCTTGCGTCATCTGTAATTAAATTCCGTGACAAATCGTTGCCCTACGGTACCGACAAATCACGGTAATTCATATCCGCTTTACGAAGTATTTATCATTTTTTCCACAGGAGAGGTCACGTTCACGGCCACGCAATAAAGCCCTCGCTGCGACGTCTATCCACATGTGCCAAAAGCACTAGGGAGTAGTAGGGGATCTTCGTACCACGAAGTAGAAGGGAAAGAAAAGAGGAGGAAAAAATAGAAGAGCGGGGAAAGAACGTATCGAGACGTAAATCAGGCAGCAATTAAAATTAGCGAGAGGTTTCACGTTAAACGGCCCGGTTACATTTATCCATCCACGGCTCTTTGATGAGTTTTCCCGAGAACGCGTCAGTTACTTCGAACCTCTGTCGGTTTTTCGGCATTCGCAGCTCAAGGTTTACGCGTATCCGTTGTCGCTTCGCTTTGATGTTCGTCTCTTCCTTCTCCACGTTCTTTCCGGTCTCTCTCTCTCTCTCTCTCTCTCTCTCTCTCTCTCTCTCTCTCTCTCTCTCTCTCTCTCTCTCCCTCTCTCTCTCTCTCTCTCTTTCCGCCTTTACGGATCTTCCAGACTTCCTCTGTTCCTTCCTCTTCCTTAAACGACACTACAACATCTATCAACGTAATTTATTATTAGTCTCTTATTCATTTTATTTTCGCTATTGAATCTTATAACTACCATTTTCTTGATAATGATTCTCAAAACATTTTAATGGGCCAGCATTCTGGGCTTTTAGGTCTTGGCCGTTATTTAGTACGTCATCCTTGTCCATGTGTCCAAATATGCCATTGTGAATCCATAGAGTTCGTCGATGAATCAACACGTACGAAACTTTATTTACAGATTTTGCAGTTATTTTAATCTTCAGCTTTGTCTCCCTTTATTTTCTTTCAAGGAAATGCCTTTTATTCATTATTGCATAAGGTAGATTCGTATTCTTTTGTTTACATATATAATTCGTATATAATCATCAGTAATACATACATACATATATAATTGCGTTTCCTCAATAATTTTATAATTTACATTTGTACTTATATTTGTATTTATATTTGTATTTTACATTTTATAATTTATATTTATACTTACTTTATCTATGTTTAACAGAAATGATGCCGAACAACGATTCGGGGATTTGAAATCAGGCCGGTCGTTGCGAATAAAAAATGATCATCCGTCGGATCGACCGGTGGCGTTATTCAACTGACACAAGTCCTAATCCAAAGATTGATCTGGAATTATGGCGCCTTTCAAATCGTCAGTAGTTCAAATAGTTCCCCTTTTTCTCGTTGAGCGACCGATGGCGCTGCTTCGCCACGTGAAATCCATAATTCCATGCGTTAATCTACGATCTACAGCAACTTACAAGTCTAATCTAACCACAAGAGAAACGCTGACCTTTCTTTCCGAGATCCGACTCGTCCCTTTTCGTGCACGTACGCATATCTTCAAAGATGGATAAGAAAAGGGGCGCGAGGCCCAAAGAAAAAGACATCGAGAAGGACCTCGGACGGTTCATCCTTCTCGGAGTGTTTTAAGTCGTTCCAGATGGCCTAGGGATGGTCGAGGTTCTTTCGCGGCAGCCACCTACAGGGTGCACACCCCCTTCTGAGCCGAAACAAATGTTCTTTGCGGCGACACGTTTTACCAAAAACGAATTCAAACGACTAAATTGGTATTCCCTTTTGTTCCACAAGGGGCACGGACGATATTCACACTTCCTGATTGGAACGTGTCTATCTACGCGTAGAGTTACAGTTCCAACGTTAAAGAGTCATCATTAGAATTACGAATCATCTATATTTACAAAGAAGACAACTTGACGAAAATGGACAAATAAATTTGTCGCACTCTTCACGAATTGCACAAACGTATCGTTATTCGATACTATTCGATAAAAGGGAAATGGTATTTTGAAGCAGAAACTGGTGCAAGTTGACCCCTCGAGTGGCAACGTTCAGCTCAAAAGCGAGAACACTCGAAACATTCGTAAGTGGTACCGAACGAAGCCGAATATTTAGACTCGGTGTGACATGTGTATTCATACGTTTTCTATTTTATTGCCAGCTATGTTAATTGTGACGGCTTCCAAGACGTTTCGATTATTTTTTCACCACCCTCCTGGCAATCTTGCCTACGGAATCACCTTGTTTCTCGCATCTCTCGGCTCTAAAACTCTTGAAACGTTTTCCTCGAAGCTGTCCTTAAATGAACCACTTTCGTTTTCAATGGCAATGCTTTCCACAACTTTACGAGTTTTTCTGGGAGATCGCAATGCACTGATAAAGATCGCTTTGTGTCAAGAATAAACAAAAAACGGCTGGAAAAGCTGAATATTGGCTAAAAGGCAAGGTACATTTTTTCAATTTTCGGTTATTATATTAATCCCCATTAAGACCCAAGATCCATGAAACGATCTGTAAAAAAAATATGTAATTGTCGCAAGGTAAGAATTGCGATTAAAAAATTTTTAAATCAACGCAATACGATATTGGACCTTAATGAATTAAAATTCTCAATTCGTATTCTTTAATCTCGAGTAAAGACATTGTGATATAATTATCAAAATATTGCAACATGTTGGCATGATAAGAAAGTTTTTATTTAATCGCATTTATTTAATTCGTCAGAAAAAAAAAAAAGAAGAATCAAGCAAAGAGTTCTTTTAGCAAGCGAACTTGCAACTCAGCAACTGAAAAAATATTTTTGTCGATTCACCGTGTATTTCTATTGATATGTAAATCGCATCGCGCATCACGGTTGGCCAGGTACTGAAAACTCGTCGATCATTAAGATGAAAGACATTGACGGACGTAAATTTGATGTCGGGAACAAATGACTATAATTCGTTCAGTTTATAAAAATGTGAAAAGAAAAAGAAGAAACGATGACGAGCAAGACCTGTTTCAGTCTAACTAACCTACCTGTTGTGCCAAGGTCACGCGAAAGGTTCAATATTGATTCAGAAAATATACGAAATCAGTTGAACGATGTTTTTATTTAGTCTGGGATAAAGTATTTAAGAATGCAACTTTGCGTATCATATAACTTTGCGGACGTAATCGTTCAATTTTTGAATAAGCGAAAGAATAAATAGAGAATTTTTATTAGAAATTACGCGTTTCCTTGATAAATCACACAAATAATTCCTTCCATTTTTTGAATTTTACAAAATAGATGTAGCGTAACCATTACAATATTTGTACATTATTTTCACCCTTATGATTTACATTGAAATGTTAGTGTTATTGATTAGATTAGTTTCTTGTCAACAGATGTATATAGTGACATCTTTATCAAAGATTGAAATTTATATCACGTCGTCGATAAAGTAGGTTTCCTTGAGAAATATAACGGAACCAGGAAGAGCGAAAGCTACTTTACCAACATTTAAGTATTCTCGTTGTTTGTTTCCTACATTATCGATTGTAGCTTATTTCGATGGTTGTAAATTATATTATCGATAATAGATTATATGACTTTAAACACTTCAAATACAAATTATCAGGAACAAAACTCCTTTCATCATCCAGTTAATAATAATTTATTAAATATGTATGTACATTATTATGAAACATTTTATATCGTTATGATTGAAATATTTACACGCGCAAAGAAAAAAATTCTTTTTAACAATATTAAAACTTAATGAGATTACCAGAAAAGTGTAAAATTTATTTTTTTTATTCTTATTTCATCGAACAGTCATGCAAGATGCAGAAAAGAAAGATACTTTTTTTGGTATCATCTTCCCGCTGGACAGTCCAAACAGATGGTTCACGTCCGAAAGCTCGTAACGATACTCTGTGATGTAAACACACAGGAGGCAGGAAAAGTATTGTCGATGCTTTAGTCACTGTACAGGCAGCGTCTTTAAGGAAATTTGTCTCAAAGATTTCCATCGATAAGAAAGACGAGTGGTGGAAAAAAGAGTTAAAATTTATAACTTCCGGTTCATCGAAGAAGATTCGTGGAAGATGGCGTTCAGAAAATCATCGATTTAAAGTCAAATCATTATTACAAAAGAGAATACTATTTATGATATAAACTCATAATTTTCCAACTCATATGTAACATTTACTCTATGTCATGTTTTTACTTATTTCTGATATTAAAATTTGTGTTGCTTAATAGCTTAAATAAATAATCCTTCAGCGCTTAGAAATATCTTTACTACTCTTTCGAAAGTAGTAAAAATTAGAAAGCTCAGAGTGATGTAAGTTTGTTCACTATTAGTTTTCATAAAATGATGTTTCGTAATTCGTTAAGTATATTTTTATCGTTTATTATTTAAAAGTTAGTTACGTTTTTACAGGTCACGCAATGTATCGTGATAATGAGAATGAAGTTATATGTAATTTAATTAAGTGCAAAAAGAGACGATACATTTAAATGTTTGAAATTCTCGAAATCTTGATAATTTCTGTAATTGAAGAATTGAAAGATCGCGCGCAGTTACATACTACCGATACGTAACACAGGCCGCGGTATGTTCACGGTGTTCAGTTTCTATTCCGGTAGGTCGAGTCTTTTAACAAACGCTCGTTAATTTTTAACGATGCCGTTAAACGTCGGTCCGGCAAGATGGCTGCAGCTGTAACGCTCTTCGTTCTGGCTCGAATGAGCATGACGAGGGCATATCGAGCAATTTATGCTTCATAGATTTCGCGATATCTATTATTCGTTTTCCAGTATCGCGTCAAGATGTTATTTCGAAGTTATGAAAAAATATCAGTAGTAACTTTTACTTAAACGACGTAAAATAAAGCGTCCTGCTACAAAGGGAATGTGACATTGTGGCGAACAATAAATCATGTTGTATCATGAAAAATCTCCTCTAAATGTCATGTTGTAATCGAGCATTCTACATTCAACAATATTCTTAATATCATCAAAATATTAGATGATATCTATATTCCTTTTTTGTAGAGAATAAAAAATAAAGAAAGTGAGAAGAACACGATCAACTATTATCGAAGCGAAATTTCCAATTGACAAGTATTAAAGAATATTTCTTATTGCGGTAAAATTTCAAAACGGGATTAATAAGAATATTTAATTTTCCATTTATCTATATCTTTTTAACTTCGTTATGTTTTACAACCTCGGTGGTTGGCTGATTGTATTACAATCACATTATTTACAGAATTGAATAAAGTATGCAAGTATCTGTTTCTCTCTCTTACCTCTTTTTTTTTCATAGAAAAAGTAAAAACAGAAGAGAAAAAAAGGGTCCAAAGACCCAAGACGGAATCTCGGAGAGGTCATGTCAGAACAACCCCCTACGGTAGTCAAGATCTAAACAGTAAAACAGTGGATTAAGTGGGGTACACACGTTGCATAAACAACCAGTCTCCACGGGGGTGCGGCCTGGTTAGTGAAAAATTTCTACGCAGCGGGAAGGCGGATTTCGTAGACAAACTCTATTACTACTCGCCTTCAACGAGCTTTGATATAAAAATAATCAACGAAGATATTGCTGCAATCAGAAATTTTAAAAAATTCAGAAATTTAAAAAAAAGATTTTCATGAAATCAAATACATTTACATTTTTATGAAAAAAAAAAATCAAATCAATTGTCAATAAAGAAAGAAAGATCATACATTTGCGCGAATAATATCTTAATGAAAAAATTTGGAAAATTTCAGAAAAATTATTGTTTTAATCGTACGAACACCGTGAAACCCGAGCTTTCGTGGAGTATCGCAGGAAATCAAGGGGAGCCTCCGATAGAAACTTACACGTACAGGAGAGGGACTTGCGCGCTTTCCAAAATAGCAGCATCAGCGGATAAACATGTCTTATTTTGAGAGCTGGTCTTCTCTCTTCGTTCCTCTTCGGCCTGTTTCATCGACGAGCCTGATCTTACGCAAAAGAAACACTATCCAGACCCTGTACGCCAAGGATGGACTGCAGAAATCCAAGAGAATTATACGGTGCTCGAGGGAACCAGAGGTTCGACGGAAATTTACGAGCTTCTGGATAGATCGATCCGTAGGTGATTTGCTCGCGACCTCCAATCTAGACGTAGTCTCTGTCCATTTCTCACCCTGTCTCCGTGTCTCTTGAAAACGATTCGATTTTCTGAAGTGGTCCACCTACTGTCTACTGAGACCTGAGAGACGCTGCAAAGATCCTCGTGGGAAAAGCGTGTCGTCATCGAGTTTCGACGACCTGAACGTAATGGCTAACGTGTATACGTGACAATGAAAGTAATTTGGAATATTTCAAACGTCGTGACATCGTTTAGAAGGATTTAAGGAGTTAAAGAAATAACGACAAAAAAAGAGCTTTTGTTATGTCCGTAAATATTGATCAAACTATATTAGAAGATAAAATAGTTTTATCAGATAATACTCCGTTAATATAAGCCTAATTGAAGAAAGTTATGATAGTGTAAACTGTAATAAATTAACAAGAATCTATTCGTTCTGATTAAAGGACGAGATTCGAAGATTGGGAACTGAACAAATGTAAGGCGTCGGGTATGGCAACCACGTGCTGCTCCATTTTACCCCTTCCATTTGTCGGAAGGACGTCACGTTCCATCACGGCCGGAACAAGGCACAACAAAAGAGAAAAGAGACAGAATTGTTTGTCTTGGGTACAGTTTAAGACCCAATCAAAGCAGAGACACATCCCCAGAGAAAAGATATCCGTTTCCTTAAAAGAAACCGAGTTTGTTTTCACCTCGAGGTGCAACTAATGTATTCAACCATTCATCATACTTGATGTATACTTTTCAAGCAGAGTATCTTCATTCATTTCATTCAACCATCATTATTTCTCACGTTTGCTTAACAAGTGAATGTTTAAAAATTGGAAATAAGAATATCTTCAAGCTACTAGCAATTAAATTATGTAAAATTTCAATAAATTCTATTAGAATTCTTCTAGCTTCTACTCTGTAAAAAGCATTAATGTTAGATTGTACAGGTGTACGCGAGTAGATCTGCTGGTGAGCATAGGGTTGAACATGCGACAGGAACGTAGGGCTCGTAACGTGCACCCATGATCAGCGGTATAAAATTACGGTATCGTGTAAACAGAGAATATCGTCGGCGTGTCTGATGGCCGCTTGGGTGGCCGTCAGGGCCTCACGTGTTCTCCACAAGCAGTGAGACTCTAACTCTTCGGCCTCGTCGAGCAACCGGATCGCGTAAATTGCCAAAGAATTAATGAAATGAAAGTTCACAAATGAATTAGCGAGTATCAATAACCAATAATAATGATTCTGCTCCACTTATGAAATCTTCAAGACTAGAACAAAACAAAATTTGTCTCGCAAAAAGTCTACGTTCGTGTCTAATTACGCATTACTTAACTTAAGATAGTAGATAGTACTCAATATTTTTCTAAAAAAAAGACGAAATTACTAATTATATCATGAGATCTCTAATAAGAGTTTAATCTATTATATAAATGTAAGTTTTCAGCATGATTTGTTGGAAGCTATTTGGAATCTACATTAGAAATGCAAGCTCCACGAAGAGAACATATTTACTCTACCGTACAATGTATTCAAACTTGAAATTTCGAGCTTCATTGCTTCTGAAACAAGTCACAAAATGACTACGCCGCCGGATGTAAACAGACGAGAGAGTTCGTAACATGCACGTGAGACAGACAGCCGTAATGTCTGGTTCCGGTCTGCGGTTTTCCTACGGGAAACACGTGCGACTGAAATGGATTTTCTTCGGGTGGTCTTAGTTGTCGGCACCTTATATCGCGTTTTATCTTAAAAAAACTGATCCGGAGCTGTCGCGATTTGGCCCGAGTGTGTTGTTTATTGAAGAAGGAAGAAAAGGTCGTTTTAAGGCCTTCAAAGGACAGCAAGATAGCAAGCAAATTTAAAGTGCTTATTTTCTTACGGTGAACGATAATTATTAAATCCTTTCTCATAGACAATGATTTTTCTTTCTGCAACATGGTAGAAACTGATCGTGCCTACTCTCTGTGTATTAACGTGCTCTTTCCTTTTTCTCTTAAATATCTCGAAAGACTCAATTAGGTTTTTCTCAAGTGGTACTTGAAGCTGTCGCAGAAAACATCACGGAGAAATCTTGGAAGCAGTAAAATAGTAAACACTTCTGAACGCAACTATCTTCGGAGGATGGCCTCTACAAGAGAAGGCAAGTACTTCACTTTCAACCCTTAAGTCACGAGATCGTCTATTAAACGTTCTACATACGTATTTAAAAGAATATGTTAAAATTCAACAATTTTCAACAATTTCTTTATAAGCGTCTTGGAAACTACATTACTCTCAATCAAGTTGAAAATTTACGTTACTTAGAACAAATTCCAAATTTATACAACTGTAAAAATGTAATTAATTCGTTTGATAAATGATAAATTTAAGGAAGTTATTGTTGATGGTTAAAAGTTAAAAATGTTTCAGGAGTACATTTTTTAAAATTTTTATAATACTACAAGTAAATAGCGAGGAACACTTAGAACAATGTAGCAGAGTTAACGGAACCACGAAACGCACGTTGCAGGATTTCGAGTAGGCAAAGACAAGATGGCCGTGACGCTTCTCTTTCGTCGGATCGTTCGCTGTAAGGCAAACAAATTCCTTGAGAATTCGTGGTAGAGAGAGCTTGGGGCGTATGATATCGTCGGACAGACGTCGGATGACATTAAATAATTGCCTCTTCGGTGCTTCATTTTCAAGTTTTCGTGTTTCGTGAAATTTTTTTATCATGTAAATACTTTTTTCTACAATTCGCAGAGAATAGATATTCAGGCTCATTCTTCGTAATCTACATCGGAATTTCATTTTGAATTGTAATTTCAATTCTAAGTATTATGCATACCTAATTACAAAATAATTATAAAAATTCGAAAAAGAAATTTTCATTTAATTTTTATCGTTAGGTATGTAACCTACTGTTATTATTATTGAATATTGTTATTCCATAGACGGTCTCGGAATCGTTCAATCGTTCACAATTAATTTTAAGATTTTTATATTTTACAGTTTATATATCTGTATAAAGTCTTGAATCAAGTCTTTAACGGATTGTAATACGCATGTATATGCACGTAAGTGTGCGTGAAATTATTATTCTTGATAAGTATCGATCTCCATTTTTTCAGGACCAGTTATCTGACACCTCGTCACGTATTCCGACATATAAACACTTTGGTTCAGTCAACGACTTAATTGACAGGCGGATCATTGTGTGATTACTTAATCGTGATCACTTAATCATGGGGTGAAGAACACTATAATAAGAGAGTTCAAAGACTTTGTAAATAGAAAAATAACGTCTTACATTATCTATTAAAAAATTCATACTGAAATAATATATTTCAGAAATTATATACGTGTAGCTGATTACATGTTTGTCTTATATATTATCAAGTTTTAGATCTTGTATATTTTCATATAAATGTAAACTTAGTAAAAAAATTAATGCTTTTTCTTATGTAATAATAATACAATACTTGATAAGATGAGGACATTTTAACTCATTAACGACATACGTAAGTGTAAAAATCTAGATTATATAAATAGTTAAAAAATACATAGAAAATTTTCTATTGAGTTTGATCTTTAAAATCTAAAAAGAAAATTTTACATGATTTTTAGATGAGAAGAAACACAATTAATTCTCGAAATCACGAACGTATTGGTAATTTCCGATTTTCCTGTTTTCGTCAAAATAATCTTTCTTTTTTTATTGTTCAAGATGAAAAATTGTAATGGAAGTTCGGTATTTTATATTCCACGAACAGAAGATTGCGATGACGTTTAAGATCTGTCGGAGACTGACATCACTGACAAAATTTCCAGATAATTGGCCCAAATTTTGGGATAATCGATGATGTAGAAATTCCGGAAGGAACAGACAGAGAATGGAGGGCGGTTCTACAGTCGGGCGGAGCGTAGTTCTAACATCTCGTTGGTCAACAGGTGGACCAATCGTTTCCTCGAGCTTTTTCGTACCGTCTGCAAACGCATATCCTGAAATCGTGAAACTCGTTCCTCACAAGTATTAATCGTTTATACAGACATTATTGAAATAAGAAAATTATAGCTCTGAATCAAAGTATGATTGTCCATCATTAATTTAATTAATTAAAATTAGTGACTTCTTCACTAGTAACACGTAACATGCCATATTTTTTCCATTTTTCTAAGTATAAATGAAAATTATTACAAATAAGATACAAGAAAACAAAATGAGTCATCCTGTTTAACTCATGAATATCATATTCTCTGGAATCATTGAGGAAATAAATAATTATGATTTCTGTATGAAAATGAAAGATTGATAAATCCATTTTCATCCGTTTCACCTGAAAATCAAACATCACACCAAGAAACAAGATTCTATATTTAATTAGTTAAAGTAATCATACCTATATGCACACAGATAAAAGATGCAGTCTTCCCTGAATCATCAAAATTTTATTCAACAGAGTATATCTGCAATAATAATTAGACTTGCAGAATAAATAACAATTATGGCAAACTCACGATATGCACTGATACTCTTATCAGATCAAATGGAAACAATATTACAACAAAAACACGATGGTACGAAGTACTGTGATAACAAAAGGAACCTTTAAGAATTCTTCTTAATAAGAAAAAAAAGAAGAGATCAATGATACGATATTAATTAATTAAACATATTTCTCGAATCATCCATATTTTTCTGGTAATTAAATAATTATCACCAATAATAAAAACGAAGGAATTATGCAATCTTCTTCGTTACAATCTCTCATCAAGTAATCACAGCATGTTCTCAGTAATTGAAGCTTATTTTTATCAGGCGTGATATCGTAACAGGAACCAGTTGCTATTGGTCACGAGTGTGAGCTTTGGTATCGTAGACTGTTGGTGGACCAATGAACAGTCGAGCCACATCCCCTCGGTTCATCACGCCTATCGGAGATGAGGCTGGTCCGTGACTGCATGGCTCGCGTCACCGCGATGTATTAAGCTTCCACCAGGTCCGGAGTTGATTCCGAGGTCCAGTCATCCGAAAACACTTAGCGACGCATCAGCGCAACGTCTGCCAAGTGGCAAGTCTAAATAATTGACCCCACCGTTCGGCGCCGCGCAAACAATTTACATCGGGCACACGTAAATAACAGCCTCTTTCCTCTTCATCCTGATTGTGATTACGCGCAGAAACGCGTGGCCGCCGCACGCGAATTCGTCCACGGCGCGTGAAGACGACTAACACAGTAAACATAAACAATAAATACAGCGAAATTCGATTTCGAGCTGCGATCGTGAGTGAGACATCGACCAGGTGACGTGAGCGACGAGGACGCTATACATACAAGGTTACTGTTTGAGGACGTTTTCTTGATAATCTCTTAGATCACATTTGTCGAGATACATCTGAAATTGGAATTTGTGAGATTATTGTGTCTAAAGTAACATACTTACAATCCTACTGTTTAATTTCCCGAGGATATTGAATGAACAGTGAAGTGAATGAACTGACCTTGAATTTTAGAATGTTCACTATCGCGTGACGATCAGTCACGACCGATCAAACTATGGATCAGACAGTGATCGTCCCGTCGACTGCTCGCGGAAGCAGCGTGGACAACGCGCGAATCACGATGAAGAACGAAACTGACTCGAGTCTGCATATTCAAGACCAGTCTACCATAGCCCATTCCAATTCCACGTCAGTGATGCCTCGATCCAATTTATCGATGACGAACAATTTGAATCAGGATCAGAGTTTAGACCCGTTGATACACAATTCGTCTAGTACAGAGTTACCAAGAAAGCCTGGAGCACGGCGCCAAGAGAAACCACCGTATTCTTATATAGCGCTGATAGTAATGGCGATTCAGTCGAGTCCAGGGAAGAGATTAACGCTTTCAGAGATCTATTCGTTTCTTCAGCAACGCTTTCCTTTTTTCCGTGGCGCTTATCAAGGCTGGAAGAACTCAGTACGCCATAATCTGAGCTTGAACGAGTGTTTTATCAAACTTCCAAAAGGTTTAGGAAGACCAGGCAAGGGTCATTATTGGACAATTGATCCCTCGACGGAGTACATGTTTGAAGAGGGAAGCTTTCGTCGACGACCACGAGGTTTCCGTCGCAAGTGCCAAGCCTTGAAGCCACAATATCCTCAATATTTTTCCGGAAGTGGTCCAGTGACTGTTCAAACTGCCGGATATGAAAATTTAACGCCTGGTGGCATGGAATACGCGAATGGCTATCAAAATCAGTATCAAAATTACCAAGAATACGCGATGTACGCACCTGGTGCAGCGGTCTCCGCTGATTGGGCATACCCTGAGGCCACGTACAAGACACCACCCATAGCAGAAGTAACATACAAGACGACTGAAGTCACGTACAAAACTGGAGAACCGTCTGTGTACAGAAATGGAGAAATTGTAGCGTTTAAAAGCGAGCCTGGATACGCGGCCAGGAGTCAGGACCAATTAGCTTACAGAGCTGCAGATGGATTCTCCGTGAAGGATCATCAACAGCATCATTCAGAGACAATTTATAAGGAGAACGAAGCTATGATGTCCTATAAGTGTGCGTCTAATCCCGCGCCAACTACTCAAGCACCTGGACAAGATTATTACGTCGGTTATGGACTTGCAGGGGTCAATAATACTGGAAGCAATGTGAACGTCGCTATGCAGGGTATTTCAGAACAGACTGGCAATACCAGCCCTGTAGGAAATGTCAGTTCTCCGCAAAGCGGATGCCAGACACCTGTAACGGATAATGGTCAGTTTTATAGAAATATAGTAAGAAATATTAAAATATTAAGAGATTATATTTGATTTTGATTTCTCTGTTAGCTACTTTTGTCAGAATTAAATGACACATTTTACTGGAGTCGGGGGAGCTTTCTGGAAAAAAAGTCTGTCAGATAAAATTGAATAAATTACACTGAAATTTTAATAAGTATAATGATTCTTAAAAAAGTTTGTTTCATATTTAGAATTTATTTTTATAATTCATTTTTATTAACTTCATAATAATTCAACTATTTGACTAAAAAATACACTTGGTTACGTATTTACTACTCTTTTTTCAGAAAACTCTCAATTCATGTTATTAATAGAATAATTAGTTTCTTATAATATATTGAATGAAAAGGATGGTACTTTTAAAATAACAAAAAATAGTAGAAGAGATGATTGAGTATAATTCTTCTGACTCTTCTGACAAATATGTTCTTAAAAAAGTAGACATTGATTTTTTGGCCAAGATTTTTCGAGTTCAAAACAACAATGGCAATTCACGACGAGGGGCCATGTGGAAAATCGCAGACAGTTTATGACTATACAGGCGCCGGCCTGTAAAACTGTAGTCTACTCGTTCAAAAAGAATTTCGATGAATTTCACAGGCACAATTGGAATCCACATTGAAATCCAATGAATGATTTGCTCAAAAATGATTTGAGAATTATTTTCATCGTCATTCATGATTGCTTTGAATATTACACATAGCTATACTGATTATAAATTTCACTATTATATATTATAGAAAAGTATGAAACATAATACCAGAGAATAACTTCCTGGACGAGTAAATTTAAAAATCAGTTTTAACATTTAATAACACCGTTGAAAATACTCTTTACGCGGAGCCGACAGACACGAAATCATCGTAACTGACAGCACCTATTAGGCAGGGTGACATTCCTGTCACGCCCATACGAGAGGTCGTAATTCGTAGCGTAACATGTGTAACGTAGTGCGACACGATATTTCGGTTTATCTTCCGTTTAAATTAATTTAACGCAAAAATTCAAACCGGTGTAACATAGATGCGGCAATTATCGTGGATCGTTAAACGTCCACGTTAATTATACGTTAATGAAACGTTTTTTCAGTGATAAATCGCTTGAAGAAACTTGTCAAATCTTTAAGTATGTATAAATGTTTCACAACACTTCAATCCGCTAATATACTTTGTTCTTTCTTAAGTCGCTTATTTCAAAATGATAGTTTAATAATCAATAATTTAACATTCTATTCCTTATACTGTGAATTGGATTAAAATTTCTTTAAACAGAATTCTTCGAAATTCTTTATTTTCTATTTTATATATTTATCTGTTTGTATCTTTATGTATACAGCATTTACCTATTATAGATTTTCTACATTTTCAAGAAATTCTGACTCGTTTAAGTCATTACAGGTACATACATGTTTCGGTTTGCGGTCGCTCATCTACGAGTTCGTTTTTATTATTATTTTTGGATACTGATCATTCGATCAGCAAGATCCGATCATTGTCTCCTATATTGTCTATATCCTGATAAGGATTTTTCATTGATTGATTAATATCTGCTAACAAAATTCTTATAAAACGACGTAGGAAAAATAAGACTTGATTATTCTCAGAATCAGTATAAGATATTAATTCTCAAGTATCAAGCATAATTTTTAATCTCCAACTGTGCGTGCATCATCTTTTTCATTCACGATTCAATCACTGTTACATCGTTTGAAGTTTGTTTTCCAATATATTCTATCTTGTTTCATAAATAATTCATAAATAATAATTTCATAATTTAATTAAAATTAATAGAATTAATAGAGCCTTAAAAAATAATAAAATTCTCCAGTAAATGGAGATTTACAACCTCCATTGGTTCAGAAGTTTCATCATGAACGCATGCTAGAATAACAACTATGAGAAATTTTATGATATCGCATAATTTTGTAATATGGTATATATCCTACACATTCTAGCGGACGTTTGATATTGGTCGTTAAGTATGTAATATCCCAAGTTACAAAGATTTACTGTGATTGAACGATATATGTTTTAGAATTGTTGATTATACACGTTTATGAATGAATCGATTTCGTGAATGTGAAAGTTTACTACGTTAATCGTGTGATAAACAAATGATCGTGATGGATGAAAATACACGATTTTTTTTTGTATCAGTTACCACTAGTCGCATACTGGTAAGTGAGGTCTCAAATCGCTTATCGTGTAAACATTTACAAGTGGTGTAAACAAGATGTTCTTTAATCTAAGTACATCGAATGTAGCAGCCTCAAACATTAGCCAGTTCGTTTATTAAACCTTTTCACGGAACCAACTTCACTCTGTCGGTTCCACAGTCGCAGTATCACATATCTATCTATAATGATGAATTAAGAATTTTCTTAAGTAATAAACTTCTATGAAATTTATTTCGCTAAATAGTAATTTAATCTTGCTATTTGTTTCAAAAATTATAAAATATAATATCTCTTTCAAATCAAATTCATACAAATCAGTTTCTCTAGAATATTGCATTCATTTTATATTTTAATTAATTTGTATGTTAATTTTTTATTACTTATATAATCTTATAACTTTGATTATCCGATTATCATTTTATAATTCTGATTCTCACTTAGAGTTTTAATAACCTTCCAGACATGGAAACTTTAACTTTTTCTCATTTTTATGATTGAGGTGGGTATACATTTCCCCAGTACATATAATATTTAATATTTAACTATAAGCATTATGAATAGGTATAGGTATTCCAGAATTTCAAAAATTCCGATATTTATGATGAAGTTACTCTAGTACCAACGATATTTGCTATCTAGATCAACAAATCGTTCTCATATGCGCACTCTCGTTTATAAGTACGTATAATCTATTCCTTCTCTCTACCTCGATACACGATCGACAAGGGATAAACGTACCACCCACAATTCCTCCCCCAACCGCTCGTCCTCCTACTCCTCCTTCTCTTTTCTCGTTCAGTCAGTAAAGTGTAAACGAGATCAATCTGCAGACGCCTGTAGGCCCCAGTTTTCCTCTTTCTTTTTTTTTCTACCCTGGTCTCGGGATGTATTTCTGGAGTCGATCTCTTTACTTCGCGACTATAGCATCGTTGTTGGCAACGACGACCGCTGATATTCGTTCAGGCAATCGCTTCTGTGCTCTTCTTTTACTGCCATCGTATTTTGATTTGCTGAACGTGTCCCATGTTCGAAAGGAAAAGAAAAGGATAGATAAATTTGCGCGCAAGCGCGCACAAGAAACAGATCCGCTCAAGCTGCCAGAAACTTGGATTCAACGGAGATGGAGAGGTCGGGAGAGATTTTGACTGACGGCACTGCCATTGAGACCACACACGACGCTGTTTTAAGATTCTCGTTACATTTGCCTTCGACCTGAAATTAAACCAAATTCCAATTACCATCGAGAACATTCGCTTTTATTCATACCATGTCTAACCAATCTGTCAGCGATTTTATTTCGCCTTATTGGCGGATAATTTTACTTTTCTCTTAACTAAAACTATTTCTACAGATATTAATATGTTTATACAATTTTCAGATATTACCTTTCTACGTCTTTTTACTTTATTTTTTTCTTTTTACTTTCTCAACGAAGGTAGAATTCTATAGTTTTTGTAAAGATGTAAAATGTATGCAGAAAGATTTGTAAAAAAATGAACAAGTAAAAGAGGAAAATAAGAAGACAAAGATGAGAGTCGAGACACGAGTGAAGTGCGTACTTGAAGAACTACTTGAGAGTTGCCGGAGCTTCGGATTTATCATACAAGGACTGATTTCGTATCGTGAGCTCTTTCGCTTTTTCTTCTTCATCCCTTCTTGTCTCTTCATGTGTGGTCTCCCTCTCTTCGTTAAAATTCTTGTAAAATTCATTCGTTCAAAAAACAGCATTTAAATGCAACGTTTCAAATATTGGAAAATATTTAAAAATTTTGATTGTTGAAAATATATAAAAAATACTATTTCATTAACAATAAAAGTTCTTTAATATCTCTTAATAGCTGAAATTTGACAATTAAGTGCTGTTTTTTTTTGCTTTTACTTCTGTTTCAGGTATAAAGATGCAATGCTCGAACTCAAATTCGAACAGTTCCGGAGGTGGGTTGATCGATCGCAAACCACCCTACTTTAGTCATCCAGCCGGGTCGTTTACCTTGAGCTCGTTAAGCTCTCTAAACTCGCTCAACTCGCTCAACATACCTGGCACAGTTTCGTCCAACATTCATCATACGACTACGACGCCACCAACTTACTACGATCAGATTAAATATAGCATGTGAAACATGTGACGATTTAGAACAAAAAGATACAATGTACTTCTTATTAATTATGTAACATTAGTGCCGATGAAATTTCGAAATAGTGCGGTAGAACGAATATTCAATGATATTTACGATTGAAACTCTATTGCCAATGAAATTTATACGAGTGCAAATTCTACAAGTTTGTAAAGAAAAAAAGAAATCTATTTTTCAAACGATTGCTACGATAATAGTGTAGTTTGAGGTCCTATTTATATTTATAACTACGAATAAATGTTACTAATTTAAGTTCGCCGAGAATTAAATATAGTTCTATATAGAATTAATTAAACTATCCTTCATTGTGAGAAAGAGGAAACCCACGAAGAAAGTTCTTAGTTGCTTAAGTTACATTTTATATGCTTTCTCATCTTAAATCTTAAAGAATCAATCACGATGTATTATATTGAATTATATTTGAAATATTTCTTCTTAAAACAATCTTCTTCAACTGCCGATACTGTATCAGAGTGAGCTAAATATTAATGATGTCATATGATGGTTTTGCGGTGACGATTTGTTGACAATAGCATGCTCGCTTTCCTAGTCCCTATTATTTCTGGCCCACGAATTCTGTTGTTAGCATCATTTCGCGTAGCAATATTATGCTTCTTGTTAGCTCGTATGACAGATTGTTATTAAAGATTCTACGATTTCCGTTTCCATAGCTTCGATCATTCCTTATTTAAAATAAAACTCATTTGAGTTCGTCATAATTTTTGTGATTTTTTTTTTACTTGAGAGAAAGAAAAAGAAGACTCGAAAAGGAAAGTAAATTTTATGATCTCAAAAACTTGTTTTGTTTTTTTAAATGTATCTTTTCGTTGAAAAAAAAGTAAAAAGGACCGAATAGCGAAGGATTCTGTTCTTACTTCTTCGGGGACTCAAAGAAAAGCCAGTAGTTTCAGAACTTTCGCAGGAAAGTTATAAAAAGAAATAACACGATCGTGAACGATAGTAATGTGCTCTACTGCTAGTAATATGCGACAGATTTCTATTGGAACAGCTTGTTGCTGGTCCCTACCATAAAAATGACGAGAATAGCGGCTCCTTTCGGCTGTCCAGTCAGGACATGAGATCCATTTGAGTAATATGGAGTTTCTTCGGATGTTCTTTCTCATCACATGTTCAAATAGTTCCCCAGTTCCTTTTACTGGCTTTCTTATAAATCACGTGTTACATTTTTCTACGAAAATCGGGCTCGATTATCGATCTAGATGTCACGTCCAAAAATAATACGATGACACTTGATCCAGGTCTCATTATCGCGGTCACAGAAGAAATACAAAGAAACGCTTAAGAAACTTGCAGATGAATCAGAATGTTAATTTCGAATACGCTGATTCCTTTCTCTTTTCTCTTCTATTTTGTTGTCAAATTGTATTACTATACAAATATATAGTAAATATGTTCACAATGTACTCGTGATTACAGTAAAATATATTGTGCTAATATACTTCAATATAATTGTAGCCACGAGTTTCATTGCAGCGTCATCACTTACAGATAGATGGCCCTTTGTTTTGGCGATTCGAGCTTCGCTATCTATCGATGATTTCCTTGAATTGGCTTAGAGACTCAAGAGGCATGAGATTGCTTATGTAATAAATTAGAGAATGCTATGTGAGATAACGGATCACATATGGTGTCGGCTTACACGAAACAGATTCATAACCGACATTAATTTCGCATTAAGATTTTTCTCTTCTTCAATCGTAAGATTCATTTTGTAGAAGGATGACTCTTGATTTTTTTTAATAGTTTTGAATCTTAAATTACTCTATGATGAATATTTTGTTCTGTTCTTTATATAGAATTTTAGATCTTTTATCAAGTCACTGACTATATTGCTAGAAAGTATAATGAATTAATTATATAATATTGCTACTCACACACACTTATCAAATTTTTTATGAAATAAGATTTATGATATTCTGTTCCGTTTCGTCGGCCGACCATTTGCTGGCCGATTTCTTTCTTAATCAGTAACGTGTGATCTAAGTACTAAAGTGGTACGAAAAAAACTTCTCACTGCGTTATCCAGAATGCACCTAAGCCAGATGACGAATATGCACGAGGTGTAAACGACGTTACTCAATGATGCCGTTGACAGGCCATCTCTGGCCTCGTGGTTTATGTTATTTTCATTTTTGCAATACCTTTTTGTCCACGAAAAGATTATCCTTCTATTTTCTGTTAGAGTTATTATCTAATAAATGAAGAGATTTTTGTTCAATAATTTAACCGCCAAATTCGAATATTATTTTATTTAGAATAATACCTGTATCTTACTATAAATTTTTTTAATACTTAAAGTTATACTTAAACTAGTGAAACAGAAATTATTATTGAAATTATGATAATTCACCTTCAGTAGAAGTACATTCAAAATGACTAGTTCTTGATCTGAAAAGTAAATAATTTTAAATATTTATAATCTCATATATCTATATTTTTTAAAATTATACAAAGTAGAATGAAATTAAAGAATTTTCTTAAATTCAAAATCAATGGCAAGAGTACAAAATAATGATTTACGTGATACTGATTAAATAATGGTCGATTCTCTTCTACGAACAGACGTTCATACATGAATTTTTTAAAATCACGAGCTAAAGAATTCGAAAGATTGCATTATTTCAAAGCGTTTTGGTATCGAAGCATTCATGAAAAAAGAAGAAGGAACAAAAAGGATACGAGTCGGAAGAAGGGTGAGTAAAGAATAGAGAAAACACGGGAATACGAGAGGAAGAGGAATATGCTCTGAAATAATAAACTGCTCGATACGATCCGAGGCTAGACAAAGTCGACGTAAATGCAACGATTTACATTACTTATATAGACTGAAAAATAAAAAGTTCAATCTGAAATTATCGATAATAAAGAGAATTTAATTGTTTACGATAAATTTATATTATGTTGGCATACTTAAATTTATATTGGTATAATCAATTTAAATTGGTTTATTAAGTTTGTTCTTAGTATGTTTATACTTAGAATTTACTATTTTATCGAATTTGAGCATAAAAAACGTTGAATATTCCATTTAAAAAGTTAACCTCTAAATTTTCTGTCCTTCCATGTGTAAAAAAAATCATTGCTATCATATTATGTAATAATTTTATGAGTAATACATATTAATTTTTTAATAATTATTTACAATATAGAATATTCTAGATGGATTAATTAATAGAATACCCTGGTCATTTCGATGAGTGTATATAAAATAAATATAAATATTTATATTGTTGTAAATATTTTACCATATTTTTCATTATTTTCTATAAATATAAATAAAGATACATATAATCTTTGTTCTTATCCTCCTCTAGTATATCATTATGATAAAAATTTTTATATCATATAAAAAACAGCTAAAATTAGTGAAAATTATTAAATTTCTTTTTCAATATTTAATTCGTTTATCTTTTATTTACTTCAGTAATGAAATTAATTTTCTTATTGGTTATGTACTTTAAACACTTGTGCACTATGTTGCAATTAAACACACAAAATGATCAATTGTTTTAAACTAAATTTTTCAAAATTTTGAAAAGGACAAATTTATATTTACACGGTAAAACATAACGCTTGAAGTGCCCTCTGTAATACTTGAATCTCGTACAGCCATTTCAAAAATTTCTCACCTTAGAATCATAGAACTTTAAAAAATAAATTTCCTTTGAATTCTCGAAATAATTTTTTAATAAGAATCAATGCTGTAGAATATGATATTTTCCAATTACTTTAAACTAATTTAAGTGGAAATAAGAAATTTCTGTTAGGATTATGATGTCACACATGCGCATTGCAATATCACGAAAACGTCACCAATAGGTCAGAAAAGCGATAGTAGACAGCCGGCTACTTTGTACGGAAGTCTGCTAAGTATATATTTTGTTTACTAATATTAAACTAATAATGGAAGAAATATTATCGAAGTTACTTGTGGCTGATAACACATCTATTCAGCAGGTACATTTAGTAAAGTGACATGCAACAAAAGAAGAAATTTTGTGATGTACAGAACACACGTGTCTACTAACCATGAAAGACAGAAAGTCGAATTTATTTAATTTAATCTGATACATATGTTTAACAAAATCCTTTCAAATACTTCTTCTAACTTAGAAACTATTTTACAAAATTAATTAAGTATTTTGTTTCGTACACTTCTCTCTTTCTTAATATATTTGATATTTCAATATGCGTGTCACGTAATCCTTAAGTTTCTTTATTAAATAAAGATGAGCATTAAGACTAGCAAATACATTTTATTAAGATAATTTTTAGAATCATTTATAGTATTGATACAATATTTACAGGGAACAGCGGAACTTAGAGAAGCTTTCAAGAAACAAGAAAATATATTAGCATTATGTCAACTTATTATATCATCAACAAGTCCGCAGGTTTTTATTTTAGATTTCTATAAATGTCTTCTTGATGTCATGAATCTTTTGCAATAACGATTTATATGTATCTAGATAAGGCAATATGCAGCTATATTATTAAGGAAGCATTATGCTAAAGAAAAACATTGGTTAAAATTATCACAACATATACGGACTGAATTGAAGGCACTAATTTTACAGGTAAAGAACTATTATTTTGAAAAGTATATATTTTGATAAAAATGTATTTTTTTTTTTTTTAATTTTTCAGGCATTACTTAATGAATCAGAAAAAATAGTAAAGAGTGCAATTGCACAGTTAACAGGTGTAATTGTAAAACATGAATTACCTAATTATGCGTGGCCAGAAATGTTACAGCTTTTACAACAATTAATTACCAGTGACAATTTAACGAATAAAGAGGTATAAAATAATAATAATTTTATATATTTTTTTGATTGCTTGGGATATAATATGATACTATCAGAATGAAATGAAAATTTAAGTTCAGAAACTAATAAAAACCTGCAGTTAAAATTTTATATTAGGGATCCTCTCTCCATCTCCTCCATCCCCACTATTCTGTCAATCCCTTTAAAATTTCATTTCATTGGTATTATAGTCATTATTTGTTGTAATATGCAATTTCATTATAGTTGGGGATGTATACTTTGTCAATTATGACTGAAACTGCACCTGATGTCTATCTTACCCGTGCTGTATCACTTACAATTCTTTTGAGAGAAACATTAAATAATTTGCATGATTTAAGACATCCTATAGCATATTATACTTTAAAAATACTGCAGAATCTTAGTCCCTTGATTAATGGGAATCAAATGGTGAGTTACATAATGATTGAATATTAATCAAAAATATAGAAAATTATATTTCATAATAAATAATTTCCATAGATGGTAAATATTTATCATCAAATGATGCCACAAATAATGACCACAATTCAGTATCTTACTACTTCTAATGAAGATAAAGCTATTACATGTTTTGAATTATTAGATGACCTATGTGAAAATGCAATTGCTGTGATAACACCACATGTCAATCCTCTTGTCAATATGTGCCTTGTTATTGCTCGTAACAAAGCATTAGATGATGTTCTGAGAGTTAAAGCAGTTACTTTTATTGGTTGGTTAACGAGAACAAAAAAGAAAACCGTAATCAAACATAAACTTATTGAACCAATTTTAGGTAAAATATATTAATATTATCATTAAACTTTTTTATTTGATGATATGTAATTATTTAATTTAATTTTATAGATATGTTGTTTACTCTTATGTCTACAAAACCCCAAGATGATAATGATGAGATTTATTTTAGCGGTGATAATGAAGACAATACTCCTATAACATGTGCTACTCAAACTTTAGATCTACTTGCACTTCATTTACCTCCAGAGAAACTAATTCCCCACCTGGTATGATTTCTAATATTTGTAACAATATTTTTCTTCATAAAATACATAATATTTCATTTTTATGTTACTTTTATAGTTACAATACATAGAACCTAGCTTGCAAAGTATAGATATATATGCAAAGAAAGCAGCATACTTGACAATGGCCGTACTAGCAGAAGGTTGTTCAGAATATATTCGTACAAAATATCTCGAACATTTCTTACAGTATACCTTTCAAGGAATTAGTGATTCTGACCCTGTAGTGCGTAATGCTGCACTCTTTGCCCTCGGGCAGTTTTCTGAACACTTACAGCCAAACATTTCTCTATACTCACACGAATTATTACCAATATTATTTGAATATCTTAGTCAAATATGTGCTCATATTAAGCAAGAAAAGAAAGAGCCACCTTCGGTTAATCGTATGTTTTATGCACTGGAAATGTTTTGCGAAAATTTAAACGAAAGTTTTTTACCGTATTTACCAACTTTAATGGAAAGGCTTTTTGAAATCTTGAGTGTGGATACTTCAGTCCATATTACAGAACTTGCCTTAAGCGCTATAGGTTCAGCAGCTATGGCGAGTAAAGAGTATATGTTACCATATTTTGAAAAGATTATCACTATTCTCGATAATTACCTTTCAGACAAACAAACAGAAGAAACTATGTGTCTTCAAGTACAAGCAGTTGGTATGAATAAAAATATTTAAAATTTATGTAATTTTTATCAATAAAAATAATTTTTATCATAGTAAATTAATATTCTAGATACTCTTGGGATCATTGCGAGAACAATAGGTGATACAAATTTTGCACCTTTGGCTGGTAAATCTCTTAATTTTGGAATGAAATTATTAAGAGAAACAGAAGATCCGGATTTAAAAAAGTCAATTTATGGATTGATTGCATCAGTTAGTACAATAATGAAAAAGGAAATTGCTGATGATTTGTCAGAAATTACTGAATACATGATTACAAGTATACAAAGTTCAGAAGGCATAATAGTATGTAAAACAAATTATGAAATATGAGAAAAGACAAGTTAATTGTATTTATGTTGTTTTGTTTTTGATAGCCACAGTTGAAGCAGGATGAAATTTATAATACTTTCCCAGTTTATGAAGAAGTTAGTGAAAATGAAAATGAAGATGAAGATATAGAAAACACAGACAATGAAGACGATGGTGATGATGGCGATGTAGCAGGTTATAGTGTTGAGAATGCATACATTGAAGAAAAGGAAGAAGCAATTCTAGCTTTAAAGGAAATTGCAGAGCATACAGGGTAAAATATTTAATATATTTTTATATATTTAATCGCATATTTTTTATATTTAAACGCTATTTTTTATTTTAGAGAAGCATTTTTACCATATCTTGAAAAATCTTTTGAGGAAACTTTTAAATTAGCCAATTATCCACAAGAAGATATTCGTAAGGCTGTGATTGATGCTCTCTTACAGTTTTGTATCAACTTTTCTAAAATTAATACTAACGAAGGGAAGCAAGCATTGTCAAAAGCTCTCTCTGTATTTGTTCCAAAATTATCTGAATTAATAAGATTAGACGATGATCGAACAGTAGCTATTAATGGTTTAGATGCTTATGCAGAACTTCTAAAAGAAGTAGGATCAATTGTTGTTATTGGAGAAGGTCATAAAGAGGCTATTACGAATTGTATTACTGATATTATGTTAGGTAAAAATTCAATATAGATTGTATTTTCAATATTTTAATAACTATCATCTATAAAAAGATTGTTTTGGACAGGAAAAACACAGTGTCAACATCACGAAGAAGAAGAAAACTTAGATATTGAAGCTGAACAAGATGAATTACTTGTGGAATCTGCGGGTGATGTATTATGTAATCTTGGAAAAGTAATTTCACCGGAAGACTATGAGCTGTATTTTAAAATTGTACTACCAATGCTTTTAGAGAGATTGGTATATGTCTTTATTTATTTACATTAATTATATATACATTAATTATTTATTAATTTGTAGTCTAACAATTAAACAAACTTTTCAGAAAAAGAATAAATCCGAAGGTCAAAGATCTTTCGCAGTTGGTACAATTTCAGAATGTTTTTCAGGACTTAAACATAGAGTAGCTAATTTCATATGTCAGCTGCTTCCTTTATTTTTGAAACTTGCAGATGATTCAAGCGGTGAAATTCGAAATAATGCAATATATGGAATTGGTGAAATTGTATTGCATGGCAAAGATGCAGTTTATATGTATCTTTTTAATATATCTTATTTAAACATTATTATTATAAAATTTCATAAGTCTTCCTTTTTTCTTAACAATAATTTATTAATAGGCATTATACTGATATTTTATCCGTTCTATCAAACGCAATTTATAAAGAATCACATATAGCAGCTCGTGATAACATAGTTGGAGCAATTGCACGACTTATCATCGTTAATTACTTGAACATACCACTTGATCAAATATTTCCAATTTTTGTTAAACAATTACCATTGAAAGAAGATTTTGAAGAAAATAAGGCAGTTTTTAAAAGTATTTTAACATTATATGAAGCTGGTCATCCTATTTTACATCCATATATGGAAACATTACTGGGAGTTGCAGTTAGTATAATACATGAAAATACTGCTACTGATGATGGTAAGTTATATAATATTTTCTTATTATTTTACATAATAAAAGATTGTTGTATTATAATACATATTAAATTATGTTCTATATTTTTTATGCAGAAGCAAAAAGTATTGTTATGGAATTCATTAAATCTGCTCAACGGGATTTTCTAGATGAATGGAATTCTATGTATGTCAAACTTCCAATAGAAGTCGCAACAAATATTCCGTATATTTTTCCTTAGGCTCAATGTGAGTTTGAGAATTATTATTTTTGGTTACAAGAAACATATGGATTGATAGATGAAGATATTTGTATCTCAAAGAAAGTGATATACGCCATATTTGTTATTTTTTAAGTTATATCTAATGAATTGAAAATTTCAATATTAGTTTTACGAGTTGATAATTATATATATATATATACACACACACACATATATATGTTCATTATTTATAAACATCATAATTATAGAAATCATATTTCTTTTCATATAATATCAAGGAGTCAATAAGTGCAATTAATCACATCGATAATATAACAAGATACTGTAACAGAATGCAGTTGCTCATATTTTATAATATTTTGATGATTTAAAATACATTTAGTATGGAAATATATATCTTAGACAATGTATATTAAATTCTAGTCTATAGAACTTTTTCATTGTAAGTGGACTTAGTAAATAATAAATATTAAATTCTTCAAATTGGCTCGACGTGAAATCGAAATTAGGATAATTGAAAAAATTAATGATTATAAAGTCTAATATATTTGAAAGTTGGATTTAAAGGAGTGTTGTGCTCATCCTCAGAAACAAATCGTTTTGTTATTATGTTCCGTGTTTTCATCAAGAATGATGCGTATGCATATAAAACATTATGTATATACATCGAACATAAATGTACTATTTGAAGAATAAAATTATTACATTATATCACTTTTTATAAATAATATTGACAGCATTCCATGTCAACGACACTATAATTTTGGTAATTTAATTTGCTAGAAGAAAATAAAAGAGTTACTTATGAAATTTTCGGACTTATGTGAAAGATTTTATACATATGTATATATAAACATTTCTTCTAAACATTATGTTCTTGTTAATTTTGTTTGCTCGTTTAATTTTAATTTCAAAGTTATTATAATAAAACTATACATTAGTACTAGATATTAATGCAAATCGCAAGAGCAATGATTTAAATATTCGTGATTTGAATTTTATATGAATATTTTTATTCTGGACAATTTAACTTTTCAAATTCGTGCACAGGCACACAATGGTTCGCATCAGCGAACAGAATTGCTCTAAAGCAATCAATGGTGTTCGGAAACGCGCGAGAATTACATTGTCACGTAAGAACATTTATTTATACAATATTATATATTACTTGCTTATATTTATTATTCGCACTATTATTTCTTTTATTGAAAGTACAAGATATAAAACAAATTAAACAAATTAAAGAAATTATCATTGAAATTCATTAATTGTCTACCCTGAGGTATGACATTTGTTCCTTAAAAACTCTAATTTATTATAAAAAATATTACAAATTTAACAAAACGAAATTTATTCGAAATCTAATAGTATTAATGAAGGGAAGGATAGATTCACTGATGCGACAGAGAATGAACAATAAAATAACCGATTCTGAATAGTCGGTATTTCAGAGCAAGTGTCATAAGACCCGTAAGAGGTCAGGTTTGTTTCTGCATTTCATTTGTAGTTCAGCACAACCATACTGATTTTATTCCTTTGAATGTTTCAGCGAATGAATTGAATATAATTTCTATATCGGCCGCAATAAATTAAATTTTCTGGAGACTGATATTTTAGAATGTAAGATATCAGCTCTCATATACATCCTATCCTTCAATAGTTACACATTTGTTCGATCTTTATTGAAGATAACGCTTCTATATCGATGTTCAATAATACCTGTAATCATATCAACTTTACATGAATTGCATCATTACGTAAGTATAAAAAAATGTAATAAAAGTATGAAATATTTCCTATGAAGAATGAAGAAAGTATAATAAATATGCATTGTCATAAGGACTTTCACGATCAGATGATGCCTCATTTTTATGTATCGTTTTGGCACACAAACTTGCCGATCGACGACCTTCATAGAACGAGACGACGGAAGTCGTAAAGCGTTATCGAGGTTCTTTTCATACCATTGAGCCGAGTGAATTAGTCATCAATGATTGAATGTGTGCGTACCCACAGGTATACGCACCTACGTATAAAGTGTATTAAAATTTTGGTATGCCTTGTTGATTTGTACATATTTTGTTTTAAATCTAATAAATTTTCTATAAATGTTCTTCTTTTCTTAAATTTAGATTTATTACAACGATTTATTTCTTGTATTTAGAAAGCATGAAAATGCTAGGTATGCAAATTGCGTAAGCGCGAAACAAGCGGGAAGAATTTTTAAAACTGGATGTTCCAAATTAAAATACCGATCGATCTATAACAATCAAAATTCTGTCATTCTCTATTCTTTTATGCTGAAAAAAAAAAATATATATATATATATTATATTCGAATCGATTAAAGATAAACAAATTTATGCTTTGTACAAAATACTCGAGTCTTCAAATTTCAATTTTTTTATAAAAAATCTTGTCAATCTTGAACGAATTACTATTCTCTTTTCTGCAATGGACCATATATATATATATATATAAAATATGATATATATATGTGATAAATATATGATCCATTCAATATCCAAACTGATTCACTTTTGTGTAAGTGATCTGGATACATAATTAGTATTAAACTTTTCATAGAAGCAAATTATTTACTTCAAAATTTATTTATTACAATAAAACGATTTTAATAAATAATTAAAATATAAATTTCAATGAAAAATTCTTAGAAAATTGTATATATTTTTTCCATTCATGTAAAAAAAAAGGATTGTAAAGAATAATTAAGAAAAATTCGTCAAAGTAGATACCAGAAATGCTGAAATTTTTGAACACCCTATATATGCACGCATATCGAGTGTCTGATGCTGGTTAGTGTCCTTGGAATTTCCACCATGACTCGAATCGAAAAGGAGCTGTAGGTGTACGGCCCATGTCCGACTGTGTACCTGTCGAGCTTACCATGCTCCATGGAGATATCGCTAGTGGAAAGTTTCGTCAGACGAAAGTAGCTTATTGTGCGCAGCGACTCAATGTGGCTAAATTGTACCATCCAGCGATGAATTATCCAAACAAAAAGTGGAAACGTCTGTTATTATAGTGGATAGTTTATTGTAATTATCATAGGGGATGATATCGTATTGGTAAGTGGATCATTGATCGTGGATTAATCTTACTATTTAAATATAATAGAAAAAGACAGCAGTAGTCAAAGAATCTACTAATCATTTTGAAAGTTCATACATATTTAAACTAAGATTTATTGGGGATGTCAAATATTTCATTGGATGCACTGGTGCTATACTTGATCACCATGACTCAACTTATTCCTTTCATTATATCTTGTCTACAGAGTCCTACATTTTATTTCGCATAATTGCATGTCATATCATAGGTAATATTAATACATTCATGCGTGAATAAAGAATATTCAATGATGCAATTTCACCAATTATCGATGGCCTATCTTCTTGAATTGTAGGATGATCGACTATAATAGCTTTCTGCCTTGTTATAAAATTATAAAAAAATAGACACTGTCCTTCTCGTTAACATAGTAATTACAATCAATTACACGATTCAGTTGATCACTCAATTATTCTTACTCTAACAATGATTATCAGTTGGCTCTTGATGCTTCTGTCAAAAGTATAATCGATGAAAGATCACGGATATATGATTATTATTTCGATTTTTCACAATCATTGTGCAGATTGTATTCAAAAAGCAAAATTAAATACCAATGTTTACAAATAATTTTAAAAGATATGTTTAATATAACATTTTATGAATGTATTTGATTATCTGCATAAAATATTGGAGTTCTTTAATAGTCGAATATTTATTAACCGATGAAGTCATTTGAAGAAATGATTCTCTTCTCTTGAATAATGTAACAATCAATTTATTTCTTTTTGGCTTATCTGTTAGTGTGAGAGACACCCTACAACAAACTAAAGAATCGCATCCTTTTTTCGATAGCCATTTATTTAATGGACTGATTAGTTTTGGTTCCTGAAACGACCTGGAAGGTCATGTAAAGTGTCCACTCGCATATGAAAGCGCGAGAGCAGAATATAATTAAAATTAAAATACAATGATTAAAAGACGTCTCGTAGACGTAATGGAAGAACGCCGCGTTTTTTTGGATCACCATGCATGATTTGCAATTCTTCGCACGTACATGAGTAAATCTGCTATATTTGCATTTGAAGACTTTTTTATACAAGTCCAGACATTAATTATTATCATTTTAATAATTTAATTGCTGTCTGACACTTGATAATTGCTGCTTTTCAATGATAATTGATACTTTTGAAATATTTTATAATCTTATAATACTTTTAATATTTTTATTGCTAGTATCTTTATATCTTTATTTACTGCTCTTTACATCAAAAATTTCAAATTTGCTAGTTAACGTTAATTATTGTTAATTTTCTATTTGTTTTTACAATTGATGTGAAATAAGATTATTTACACATTTTCGCGCACTTATCGAGATTTAAATCATGGATGCATACATTACTTCCGGTAGAAAAAAAAAGTATTCAAGCGTGACGTACCAGATACAATGACCAAGCTAGTAAATATCACTTTCGAGCTAATAATTATATATGTATATATATACAGAATCATTTGCAAATCTGTTTTCATTTCGATCAGAGTTATTACTTATCTCAACTCGGTTCAATTGAGTTTCGTTTTATCAATTTATTATTAAATAATTTTTCCTTTTTTTTATTTAGATTAATAAACATTGAATTTATTAAAATATTCCACTAGAGAAACTATTATGTATATGACAGTAGAAACTATTATATTGTTACGATTAGATGAATGAGTTCTCGGTTCGCAATATGATACCAAGAAATTACCAGGGGATTGACCGAGAATAGAGATTGATTAAGGGTGAATAATAATTCTGAATGAGCATCGATGAAATTCGAGCTCGGTAAAATTTCAAAAAGATCCTTCATTTTTTTTCAAATTACGAGCCGCTTCTAATGAGAATGCATCGAGCGTGAATCTGACAGAGAAAGTTGTCTAGCATGATAATGAATTTCATTAAAGCTAACACGTATCCGTGTTATTCTTCTGAGTCTTCTTCACATATACTCTACAATCATTTACGCTTACTTAAAAATATGATTCTATCACAGTATGACCACGATATTTATGATTAATCTTTTCTTCATAAGGCGCTCTTATATTTTTATAAAACACTCACACGAATCTATCATTTTATTTTCAGTGATGAATGATCACCCGTGAATTATAAGCAACGAACGTAGGTTTCGTAGAATCGAAAGAAATCCGACTGACGAACTCGGCGAACATCGGTCGTGCAGCTTAAAAGAACACCAACGGAACAAAATCACGAGTGTGATTTCGGACAAGTGGCTTATCGCTTTGGTAGCAGAGCATCACGTGCTCGTATGCGTCTCTGAAAGGCTGAAAGCTCGGAAAAGCGTGACCGTATATTCGTTAAACGAACGTCCACGAAGATGAAAAGAGAGAGATATTATAGACAGAGAAGGGAAAACAGCGTTTAGAGTGGCCCATTTCCCTTATCACGATAATACGATATAACTATAACGGTAGTGCTGTAGAGGCGGCACGACAGAACACGAAGCACACGGCCACACAGTAAGCCAAGAGTCGATTCAGGGTGAGTCATTTTCACATACGATCAGTCTGGTCGTGGATTGTAGCCGCGATGGATCAAACAACTGTAAGATCGTCGCTATCCTTGTCGTTGTTGTTATTACCACCACCACCACCACCACCACCACCACCACCACCATCATCATCATCATCATCATCATCATCATCATCATCATCATCATCATCATCATCATCATCATCATCATCATCATCACCACCACCACCATCACCATCACCATCATCATCGTCATCGTCATCGTCATCGTCATCGTCATCGTCATCGTCGTCATCATCATCATCATCGTCATTGTCGTCGTCGTCATCGTCATTGTCATTGTCGTCGTCGTCATCGTCATTGTCATTGTCGTCGTCGTCGTCGTCGTCGTCGTCGTCGTCGTCGTCGTCGTCGTCGTCGTCGTCGTCGTCGTCGTCGTCGTCGTCGTCGTCGTCGTCGTCGTCGTGGCCATCTTCGTCGATTGTGTCTCTTTGATCGGCAGAAAAAAAAGAATAAAACTCGAGAATAGTCCCTCGAGGAAAATGGACGTGGGACTGGTCACTCGTGCATCCTTGAATTCTCTACACATGGACGATAGCCGGATTGTCTCGCCAAATAATTTCGACGAATGGACCTGGTCCAGCTTGCGAGTGAGTGCAACAATTCTTCGTCAATCGTGATTATGATCGATAACGTTCGAACGCCGCAAAACTTATTAAAGACAACAGAATGAATAAATCCAGCTTACTCACTCTTGTTTTGTTGCATAATAAACGGATTGTCATAGACATAGAAGAATTTTTTTTGATTAGAAAAAGAATATACACGAATATTTCATATATATTGATAATTACGATAGTAATTAACGATTAACGTGTCAAGCCTGATACATGGAAAGAATTAAACCCAGTGAAGTTTCATTGAAATTCAATTAATTAAAATTTCTTAGAAGGACATTTCACGCCTAAAAGATGTTTATAAAATACTATTTCGTAATCGTGTTGAACGATATGAGCGAAACCAAAGAATTTAATGTATTCACGTTCGTCTTAAAATCGATACATTTGATCAAAAGATAATTCTTTCCATTTCTGTATCATTCTAATCATAGATAAACGTGTCCGCTCGTTTAGTTGTGCTTCACACGTTTTGCAAAACATTCTCGACACATACGATAATTGAATTATAAGGATGTTACGATGTTAAGATGAAAGATGAAGACCGTGGAAGTGTACGCAAAAATTTACTATCTAGTAATGTCGTGAAGATTTCCGTGCAATTGATTATCTTTGGTTTTATCTATCGAAGCCAGATCTCGATAACTTTTTAGTTGCACGCAATCGTTTACGCGGAAAAATTGAAAACTAGTTCGATGTTATATCGCGTTTTTTCCCCATTCTATGATTCGATTACAAGGAAAAGTTAGGCTTTTTTTTATGAATGATCGTTCGAATAACTTATTTATTGCAATATTATCGTACTTATATCAATAGATGCCTAATTGATATAATCGAAATAGAAAAAAATCTGTTCGTGTTCTTCGCGGTAATTCAATAATGCGTGGAAGTGATTGATAATTGAAGTGTATAGATCTTCGATCTGGCGCCAAGGTTTTATGTGCCAATCGTTGAAAATTTTTTTCGTTTAATAATAACTATTTATTTCTGTTTTTTTCTTCTTTCTGATTTGTTACAAGAAATTTAATTCATGAACCAGCAAACCTCTCGTAACGTTGTTAATTAATTTTGTAAAGCAGATAAACAATTATTTTTTCTAAACATTCTTATCTTTTTGCAAACTTTCAGAACAATGTACGGTGATGGCGTTATCGATATGCCATGTTATCAAAAATTCTAATCTAGTCACAGGAATGCAAAACATTTTCTGATCGTTTCAGGTCTTTCACGCAATATCGATTCTATTTAAAACTTATCGCCGTTCCTGTTTAGATCAAAATATATTACAGTCGAAATCATAATAACTTTCATACTTGGAGCATAAAAACTATTTTTATTGAGAAATTGTTTTTCGAGAAATGATTTTTAATTCATAAGAAGTTTTCACAATGTAATTTTCATTTATTTTCTCTTAATTTCCTTGCACTATTAGTTATAGAAACTTTAATTAATTTACAAACTAAAATCCTCTCTCGAGATACTTTTCAAATAATTCTAAATATAATTCACGATCTTTATTAATTTACAGACTGAAATTCCTTCAAAACTCTGTTCAAATAATATTAGAAACAATTATTAATTCTTTTTGTACTAAACTTTTTGTAAAGGAGACACAGTGAATTAAAATTTGGATCAAACCATTATTTTTATAACTATTAAAAATCTTAACGCTCTAATTCAACTTCGTTACCATCAAAATCATTTTTAAGACTCTATTCAATCATCATAAGTCAATGTTTATGTTATTAATCCATTTACAACAACCTTTTATATTATTTCATAAAACTCCAAAAGCTACATTTAAAACCTAATATTCATTAATCATTGTAGACGTGTCACTTGGACTGAGATCTACGCTCTTAGATCATTCACAACTAATCTCTAAAATTTCAAATTCATCAATCTTTAAAACTTCAAGTCATCATTAGTCACCTGAATCCTCTTAATAATTTATTAACAAATATTAGTGAATCGACAAATTATTACAAATTGTAGATTGTAAACTTTTTTCTTGCAATTTTGCAATTTTACATCATGTAGAATACTCAAATGATTGAAGAATACAATGATTGTAGAATTACTCACAATTCATCAAATTCATTTTCGGATTCCTTTTATTAACAAAATTACTGTTATGAAAAGGAATTCATTAATAGCTTATATCTTCATAAAATTTCATTAATAATATCAATTGAATGGTGCAAAAAAACCCCGGATCAATTTATGTTTAGCTCATTGGCAATTTACATACCATTCCTTTAGTTCAGATGTTCTAGTATTTTTTTCATCTTTCAAAATATATTAAAATATTTAAATGTTCTTCATGTTTTAGGTAAAGATATATTATGCATTACGCTATTACGAAATAATGATTAAATATTTTAAAAGCAATGAAAGAAACAAGAGAAACAAAATACAAATGTTTCGAAATAATATATAAGAGATTCTAATTATTCAAAATCATTATAAACTGTATCAACGATATAGTACTAACTTATTCACAACCAATTTAGATATTACGATCAAGAAACGAAGATAAACGAATAAATATTATGACGACTGTAATCGTATTATGTCGAAAAGGAAGAAGGAACGGAGAAAAAGATGGTCGGGTCCGAGAGTCAGAGATTGAAGATCAATATTCACCGGACGAAAGGTTCGATGAAAACGCACGCGCGAAACACAGACGGGAACTCTTTCGTTTCCCGGTGGAGAGTCTCGAGAGTTTCGCCGGGTTCCGTGGCTTTTCTGTGGCAGGAAACCGTGAAAAGGGAGACTCGCGGCGTGTCGGGTGGAAGCGCGGCTGCGCTTCTCGATACTCGGCCCGATTTTTATCGTGTTTTACGAGCCGCATAATTCACATCAACTACCAAGCACGTCGTTGATTTTGCATCAGACAGCCAGTGACTGTCGGAGATACGCGCACGTCGGTAATACCGAGTTCTTTTACTCCTCCATCGATGAAATTGTGACTGTTATAATTTCTAATCAAAGTGGTGATTCTTCAGAAAAGAATATTGTCTGATTATGTTGTGTATATATTAAGCTCTTAAAATCACTATTTGTATACTATTGTATTCCAAATTGAGGGAATTTAATAGAATCGAAAAAAGAGGAGGTCCTTTTTCGATAGGAAGGTGTAATTTTAGATAATGATTTTACATAGTGACTTTAGACATGTTTAATCAAATTTTGATAATTCACTTTAATTTGTAATATTGTCACTTTGATTTGTTTTTTATTTCTACTTTTTTATGTTAGCATCTCGCAATACTATGTTTTTTTGTGACGCAGTTGCATGTGATTCCATATTGGTCGGAGCGTAGGTAACGTTGAAGGATGTTTCCTGCGTTTTTCCGGGACTGGAATTTTACAGTAGTTTTTCTTTATTTGTCTCGGTATGAATCTACTAGGAAAATAAGCATCGTTTAAGGTTTTTTTTTTCTTGATGTTGATTAAATGATATGTAACTGCGTGTAAATGTTATATTCTTTGAAAGAATAGTGTGGTGAACACGTGTAATAATCCTCACTGTAATACTGAACGTACGAATATATGCTCATTTGTGGAAAAACATTATAAAAATAAGATGTGACGAATAATATGCTCGTCTATAGAAAGAGTATTATTGATATTTATCTATAATTTAGTTAGAAACATACAAAACAAGTTCTCTCTAGAATAATCGCATCGATTTAAAGTATTTTTCTTCTTTTCGCCTGTTGATCATGAGTGCACAGACGAGCCTTATTTTAAACGATCGACAGTAATGAAACTTACGCCTTTTCGAACATGTACCTCTGTATTTAAGATTGTTTCTTTATCTATTTCTGTATATTCATTTTGAGTTTTCTAGTATCTCTAATTAGTCAAATTTTAAGCAGCTTCAATTTCCGAATCATTGGGAAACTAACGAGGCAACCCTGTATTATATCACGCGTTAAATTTAAATGGTCACAGGTGAAAGTTGAAAGAATAGATTGCAAAATGTGTATCGCATTATTTTTAGCTCTTTCTGTTATTAATCATTGAACCTGTTTCTATTTTTATTTTTCATTTAAATATATTAATTATTTTGTAGTCACCTTTACAAATGAACCTTCGAAAGAAGCAATTGCGTAATTTTTTTTATTTGGACAATTTATTGTCATCTTTTATTACCATTTTCATAAAAATGTTAAATAGTCGTTGATGAAATGTTAAATAGTCGTTCATGAAGTGTCGATGATGACAATGGTTAACATATGTAGAAAGTTCAAACAACAATCCGATCACACATTGAATACATAATCTGACATGAGCTTTCACTTTCAGAAACAGTTCAAATACAAGGGCTTAGAGAAGCTGTTCACAATTTACCAGAGAAGAATTCAGTATGGTTATCTGTCGCTCTTCGTACTCCTACAATTGGCCCTTGGAATCATATATTGTTTGATTCTGATCATAATGGTGAGCAAGAAACAAAATACGAAAAAATAAAGCGCTCTGTTTCAAAGCTACGTATAATATCGTATTAATTACGTTGTCGTTTCGCTTAAATCTAACGAATTATTCTAACTAATAATTGATTATACTTTAACAAAGAAATGATTACTTATTAATCACTTATTAAAAGATAATACTAATAAAAAACGATATCCGGACTTAATTTTTTATTTTTATACCTACTAAAAAAAGGAATAAAAATTGCAATTTATCGAACTTAAATTTTTCTCTAAATTCTATCAGTATTATAAATATCATGTACTATAATCATTTCTAAATACTTGTATATACAATCGTTATTTTTAGTGAATCGATAATCTTCATTGACAAGGAGCAAGTTTTATCCCTATTAATAGTCGCACGTCGTCTACATTCAAATTACATAGAAATTAATCGGTATAGCGAATAAAAGAAACACAAAGAAGACATAAACTTGTTCTACTTTTTCGTAGGTTAGCATAGAGAATTGTATACCGGATGTAGTGAATACCCTCATGAGCGCGTTACTTTGCCCGATAATCGCGCTTTTGTTCAAATCGAAAATCATCGCAAGGAACACCTATTTACCAGTCATGTTGTCCTGCTTGATCGTGGTACTGCTGGTAGTCGGTGATTTGGCTGTTCCTTTGTACTATACCATCCTGTATAACGATGACATACCACCGATAAGGTAATAAACAACAAAATTAGCTATTGGTTAATCGTGGCAAGATCACCTTTTAATTATTATCAGTTTGTCATTCGTATAGTTGGTTTTCTGTTTGGATTTTCTTTCTCGAAATTGTTAGTAAGTACGAAAGATTAGCAGGATCGATATTAATGACCATCGGTTGCACGAGTCATTTTCTAATAGGATCCGCAAGAGATTTCCCTAGGTGGTCGTATTCTCATTTAATTTTAAATTGTCGGTAAATTATCACTTTGTTAAAAATAGATGTTCTAGAATAGATAAGCAAGTATCATAAATCGTTATCGTTTCATTATTCAGTCAGGACCAAGTTAATGAAATTGCAGGCTTGATACCGTCGTCTATTTTTTGGTCTTTGTTTTTTTAAATTTCAATACATTTTTTTTTTATTGTGTACGTATTTATGTAGGAATTATTCAGTGAATGTAATAGGTAATCGATAACGAAGATTAGATTAATGTATAATTGTTATTAGCAGATTCTATATAACAATCAGTTAATTGCGAGTCGTTTTACCTTTTCTGCTAATGAACGTGTAACCGTGAACTTATAATCGTTTTCAACGCATATGTATAATTGCATTTATCTTTTGCAGACCAGCGTATGCAACTCACGCGCTCTTGGCGTGTTACGTCTTCCTACCTCTCACGGAGAATCTACATGCTTTCATACTCGGAATCACTGCGACTATATGTTACTTAACTACTCTTTCGTTAATCACTTACAGAAACACATTTGACTATAGTACGAAGGTAAAAATGAGTTCGTTACTTACTGATGTAGGATTATCGAAGATAAATAAGAAACTGTTCAGAATGATTAAATAATCTGATTTCAGATTAAATAAACTGACCGAATAAACTTATTATTTTAAAATGTTCTTGAATTTATTTAAATTCATTTTAAAAGATAGGCAGTATTTTTGACAGAGCAATGTTTAGAATTAAAGTATAGAATTAAAGTAAAAAATTAAAATTTTTCTAATTGAATTATTCTCTTACACTGTTAAAAGATTTTATATTGCAATATTCTAATTTGATTTATAAATCTTTCAGATCATTACAGAAAGTATATACCTTGCTTGTGTAAATGGTCTTGGATTATACTTCAGATTCATGAATGAAATCGTTATTAGACGATCGTTCTTGGATCACCGCAAGTGTGTGGAATCAACGCTGCGGTTGAATTATGAGAAAGATCAGGAAGTATGTTTCTATAAATGAGTTTAAACTGGTTGTATATGTTTTCATAAAAATTAATAATAATCTTCAGGAACAACTTACGCGGAGTATATTACCTCAACACATTGCTGCGAAAATAAAAAAGGAATTTAGAGATATTTTTAAATTTATAGAGGAACATAAAAAACCTCCTCCTAAAGGAAGTCCACATAAGTACATTTATTTGCATAATAAATAAATATCTTTAATCCTAAAGACATGTAACAACATAAATTGTAACAAATATCATTCATTGATTTTCAGTGACTTATGCGTCGAAACGCACAATAACGTAAGCATTTTGTATGCTGATGTGGTGAATTTTTCCGGATTAACAGTGACATTGCCCGTACGAAAATTGGTAGAGACACTGAACGACTTGTTCGGTAGTTTCGACGAGGCTTCCGAAAGGCATAATGTTCTCCGTATCAAGTTTCTAGGTGATTGTTACTATTGTGTAAGTGGAGTGCCAACTCCGAACACCCAGCATGCGAAAAGCTGCGTAGATTTAGGTAAATATATTTCAAAATATGTATATATTTATTATTTATATTTTCACTTAAAAATCTGGATCGTGTTGTAGGACTTGATATGATAAAGATCATTAAAGACGTGAGAGCTAAAGTACGACGTGAGAGTGGCGTGGATGTAAATATGAGAATAGGAGTTCACTCTGGCAACATAATATCGGGGATCCTGGGTAACAACAAGTGGCAGTATGATGTTTGGTCACGCGATGTCGTTATAGCTAATAAAATGGAGCAAACGGGAAAACCCGGCAAAGTTCACGTTACGCAGCAAACATTGGACCTCGTGAACGCTAATGAGTATGATTGCGTCCCAGTGGAATCCTTGAATGACGAAGTGCTTAAGAAATACGGAATTCGAAGTTACTTGATCACACCTTCGATTCCGGATTCACCGACTACGCAGGTGCATATTTCCCAGTGGCGTAGGAAGCCCGTAGTGAACGACATTTGTTTAATAATGGAAAATTTATTTGCGCTTAACAACGTAAATTTCCTACGCCACTGACATATCTTTTTAACCGTTGAACGAACGTGCGTCGGATGTGTCGTATCGTTGACAGATGAACTTTGTTGCAGAACAGCGAGAACATTTTGACAGTTATGACTCCGAGTACCCCACCGCCATGCAACAAACACTACGTGAAATTCTACTTACGATCCAGTAGCGTGAATTCTGGATCGAGAAACAGTAGACGTCTTACCGCCACTATAAATAATCATGTTGACGTATTCACTAGCTCTTGTAGACGCCGTACACACTTCATGGACTCCTGTTTGCGAGATTATCATCTGATGCTCAAAGCTGCGGATGCAGAGATGGAGAATGCTATTAAGAAAATGCCTCTCACTAAATGGGAGTAAGTATCTCTAACTTACTTAGCCACTTTGATATATTTTATATAAAGTAAAAGATAAATTTTTGGATGATGTTGTAGGCAATGGTGCAAATGGGAAGATATGAATCCAATATTTTTAACATTTCAACAGTGGAATTGGGAAATACCGTTTTTGAAAGAACCTGATCCACTTTTTAAATTTTATATCAGTTCCGCTGTGTTTGTCCTAATTTTTATGGGGCTTATTTATTTGGTACCTGCGCTTTCTCTTTCTGAGTACGTTTACTTTATAGGAATATTCATTAACAATATAAATAAAATTGGATAGTTCTTAACACTTAATTAATTTATAGGTGGCATTTAAGCACAGCGATTAGTTATGTGACGGCAATATTATTTTTGATCGCTTTAATGCCAATAGCTTGGATGCACTTTGCGTGGAACCGGTATAAGGATCCGCATGATGAACAAGAAGGACACGTACCGCATCCTCGCAATAAATTATTGTGTTTTCTATATCAAACTAGTATAAAGGTTAACATTCTTGTATATTTAACTTTCCACATGATTTTTATAAGAAAGTAAACTACTGAGAATTAGTTTTTATATTATATTTTAGGTTGTTTGGAGTGCATTCCTTAGAACAATTTTGTATTTGGTGATAACGATAATGTTAGCAGCGTGTGCTATGTTTGATATGATTGTAAGTTAACAGTAAACATGAATATTATATTGAATATTAAATTATCAATTAAAGTATTTAATCGTTGTATAATTTCAGTTTGAATGTAAAAATGTGAATGAGCTTGAAAGCAATAATATAACATCCAGTATAATAGATCCTGACGCCGCGAAATTTGATTGCGTGGCTACACCTTGGGTAAGATTGTTTAGTAGGTACTTGTATGTTGTAGATTCTCCTTAATTTAACTTTCCAAAATATTGTATAACGTTTTTAATTTCGTTTAATAATTGTTTCTAGCAAATGACGCAAACTTGCTCTTTGGCAATTTTAACCAGTTTTTTGTTTTTGAGACTCCATTATATTTTAAAGTTAATAATAGGTACCACAGTAGTGGTATTTTATTCGTGGAATGTTTGGGTATATCGTTCAAATTTATTTCAGGTAATTTTGATCAGCACCTTTTTAATTTTTATCTTTCTATAATGAATGTCGGTTGCACTTATTTGGAATTTCTTTCACAGTCAGGCGAAAGATGGAATCCATATTTGGAACCAAGATTGGCACACGTTTTAAGCATAATCTTCCTTAGTTTTTCTTTGCACTTGATAGATCGTCAAGTGAGTGTACTCTAATTAACAATTGTTTCTTTAATAATACGTTATTTATATGTATTAATTCAAATATAAATTTATTCAGGCAGAATACTTGAGCAGATTAGACTATTTATGGAAACGTCAATTAACTAAAGAACAAGATGAAGCATTCCATACGAGAAACGCTAATAAACTTCTACTTCGTAATATTTTACCAGAACATGTTGGTATGTTAATATTTAAGTAATATTAAAATTCATTCAATTACAGTCGTAATTATATCATGTATCAATTTTGTATAGCGGAGTTCTACTTGAATATGAACAGAACAGAAGAAAACGAGCCTTATCACGAAGCTCATAATAATGTGGCCGTCATGTTTGCTTCATTAACGGATGTATCTATTGATGGAAGTAATACTCTAGCAGACCTAAATGAGATCATATGTGAATTTGATAAGTTATTATTTGAGCCTTACTATGTCTATCGAATTGAAAAAATCAAAATTGCTGGTAAATGATTAAACAAAAATAAGAATTTTTGAATCGCTATTCCAGATGTCCTGGAGACATAATGGAAGTGATGTTACGATTGTCTTAGGTACTACTTATATGGCAGCTTGTGGATTAGAAGCTGGTCGACGAGATTCGATGCATAGCGCAGAAAGTGAGGAAAATTTCAATGACAACATGATAAAAATTATGACCCAATTTGCGGTTGAAATGATGGCAGTTCTAGATAAATTGAAAAGAAAGTCTTTTTACACATCGAAACCTTATAGGTGCCTACTTATATCATGCAAATTTATATTTTATTTGAATTGTTTATAAAGGAAAATATTGTTTCAGACTAAGAATTGGAATATCACACGGCGAAGTAACAGCAGGAGTAGTAGGCGCTCAGAAGCCATTGTATGATATTTGGGGTGATGCTGTGAATATGGCATCTAGAATGGACACGACAGGTGTTCCGGGGAAAATACAGGTTCAATTAAAACTAAATTTTGGCTTAAAAGAATATCTTTTCTACTTTTTTTTTGAGTAATAATTATTTACACAGGTTACGGCAGAAACTGCAGCTGTTCTCGAACAACAAGGTATCAAGTGTCATCTTCGAGGGGAAACGTACGTTAAACCAAAAGGATTTGTTACAACGTACTTCGTTGGTATCGATAATACCCTACAGCTTCAAAGAACAGATTCTATCGAGGAGACTAGTCTGTGATTGAAACTCTAAATCGACCTTTAAGCAATTACTGCGGTAACGATGTGAAAAGTGAGATATTAAGTATCTAAGTGAATATACAGAGACACAAGAGAAAAACCAAAGAAAATTTGAAACACCAAAGAATCGACAGAAAAAAAAGAACGCGGTCAACGACTGCATCACTATGCGGAATACCTCAATTTATTCAGTTGAATATAGTAACGTATGTGAAATATGTTTGCAATCATATGCCTTGAAGCCGATTGACACATTATTACAAATCGAAGATGCCAGTTTTAATAACAATTTTTTACATGATCATTATTCATATAAAAACAACATTATATATTATTTCATTCGATTATTTGAAATATTCATATTGTAAATAAGCAAAGAACTTCTATCTAGTGATATTTGGAAGATACTATCCTAAATAATGCACAATCCATTGAAAGTATGAAAATCTTGTAATTGATGATAAAAAAAATTTCCAAGAATAATTCGTTGCAAATGACAATTCGAAAAATAATCAAAAGAAATGAAACGTATTATTTATATCATTGCATGCAAATGATGATGCAAATGATAATGATGTTTCCTAGCTGTATGTTAAATGTATATACAATATTTCGCGTTTAATTAACAGGAATGTAGTTAGTTCGAAATATTTATTGACGTAGGTTTTTCCAAGTTTTCATGACAATGCGAACGTTTTGAAAATTGATGTACAAATACATCTTCATGACGTTCACTGTAAAGTTAAAAAGATACTATAATATCGAAAATGCTCATAAGTTTTGAAACACAGTCCTAGTACCTAAACAACTTTAAATTCTTTTTCATTTCATATCTAATAACAGTTTTATTATTAATTCGTTTCCATGGCGTAGTTTTTATTTCATATAAATTTTTGATAGTTAATTAAACAAATCCGAGTGGATTTTCATTGCTTAGGGATTGTTTTTTCTTAACAAGTAAGCAAACAATATACAAACATGTATAAAACAGCCCCACGAATCTAAATATATATGAGATTTGTATTTATTGAACAAGTAAAAAAGTAATTTTTATCGCATAACATCAATGAATCTATAATGCCCGCAGGCTATGCCCGAGTCATGTTTAATTTTTAAATTGTTCTGGAAGAACAAATGCAGTAATTTTTTAAATACATCGTCCCTTTCTTAATTTATAAACCACACATCTTATAAACTAAGCTTCTCACCCTAGTTATGAGTAGAGGTACGAATTTATTTTTCTATGAACTGTATGTATAATTGACGTGACAAACATCAGTTTATTTCTTTGTACATATTTATATATATATATATTTTAAACATTAAAAGATAACGACCAATGTGATTTAAATAAAATATTTATTGCTACATACACGAGGTGAATTTTGTTTATAAACATAAAAGCATTGTAACGAATGTTTATGTTATGTCTTGTAATATTTAGCTCTGTGTTCTCTATATTACAAATATTTATATTTTTGCCTTATATAAATTTTATATCTTAACTTATGTATAGATAATCATAGAGTACCTTATAACTCAACGCTGTTTCTTTTTCTTTTTATTTCTTAAGATATTGCATCTTCTTAGAACAATAACTTTCGGAATTTTGTCTAATCGATCGGTTAAACGACATCTTGAGATAAAAAACACATTACTCCAACAGTATAACTATAAAAGATATTTTTAATAAAATGGAAATACTGGTAGTTTTAACGTTACTTTCATAAGCACGAAAACTTTTAATTCAGTACGAAAATATACGTCTTACAATTATTTTCTATTTAGTATTATTTTCTACGAACAAGTATAATAGATACACGTTAAACATATTTTATCACGTTAAAATTTAACAAAAAATAGATCTTTTACTATTTTGTGGTAATCATCCTAGTATGTAGCAACACGCTCTATAAATACATTCTTAACATATTTTCGCATTATTCATGAGCATAATTTTAATTAATAGAAAAAGAAGTTACTCGTTCGATCTACAAAAAGGTTGAAAAGAACAACGAAATATTCTCTATGGTATTGCGTGATATTCAACAATTAGATGCATGCGTGCTTCATTTTTTCTCTTTTTTTCTTTCTTTGGAAAAATTGAGAATATAATCTGCCAATTTCTCGGCAAGTGGCAAAATGGTTTCACATGCGTAATGGCCTCGTTTCTTTCGATCAGGAACGGCATTTATTTATCTCGACACGATTCGTGTGCGAGGCTACGTATACACCGTGCGACAGACGGTGACGACTATATTCATTCAGACTTGCTTTAGGCGTTATCGATTTACGAAGTTCTAGAGCTTCGCGTAGTGAACTTGGTTTATTTCGAGCGATAACAAAAAAAAAAAGGATCGACGCGTCCCTGGTCTATTGTACAGAGAAATCGTTAATTTGTTCGATCCGTAAAACGTGTGAGTCACCTCGCGAACTGATCCTTCTGCCAGTGCTGGTCATTTTGTTGACAGCCGTGGAACAAGGATAGACTGAATAACGTTTTACTGCTTTGACATTTCAACTGTCATTGCGTTTTTCGTTTCGTTCCGTGATTTCTCGCGATACTCGCGAGTTCTCGTCATCTACGCATCGCAGATAGAAGAACGATCAATCGCGACTTTTTCTTTTTTTTTTTTTTTATTACGTTACTGTTATCATCTCCAAAACGAATTCAGTGTGTACGTACGAAAAATTAAGAAAGTGATTCTTTATTGCAAATGATAAGTCAATGAGAGTATAACCTCTAAAAAGGAGGTTACTGTCACGCGTAGCAAGTAATACATACATTGTACTTTATATTTCCAATCTTGTTTGAATAACATAAAAGCAACATGGATATCGGATTTTCATCGTACCACAATGGTGGACCAACGAGAGAACAAGATTTTGGCAGATTGTCGCAGACCATCGGCACATCAATTTTAAAGATATCTCAAAATGGTAGGACGCGGATTACATTAGTTAGAAGATATATTCAGTAATCATTCTTGGTTTATATTTGACAGTGTCTTCTATGCAAAAGATGGTCAATCAATTGGGCAGCTCTTCAGATTCTCAAGAACTGCGAAATCAGCTGTAAGACATTATAAACAAAATTTGAATCAATTATATTCTGTGTACATTCTGTTCCCTGATTACATGTTTTATATAATTTTTAGGCACCAGATACAACATTATACACAACAGTTGGCAAAAGACACTAGTGTACATCTTCGAGATTTGGCTATATTGGCTAATAATTCAGGATCTACTAGTCCTGGCGAACAAAGACAGCGTAAAATGCAGAGAGAACGTTTACAAGATGAATTTACAAGTGCATTAAATTCTTTTCAAGTATGTTTATAAAAATGTCTTGTTTATGTGTGAGCTAGCACATTCATTTACATATATAAATTTAATTTCGTAGGCGGTACAAAGGCTTGCAGCTTCCAAAGAGAAAGAAATGGTTAGAAAAGCTAAAGCGAATGCAGGTATTACACCCTTTGGCGAAAAAAAGCAAGAGACGTTGATAGAGTTACAAGACAGCAGAACTCAGAAACAAATACAGCAACAGCAGTTGAAAGAAGAACAAAACTTGCGAATGTTGGAAGAACAGGAAGCGAGTATAAGACAACTGGAGGTAAACATCTTTTTACTTTAATGATATATTATCAACTTTTCGAGTCGTTTTACGATGATTATCTTTACAGAGCAATATTAGCGATATCAATCAAATTTTCAAAGATCTTGGTGCTTTGGTATATGATCAAGGAGAAGTTATTGATTCCATAGAGGCTTCTGTTGAAAGAACGGAAGTATCTGTCAATGAAGCTACTTCACACGTAAGACAAGCAAGCATGTATCAAAATAAATTGCGCAAGAAAAAATGCATACTTGCTCTTATCGGAGCGGTCGTGTTGTCTATATTAATTGGAATCATTGCTTGGCAAAAGTCTTAAAATATTCACTAATACGAAATGATGAGAAAAGACGTAGCTGCATCTTAATTACAAGGTACCATGTTGTATATGGTGTATTTTTTGAAAAACTTTTTATTTGATTTAAAGTCGCTTTACGAATACGAAGGGAGATTAGTACTATCAATGGAAACGAACGTAATAGAAGATGAACTTGCATCGTACTATAATCTTATTAATAACATTCTTATAATTGTGATAATAAATGGTGCAAGATCTATTTTACGAGTAAGATGTGCAACGGCCAGTCTAAGACTGCCCAGTCCATTTGTACGTTTCATTATTCATTGTGTAATATTAGTGCGTATATACATGCGTATAAAAAAAGTATATGAATATATATATATAAATATATGTAGATCTATTCATGGTATAGTCGTGATTAATAATCTCATATAATTTTAGGGAGCATAATATGTGAATATTAACGATTCATTTTAAATGACATTGTGCGTTTCAAGAACTAAATCCTGCGTGAATTGTATGAATCAGTACGGAGTGAATGAATTGATATAATCATTGTATAGTGTATAAGTTTCGAACGTCCCACGAAAAATTATTCTTATCTGTAAACATTAAGATAAAAATATTGCTACGAACATTATGAAACAGCAGAGTACGTGAATGAGAAATCATTGTAAGCTAATGTATTATATTTAAAAATGTTGATTTATTTTAGCCAAAATGTAATAAATTATGTAAAATGAATTATATATATATATATATATATATATATATATATCAAATTTGAAAAGAAATGTTTTATTATTACGGAATTGAACAATTACTAAATTATTTCAAGAGAAATTTTTGTTTTTTATTATGTCTGATTAGCATAATATTAAAAATAATATATAGTTTATTCAAATTTTCAATCTGTTTTTGCAATTAAATATATGTGAACGAATTTACATATTTAATAATTAAAACGCACCATATTGTTTTATATCGACACGCGATGCGATCTATCGATTGTATATAAAGTTCATACTACCTGACTTGTCAGTCTTCATCACTTACTGTGTGTCGTTTGATAGTTTACACTTCTATTTGCGCGATGTATTAATTATTCTGTTTGAAAATACGTTCGACTTGCGAGTTAAATGTATCGAAATAATAAAGAAAAACATATATTCAACGAAAGTTTTAAGAATATAATGTTGAAACACATTTTCGCTGTAATTGTGATTGTATTAATATGTTTGTCAGGATCTGAGGTTAGGGTATCAATTTAGAAAATAACAAAATCCATTTGCTATAATACATAATTCCTATGAACAATTGCAGGCGCAATACGATGACAAACGATGCAAGTGCATTTGCCCTAGCCTTCTCTCCGTTATAAATACAACGCAATCATCGTCAGAACGAAAAACGTATATCATAAATGTTCCACCATCCGAATGGTAATCAATATTCTTAATACCTAATTAAAAAACACACAATCTCACAGCTACACGTGTATGGTATTAGCATTACATGTATGTAACTTCATGTAAATTTTAATCCGCAGTAAATGTGAAAATGTTGTGTTATCAAAAGTGGGAGATCAGTTGAAAGGTAAAGAGGAAATTTTTTGTTCACGATGTGATTGCAAATATGAAAATAGGAACACTACCATTATTAAAGTAAGTCTCTTTTTATTCTTTTACTTAAAATAGAATGTTTATGGAATAATTTGCTTTTTCAGATAGTGGTGATACTTGTTATTTGGGTTATATCACTGTTAGTAATTTATATGTTATTCCTGATTTGTTTGGATCCATTGTTGAATAAAAGAATTCATAAAGCTTCAACAAATATTGGCTATCATGAACATAATAATGAAGATGTAAGTTAATACATTTGAAGACTAAGTTATCAGACATCGAAAACATCTTTTGAAATTAAAATATGAAGTATTTAATTTGACATGTATTATTTAAATCATATTTGTTTTGATAGGATGATTCTTCAACAGCTCCTGGAACATTTCATGCTATGGGTGAAAGAGGTAATGTTCTAAATCGTGTTGGTCATCAACAAGATAAATGGAAACGTCAAGTTCGTGAGCAGAGGCGTAATATTTATGATCGGCATACCATGCTTAATTGAAGTGTATAGTTTATAGAAAGAATTAAATATAATAAATAACAATACAAAGACTGTGACATTTATTTGATGGCATTTACAATTCTATATATATTTTTTTCAGATTATTTTACATATGGTAAAATACTAATATGAAATGATAAAAAATAAATAATTGAGCTATTTGTAAATGCTAGCAAATCTGGTCATGGACATTATGTTAAAATTTCATCAAATACATAGTTAATAACTAAATTTTTTGAGTAATGTATCAAACAATAAGGTATTGAAATATGTTAGTATGTTGAAATATGTTTGTGTAGGTAAGTGTATATATTTTTATGAAATATTTATTTAAAAATAAATTGAATTATTTTACAGCCTGGTATTTATGAACTGTTGCATAAATAAATAATTTCAGTATATGGAATAATGATTATCTTTCATAGCTCAATTTATAGGAAATCAATACAATTTTGTTTGTTATTAATTTACGATCATTTAACATTTTGAATGATTTTATATCATTTGGACACTTTAGATAAATCTTTATCACGCAATGCATCTTCAAAAAAGTCTTTAATTGTATCATATAGTGTTAAAACTAATGCTCCACCAGTACCTCTGAGAATATTTGATAATGAACCCTTAAAGAAGGCTCCAATACCTTCTGTTTTAGCTGTTTTGATCCAACAATCTAATGTATTTTTATACATGATTTCTGATTTGCTAAGTCCTGATTGCATCATCATACGTCTTCTAACTGTATCAAAAGGATATGATATGACACCCGCCATTGTTGTCACTATCTGTGAATAATACGTGTAGAAGTCATAGAAGTTTGAGAAATTTGAAAATAATAAAATACTAAATAATAATATACTTGAGCAATTAAAAAGGTAACGTGTAGAGGAATGCTTTTTGGATCAGGAAGCATGTTTTTTGTGGTGTCGTAAAAACCGAAATATGCAGCTCTATAAATAATAATTCCTTGAACGCTCACATTAAAACCTCGATACAAACCAATAAAGTCATCTGTCTTAAAAATTTTTACTATACAGTCAGCTAGACCTTTAAATTCTCTTTTATCTCCCTTTCCAATATCTGCAGCTAATCTGCAAAGTACATTATTATTATATTATCGAAGGCTATGGAAAACTAATTACCTTGTACGAGCAAAATCAAGTGGATACACAAATAAAAGAGATGTGGCTCCGGCAGCTCCACCAGAAGCCAAGTTTCCGGCAAACTGTTTCAAAAACGCATCTTTTGGAACACCTTCCAAGAATATAGTTTTGAATTTGTCTTTAAATGCGAAATTTAAAGCTTGAGTTGGGAAATATCGAATTACATTAGCTAAATTCCCTCTCCAAAAACTAAGAAAACCAGTTTCTTTTGGTATGCGTATAAATGCATCGATCATGCCTAATAAAAATCATGCTATAATATAAAAATATTATTTCAATTTATACTGAAATTGTACATACCCTTATACCGATCTTCTGGTCTTATTTGTTTTGAAGTATATTGAACTTGGAGTAATAACTTTACTCTTTCTAATGGTGCAACTGCAGTTTTTGATACTGCTGCAGATATCCCACCAGCTAAAAAATCTATTAAAAATGACTTATATGTATCCATACTACAAATTTTGTAACATATGTATATATCAGAAATAGATTTGGTTTTACAGTGATAAAATCGATTCAAATTAGTAATCATAACATTAACACAATTTCATGGATCAATTGCTTTTGTAACTTTATTTCTAGATAAAACATTTTTTCAACATATAGAAACTGCAAACCAATAAATGTTAATCCACGTTAATGACACGAGCTTTTTTTATAACAGATTAGTTTGTAACTTCTATTGTTTTTTATTTTTGTTTTTGATTTATGACGTCAGGGATAAATCGTTGGATAAATCAATATACAGGAAATTTGATTTTAACATTTAATCGCTTTACATAAAATTGAATCTTTTCATTAATTTAAGGCGTTCGATTGGTCATACAAATTTTGTCATCAAAGCTCTCAAACATGTCTCAAGAACTATGACTATATTATTTTTTATTCGTACAAAGAGTTTTAGATCACAGTAAATTCTAGCTAAATTGACGCAAAATATATTAATGTATTTTTAAAGGAGGAGAGAAAGTATAACTAAATTAAGTTTAAGGAGTGTTACCTACATAATTACTTAACATCAAACCACATCGAACAAGCGTTAAATATTAGAACTTCCAGTTCTAAAATTCTCATATCCATTAATTATATTAATACTATTGAAAGGTACACATAGCATATTTAAAGGAATATTCCGGCACATAGTGGCAAAGTTATATATGTATGGACAAAACTGGACCATCTTTGGTCAATATGAAATTCAAAAAGATATATTTGCATTTGTTTCTCTTTTTTCCTAAGTGCATAAAAAACTAATTAAAAATATAATAAACATAAAAATTTGGTATAACTTCAACTTATTTCATCTAATACAAATAAAAATTGTACTCTAATGAGTATTCAGTACCCATTAAATAAACACACATTCACTGCCTGTATAATTTAGGCATTTACTGATATCTATTGTACACCTTTCAAGTGAATGAAATACGAATGTTGTGCGAACATTTTTCCAATATATAATCTATTTTCAAAAATGTATACCAATTTGAATATATTTCTTTTTAAAATATCTATTCAAAATTGGCACTAATTGAAAGTGGTTTGTTATCTTCAATTAATTGGCAGTGAAAGTATTGAACGTTTTATTTAACAAAATATCATTAAAGTTAAAACTTATGAGTTGTCTCTAATATGCAACAGCATATTAAAATAAATATGTATATCAAAGACTTTATACTTTATACTTAGTACGAGTATGAATGTGGTCAGGAAATATTTAAAACTCTTGTACCATTTGATTAAGCCGCATGAACAGACTGAAAGAATTATAATTATGATTTCTTCATAAATCAAAAATAACTTAATAATTTCAAATATTATTTTCTATAATTAAACATACCTTTGCAATATCTACGCCTGTCAAATTTTTAACCAATTCTGGTACGCGCGTCACTATATTAAACACTTCTTCAGTTAGTTTTTCTGCACCAATAGTTCCATTTCCACTAGAAACCATTGTTATCTTTTTGGCTTGTGATAAAGGTGCTGCAACTTCAGCTGCAACCTGTGAAATTCAAGGTGCAAAAGATGTTTATATTATTCAGTTAAAAAAAAATCTTTAAAATTAGGATATAAATTTTTGTTTAATTACCTTTGGAAGAGTATCTAACATCATATCTATCATAGCAGCATTCTTGTATTCATTCCATGCAGCAGCTTTTTTTGCCATTTGTTCTGCTTCCGCTTTAGCTTTTGCTTCAATAGCAAAGGCTTCTGCTTCTCCACGAATTTTGATGGCTTCTGCTTCAGCTTCAGCTTCCATTACTAAGCGCAATTTATTAGCTTCAGCCATTTTTTCTAATCTGTAGATAGATAATGTTTGTCAATACTTGCTTGTCAATTTTTTAACATCATTCAATTTACCTATATTTTTCTGCATCAGCTGGACGTCGTACAGTTGCGTCCAACTCACGTTCACGTCTCATCATTTCTTGTTCTTGTACCGCAATTTCTTGTCCACGTTCAACAACTTTTATTTGCATCTGTTCTTCCATAATTCTTTGCTTAGTTTTTGCAGCTTGCAATTCAAATGCCATCTCTGCTTCTGCTTTCTAATAAGACACAAATCAATAAGACAATAACAAACAAAAAATCAAAACAACAATAATCTTCAAATAAGACATAAATCAATGTGCTATCAATTTGAACAATAATAAAGATAAAGAGACCTACTTTCGTTTGCACTTCGACGTCATATGCGGCTTTCTTCAATTCAAAATCGCGTTGTGCTTTAGCAATTTCGGTATCATTAAGAAAACGGGCAGCCATTCTCTGCTCTTCAGCGATGGCTTCGCGAATTTGAGCATCTCTACGAGCTTCTGCCTCACCGATTCTTGCATCACGTTTCACTTCAGCTGTTCGTGCCATACCAAGAGCTTTCAGGTATCCCTATAAATGATGAATGAATATTTAATATAACATAATCAATGATATTGCATTTTCATTATAAATTTTATGTAATAACATTCATTTTAATAATTATTTTGAATTCAACCTGAATTACATAAAGGCAGCATACAATATAAGAATATCACACATATTTAAAACACAGAAATTTGCAAATGTGTATAGAATATTTGTGCTACCATTGAAGCAAACACTTGAGATATGCTCTAGTTCCTTTTTATTCAAATACTAACGATCTGTACTAATATTGTTTGAACAGCAGTGCAGTAGCATTATATGTAGTGATAAAACAAAATTTGAACGTACCTTTGCCCCCTGCAAGTAGCAAAACAAAAATGTATTCAATTTACAACATACAAGAATTGGACGATATTAACTCATATTAGTAAAAAAAAATTACTTATAAATATCATACAACCACTTAAAGGGGGACTTTTTATATCGAAAAAACTTTATACATAGCTATATCTTAGAATTTTTAATTTTGTATTTTTTGTATAAAAATTCTTCCTGAGTTCGGCAATAACAGTCAAATGTTATTTAATAGGGAAAAAAAAGAATTAACTTACCTCTTCGTCTCGAATATCTTTTAAAGTATAGGACACAACAGTAATGCCCATATTGACTAGATCACTGCTTGCTACTTCAAAGACCTCTTTGCTGAATTTTTTACGATCCTTATATATTTCCTATATCACAGAAGTGAATTAAATTAAATTAACATTTACTTTTATTTAATAATTTAACAACAGCAATTTAATGAAATGTTATTTGTTATACCTCCACAGTCATGCTTCCCATTATTGCGCGTTGATGTCCTTCTAGTGTTACAAGTGCAATATTATGAATTTCTTCTTCAGTTTTACCAAGAAACTGTTCACATGCTGTGGATAACATTTCCTCATTTTGGCCTTGTATTTTAACCTTTGGTATATGTAGATATATAATAAATAAATTATTTATTTATATATAGATACCTTAATTATATTTTAAACTAATATCTTTTGTTACCTGTGCAATTCCTGTTACAGATATTGGTACACCTTGACATGTATACACTGTTGGACTTTCTACTTGTAAAGTCATAGTATTCAATGAAATTCTGAAAAATGTAAGATTCATTTATAATGGAACTATCACTCGGTATCATTTTTTTGTATACAATACAAAAAACAAAAATACAATTACACATAATTTTACTTTTAACTTTAACAATTATAACAACTTACTTACTTTTGTACTTGTTGAACAATAGGCCAAACAAATACCCGACCACCAGGTACTAATAGAGGTTTGCTGTAGCAACATCCTTGAAAATGAAGCGTAAATCAGTGAAAAGAAATATCAATGTATTATATGATTTTGGTATTGTTTAAAAATACGTTTAAAAGCTAGATGTACAATATAAATCATAAAATAATATGACTTAGAACTGAACATGCAAAATTAATAAGAAGAAAAAAAATTAATGATATGCCGTTTAATTAGTTTTTCTACTTTATTGCGAACTAAATTTTCTAACTTAATTAATTAACAAGGTACTCCTCCCATGTCGGCTTAATCTAACGTCCAGAAACCAAGCAATTTGCAATAGAGATCATCAATAGAATTACCTGACACTACGAGGGCCTCGTTTGGCCCGCAAGTAACAAATCCACAACTCATAGTCGCGGTCTGCAGAAAAATAATAGTTACGGCAAGTTTAAAGGGATCGAATTTTCGTGTAATCCCCTCACACTCAATTGACGTCGCTATGATGTCGTCATTCTGCGAGATCATATCGGAGCTTATGCCGAGTTTACAATGCTCCTCATAGGCAGACTAGTGCTATTAAATTTTTATATCTAATACAGTTTGATTTTCTACTTCAAGATATTTTTATTAATAGGTCTTACAATATAAACTAAAATTTATTTTATATATATACATAATATTCAATATAAATAATAAACTTTATTATAACTTTTTATTTCTATGTTACAAGTAGTTTCAAAAGCGTCTGAACTGTTTTTTGAATCTTTCATAATGATAATCATCAGTTGCTTTTTCTCCATTGTCTTTTCTTTTTCCTTTGTAAACATCTCTCGGTGCTACTATTTTCTTTCTGTCGTCGGAGTCTTGTTTTGATTTCTGAAAATCTGTATCTTCTATATTAACTGAAAAAAAATGAAACATTATGTTATAAAATTTGATTTTGATATATTACAAGATATAAATAATGTACATCTATTGTGTTGCACAAAATTCACAGCCATGTTTGTTGGTACAAATTGAGAGGGACCGTCCTTTTTTCTGTGTCTGTCCCAAAGCAATTTTAACTTAGCTTCCTCTGTAGCTTCAATATTACGAATCTTTGCTCTAAAAAGAAATATCTTTTTATATGCAATTTTTGCTCAAAAAAGAATCAAGTATAATACTAAAAAACAGCGTACTCTATTCCAAGATCCACTTCTGGAATACCAGATAACATTTGATTTGAAAGCATCTCTTCACTTCTGTGTGCAGAGCTTTGTCTTAAATGCTCAGGCACTGCCTGCAAAGCTGCTTCTTCTGGCGAACAATAAGATGTTTTGTCATTATTTTGCCCATTTTCAGTTGTGCCCTCAGTGTTGCTTTTTCTTTTTGATAATTCCTCTTCGATGTATTTCACCCTAGAGAAATAAGAAATCATTAATTAAATATTTAATGAATTACATCAATGTCACAAGTGTAATTACATCTCTTCGTCTTCATCTCGCTTGTTAGTTTCTGCGTTAAATTGTGTGCCAATACCAGTTTCATACGCATCATTTTGCTTTAATTTGGTGTTTTTTAACGCAGTCATGTTTACCATTCCTCCGGTTTTTACATTAAAAGGATCTGACTGAAAAGAAAATCTTTTAAAAGGGAAATTGATAGCTATACCTTATTTATTAATTGTAGCATCATTGCTCACCGTCATTACATCAGGTGTTACATTTTCTCCAAGAGCTAGTCCAACAACATTTATACCTTTTGGTCGTTCGCGAAGTTTTTGTATAACTTTCATCTCTTCAACTTTTTCCCTAAATAAATATCTCTATATATAATCAATGATTTCTGAATGATAACTGTTTTATTAAACTGCATAATCATTATATTTTATATTTGTATTTGAATTTGTTATTTACCTGACAGACTCTTCATTTTCGTTGTCATCCTCATCTGATGAAACTTGCCGTTTCCTTATTGGTTTTCTCGATTTCTTTTTAAATTCTATTTTCTTTTCTTCCGTGCTGGTCATCTATTTTGAAACAAATAATTAAACAAGAGATATACTAGTTTACACTTTATTTGCATATGTCATTTTGTAACTTGTGTCTTACGTTATATATACACAATTTTTACTACAAACAAAAACAATTTGTTTACAAATAAACGGCGAATGAATTCAGACAAAGATGAAAAGAATTGTAAGTTAACAAATACAGGGAAATAACACACGTTATAAAGTTTTGTATAATTTACAAAATATAAGCGTTGTGTACATCTCGTTCAGCATCTGTATTTCATAGATTACAAATGTATCAGAAAGTATTTTATGGTTCCTTTCTAGATCTATAAGTTTCCTATCTAGAATGTTTCCTATCCCATATTTAGATTACACTTGAAGAACGAATGAATACGTACACATGTTGTTACCGTCAATTTAAATTATTTTATAAAAATTTTCTTAAACATGAAAAATAAGTCAATTCGACATAAAGAATTAAATACATTTCAGGTATGCAGTGTATGTAAATAATTGTTTTGTCTATTTTACATACGCTATATTTTTGTTATTGCAGTTTAAAACATTTAATGAAAGAGTTAGTGAAATTGACGTCGATGTCTTTCATCGTGTCGCACACCGAAATGAAGAGAACGAGGAAGAGATTGAAACATATTTCCATCAAGGACTTCAGAAATGGAATTTTCTTAACCTCACCGAAGGTTATTGCAGCTTTAAGAGGAAAGTTCGCGATATCGTAACGCTTCCACAATTGATAAATCAAAAGCAATTCGTGGTAGACACGTTGATAGAATATTTACAGAAAAAGGATGTTCTGTTTCTGCAACCAATTTTAGAGTGAGTATTAAGTTACAGTACGCATAGATTTAAGTAGTTTCTGACAAATATTTATATCAATTTTTCATTGCAGGCTAGTAGTAGCTGTGTCTAAAGATTTACAGAAAGACTTTTATGAGTATTTTCCTAGATTTCTAACAGTTATCATCGACTTACTGCAAACGAAGGATACAGAACAAATAGAATACACATTTATGTCGTTAGCTTATTTATTTAAATTTTTATGGAGATATTTGGTTAAAAATGTGAAAACTGTGTTTGATCTGTTATTACCATTGTTAGCAGACACGCAGCCAGTGTATGTAAACAGTTTTGCTGCTGAAAGTTTTGCGTTTGTGGTACGCAAGATAAAGGACAAAGATTCTTTCTTAAAGACAGTGTTGCATATATTGAAAAGTAATCCAGATATAATACCAGGATGTGGTAAATTATTATTCGAAGTAATATCTGGTATACCAGGACAATTTCATTCATGTGCGGAGCAAGTGCTTTTATTGTACTTCAATGCGTTGAACAACGAATCGTTAAATCAAAGTTTAATGTTTCAATTATTGGAAGAAATTCTTAATTGTATACTGCAAAACATACATCTGCAAAAATGTCAGATACTTTGGTTTGCATTTTTAAATGCCATCGACAAATCTATTGAAAAAACCAAGCAATTTCAACCAAAAACTGGGAGAAAGAAAAGTCTAATTCTTTTAATGCAATTGTTGAATACAATTGTCAGTCATAGAAATGGAAAAATGGTTGTAGATCCTATACCTTTGATTAAGAAGTTGGTACATGTTTTAGATATGTTCGAAGATGAGAATGATGTGTTAGAAAAAGTTATAAATGTATCAATTGCTATTCTTTTGGCAGCTAATGTTAGTTTAATGCAGGAAACATCTAGCCAAATATTATTTAAAGTTATGTCAGTGAAAGATATTGAATTGTTATACGGTGCTGTTGAAAGTTTAATTCATTATTCGTCATTCGAAACTTTGATACTGCCACATATAATACGACATAGCATTTCCATTGGTTTCAATGATAATGTTTTACAATTATTTATTAAAATAATTAAAGCGAAAGTCCCTTTATGTCTTAATGGTATCAATTTAAACAAATGGACGAAATACATCTTAGATATACGAGGTATAACGTCTGATAGTATTAACTATTTCCAAAAGCAGTTAGAAAGTTTATTGGATAACGATATATCAACAAATGCATTAAAAACGTTAATTATTTTACCACATCTGAAGCCTATATCGAAAGAATTTAAGGATATTTTAAAAAAAGGAATATTGTCTTTATATAAACGGATATTAAATAATACCAACACAGAAATTGAAATAATCAAATTATGTTTGACATTTCTAATAGCTTTGGAATCTGCAATTCACATATTGGAATTAGAAATTTTGCACGAATTTATGGAGAAGAATGATTTAAAAATATTAAATTTAATTACTAAATATCCTGATAATAAATTCATTCTGAATGCAACAGATCTATGTATAACATATTTTAGTACATCGCAATACAGAGAAGTGTACATAAATCGAACTGTATTTGATAAATTAAGTAGCAATATTGCACAAAAATTAAGTTCACCATTCAGTGAAATACGTTTAATAGTAACTCATTTGTATTATTTATTCTCCAATATCGCTGAAATGAAATCGCATACTACGAATGAGAAGAAAGAAACAAATGCTATGGAACATATGTATTTGGCAGAATGTGAACCTATAACTGTACAGAGTTATCGAAGTAAACTGTTGCATTTACAAGCATTGTCACATGAGAGTGATGCAATGATAAATTTAGATTCGAAATATTATGAACTTCCATTACGATATTTACTAGGAAATCTATATATAAATTTCTCTTTGTTATGGGAACCTGTAAGTAAGATTATAGTTACTTTTGCAATCAGAGAATACGAGCAATTTTGGCCTATATTCTTAACTGAATTAAAATCTAATCGTGAAGTAACTATAGACTATAAACCATTGTTTGAATGTAAAGTTATTTCTGAAATAGAAAATACAATACAAATATGTAGTGATAAACCAGACTATGAAAATCATAAAATTCTATTGTGGAAATGTATGACAAATTTCTCACATTTTTGTGAGATGAAGAACAGAGATATAACAGGTTTATTTATTGACTTTGTAAATCATAACTTTTTTAAAACCAATTCTGAAGACGCGAAATGTTGCAACATTTTGAAAGCACAAGAGCCAACTCTTTCTAATGACAACATGGAAATTGATATAGAAAACGAAGGTGATAACGAATCAGAAGAAAGCGAAAAAGAAGAAGAGAAAAATAAAGAAGTTACTATTTTTACAAATACAAAAATGGACACAGAGATGAGTAAAAGTGTTATGAGTAAGATTTATAAAATGAAACTTTTACTTGCTCAACTTGAGGTATTTGAAAAGATGACAAATCCAAGAACATTATACAGGGAATCAGAGATGCAAAAAATTTATTTGGACTTGTTGTCATCAAAAGTTTCTGACATTCAAAAGGGCGCTTTAAATTGTCTTCTAACATATAAATATAAATATTTACTACCTTACAAGGATAATTTACTTAGTATAATTAACGAAAAAAATCTGAAAAATGAATTGATACGTTTTAAGATCGATAAAGAAAGTAATACTATTGCGGAAGAACATCGCGTTGAATTTATACCTATATTGATGCGAATAATTTACGCTAAAATGATTGCAAAAACAGGAATGAGAACTGGCGGTAAAGCTGGAGGTACTTTAAAACGTAAAATAATCTTACGTTTTCTATCTGAGATTGAAGAGAATGAAATGATTATATTTATTCATATGGCGTTTAAACCTTTCAAAAAATACATGTTTGAATTGGATAAAATGAACGATCAACAAATTAATTTAAAACAATTTACACAAAATATTATTAATACCATAGATTTGAGTAACGTTATTCCACCTAAACGTTTGCAGAGTGCGACGAATTTACTTGCAATTTTGATAGAGCAATTTGGCAGCAAGATGAAAAAGAAATTGTTACCTTATTTACTTAGTTTGGTAATATGCATTCTAGCAGAAATAACTGGAATTTTACAGAAATCGGACAAAGTCCATACTGGTTATTTACGGTCTATCAAAAACGTAAGGTCAAGTTGCATCTTAATATTAGCAAGGTTTTTCGGTCACTATGAAAATTATGAGTGGAATGAACATGAAATGGATAGCTTGTTTAATGTAGCTGTATTCCCATGGCTGGAACAGTTACCCATGGACGGTATTCACAGTCCCACTCCGTTGCTAAAGCTATTTATGGCATGGAGCCAGAATTCACGTTATTATCCTTTATTTATAAAATATCACGAAGATAATAGATTTCTTACTCCACTTCCATATATAATGAAACTTCTATTGGGCCCAAAAACTGAATCATGCGTTATTAACGCTATTGTAGAGATGATTGAGAAAATGGTAACACTACAGGATTATGGACAGGCAAATGAAAGTGGCATGGAAGTTGATACACCTTTCGTTCCTTTAACACCCAATAATTTACTTGAAATAAGTGATGAAGCATTATCTAACGGTGTTAATTATGGATCTACCATCTTTCTTCCTCATGTGTTTAGTATTTTACAGTATATTAAAAGTAAACTTGAAAAGTCAAACAGAGGAATAAGTAAATTAGAACTTGTGATTTTATCACGTATATCAGAATTTGTAAAAGATGCAGATGCATGCGACATGCTTCTTACTCTTACTTTACCGATATTAGCTAAAAAAGCTACAGCCGAAGAAGGGGAAGAAACGATTATTGAATTAATTACTACTGTGATAAATCTTGTAAAACAAGTGAAGAAACCAACAACACATATACGTACAATTCTACCTTTGTTAGGTACAGTGTTTGCAATTCCTGCTCGTAAACTTTTGTTAGAACTTTATAAAACTATTGCGGAAAAGTCTACTGACGATTGTCGTGAGATACTGATGAAAAATTATGAATTAATAAGTGCGCTTAATGCGTGGGATCGTAGATGGCTTGATCAGCCAGATTTTCAGAGAAGATTGGATGCGTTTTCTGAAATTAATAATGCAACAGAGAAGAATGAGATTACATTAGAGTTTGGGATAGGCATCATTCATAATTGTTATTACATTCTTAAAAATGAAGCAGATTTATCATTGAGAGATAATGCAGGACAATGCCTTAAGTTTCTGGGTTCTAAACTGGCACATGAACATAAAGAAAACACCGCAGATAGACGTTATCTAATGGATCATACAATTTTGCCACTTATAAGAAAAGGAATAACTAGTAAAGTTGAAGTTGCGATGCTTCAATCAATATCCTTTTTGGGACATTTAGCTATGGAATGTTCAAACACCCATCCTGTTTTACGAGATTTATCGGTGTTAACTAACAAAGCCGATCCTGAAGTAGATTTCTTCGAGAACATGCAGCATTTGCAACTACACAGAAGAGGTCGAGCATTTCTTAAATTTTGTAATATAGCAAAAACACTGAAAAAGCCATTCAATCCAAGAACATTAACACAGTTTATCCTTCCTTTCGCTTCTTCATATTTGTGCAATGAAACTTTTATGCACAAGAACAGTCTTATTGATGCTGCAATAGAAACAGTTGGAACTGTATGTAGACTTTTACCATGGCATCAATATGAAATTATTCTGAAACATTACTTGGAAAAGCTAAGACATTCCATTGAATTTCAAAAACAGCTTGTTAGAATCATTGTTAGCATTTTAGATTCCTTTCACTTTGATTTGTCAAAATATAAACCTGCAGAGGAATTTTCAGTATCAAAAGAGAGCAAAGAAATTTCTGAAAAGAAAATGATTTCCAGTACCAAAGAAGATGAAAATGTTGACAAAGAAAGTGACGAAAAAGGTGATGATAAGACCAATGAAATAGAAGTAGAAGAAAAACTAGACGAAGCTTTGAATTCTGAAAATATAGATACCGTGGAAGAAACTATAGAAAAAATACAAAATGAAACTCAGAAAGAAGTACTTGTGATGAAAAAACAGATCATTCTTTCACAGAACGGAGCACGACGAGTTATATTTAGTATATCCAAGGAATTGTTACCACAACTTCATCGTTCTATTATAGCGAAAACAAGTCGCGAAAGTAGTCACAAGATTAATAAGAAAAGAGTTGCAATGGATAATGAGGAAGAAGAGTTAATGCGAGTTCCCATCGCTCTTGCTTTTGTTAAATTATTACAAAAATTACCTGAACATATTTTAGATATTTATTTATCAGGGTAAGTATGTAACACATATACTTTCATGTGAAATTAAAATAAATCATTAAAGTATTGTAAATAATTATTTCAGAATCTTTATGAAGTTATGTACATTCTTGAAATCTCGCTTGGAATCTGTACGACGCGTCACTCGAGAAATATTACAAAAAATTATGATAACTTTGGGTCCGAAGTATCTTCATCATCTTCTAAAAGAAATGAATACTTTATTAACAAAAGGTTTTCAAGTTCATGTCCTTGCATTTACGGTACAATCAGTGTTAGTTGCTCTGAAACCACATTTTCAGAAATTTGATATCAATGAGAATCTTCAAAGTATTTTGTCTGTGAGTAATGTTATAAATATATATTAATATCTCAATTTTATATTTTATTTACTAATAAATTAATATTTTTAATGTTAATATCCTCTTGTATTTTAACTTTAAGGTATGTAAAGTGGATTTATTTGGGTTAACAGCAGAAGAGAAAGAAGTAATAGAAATAGTAAAACATGTATCAGAAGCGAAATCTACAAAAAGTTTTGATATATTTCGTATATTAGCACAATATATTACTGAATCATGTTTAATAGATTTAATTTTGCCATTGAAAGAAGTGCTTATGAGAAGTCATTCGCATAAAACTATACAAAAAGTTGTGGAATGTTTTAGGAATATAATATTAGGTTTAGCTGATAATACATTTATACCATTAGAACAAATGTTAATATTTCTTTATGGTGTAGTTTCTCAAAGTATTCCCGAGCTTAAGCCTGAGAAGAATTTTAAAGAATTAACAGAAAAAAAAACAAAAATAATCACTAGACAGAAACCAGATTGCTTTATCATACCTCCAGAACCAAAAAATAAAATGGGCATAAAAGCTACTTCAAAAACATCAAAAAACACCAATGTTCACGTTATTATAGAATTTGGTTTGAAACTTTTCCATATTCTATTAAAAAGAGACAAAATATCTAATGCAGACTTCAAGCCCCTGATAGATCCGTTTGTACCATTTATAAGTGAGTGCATAAAATCTCAACATGTTAAGGTAAATTTATTTTTTTCTTGTCGTAAATAACATTTGTAATTAATTATTAATATTAATATGTTGTATTATATTTTTTCAGCTAAGTACTTTGGCTCTACAGTGCTTAAATTGGTTGCTCAAAATGGATTTAGCTTTAATACAAGAAACAATCTCTGACATTTGTTTATCTATTTTTAATATCTTGCATAAATACGCTGCGGCCGGCTTAAGTAAAGGTGATAATTTTGATTTGGTGATGGCTGGTTTTAAGTGTATGTCCGTAATTGTTCGTGATGTGAAACATTATGTAATTAGTACTGATCAATTGAAGGCCTTGATCATGTATGCTGAACAAGATATGCACAATACTGAAAAACAGGCAACAGCGTTTGGTTTGCTCAAAGCGATAATCGCTCGAAAAATGATTCTTCCTGAAATGCATGCTGTTATGGAGAAAGTTGCTGCTTTAAGCATTACCTCAGAACTAGAACATGTTAAAGTACAATCCCGCTCCGTTTTTTATACTTATTTGATCGAATATCCACTTGGCAAATATCTGCAAAAACACATAGCATTTTATTTAACACAAATTAGCTATGAAATGCAACCAGGTCGTCTTAGTGCTTTAGAAATGATTTATGGTATTGTTACGGGGTTTCCACTAGTAAGTACATTTAATTCTTTTAGTTTTCCTTTTATTTTTTTCTGCTGATTAATGCAAATGAATCAATTGCATAACTTTATATATTAATTGTAATTTTAGAAAACATTGAACTTGAAGTCAGGTATTATCTTTATAATGGTAGGTGCAAGATTAGTAAATGACGATGATCCAACATGTCGTAAGTTGTGCGCTAAATGTATTAAAGAAATGATTAGACGTATATCTTATAATGAAAGAAGTAAACTTTTTGATATAGTTGTAACGTGGTTGAAAGATCCTAAGGTAATTATTCAAAAATGATTTTAAAAAGTCTATAACATATTCAATGGTATAAAATTATTTTGTTATTGTGTTATTTTAGGTAATGCATCGAACATTGGCTGCACAATTATGCGGTATATTTGTAATAGTAGAAAAAGACACTTTCGAGTCTCGTTTAAAAGAAATATTACCCCTTCTTTTAAAACAATTTCATGCAGACTTCAATGATAACGATGAGCCTGGTCGTTTTGTGAAATTACATACTGAAAAAGAAATTCAATTAAAAACGGAGCGTAATATCAAGGATACAGAGAAAGTGAAAGATCATCATATGTTTCAAGTGCTACAATTGTTACTGAAGATATCTGCAAATTGTACGGCATTTCTTAAAAGTGAAGAATATAAAGATGCTGTTCATTCATTTGCTGGTAGGTTTATGCTATCTAATTCATAGATTGTTCAATATAATACAATAAATTCAATATTGACAAAATTTTATGGATTTCAGAGTATACTCAATCTTTGTTAGCACATCCTCATATGTGGGTGCGTTTAGCAGCGTCTCAACAGATTGGATTTATCTTAGCTGTTCTCGATATCGACAAAATTGTAGACCTTTTAGAAAATCCTGAAAAGTGTGAAGCGGAAACGAGTTACATGTATTCTGATCCAACTGCCATTATAAAAAGTTTAAGTTTAGATTTAATTGCACAACTGCAGCCTGATATGATGTTAGAAGAATTAGCTGATCAGACTGTTAAAAATTTAATTTTCATTGCGAGAATTTTGAAATCTGTGAAACAGATTAATATAACTGCGACAGATCGAGTCGATGAAACGGAAGATAAAGATAAGAAAAAGTTATCTCTTCTTTGGCTTGTTAGGAGATTGAGAAAGTCTGTAAATATAGAAATAGCTCAAGCTCCTAAGTCAATAACACTGGTATAGTATCTATTGTTATCTTTATATGATTCTTATACGGTTAAATGATTAATTAGATTATAAGTTACATTCTTTTTTTTCAGCGATCTGCTTTCTTTAAATGGGTTGCTGGTATACTGGCTACAATACCTATGGAATATTTAAATGTAATACTTGTTAATATCATGTCACCAATTGTTCGTGAAATATCTGCCGTAGAAGAAAAGAATACCACTTTAAAACGGTTAGCTAAGGAAGCGGCTGTGATGATTAAAAAACGTTTAGGTAACGAAGAATACACAAGATTATTGAGTCGAATACAACAGAACTTGGATATTAAAAAAGCAAAAAGAAGAAAAATACGTACACAGCAGGTATGGTTTTTTTTATATTTTTAACTTTTCTATAAGATAAGTAAATTATTAAATACCAAAATTTTTTTTTGTTACAGTTTGTAACGGATCCAGAATTAGCTGCCAGACGTAAAATTACAAGGCAGCAGAGAAAAAAAGAAGCTAAAAAAAGAAAATTAGACACAGTGAGAGGAAAGAAAAGACCAAACAAACGTATTAAAAAAGAAGTCAATTTCGATATTATGTAAATTACATAAAAATAAAATAAAACTTTGTTAAGAATGACGAATGAAGTATTTTTATAATAATTGCAAATATGACATACATAACCAATATGCAATATTTTATGACTTTTATTTTAATTTTATGTAATAAATATGTACATATGTATGTCTTATTTCTCAATGATAAATGAATATTTATTGTAAGATAAAAGACAATTTAAAAAATACAATCAACACTAAATTTTTTTACTATTACAAATGATCTATTATTTTATATATTTGTGTATAAAATAATATAAATCTGAAATTGATCATTTTAAGTTCGTAAAAACTACAATCAACACTAAACTTTTTTGCAATCAACACTATTTATTTGCAAGTCATAAATTTAATTTATTACAATGAGAATATTATCAGTTTTTAATAACTTCAAAGATAGTCAAAAAGATTATTTAGTCATTAGATTCAATTATTTGCTCATTAGATAGTCAAAGAGATTATTTTAATGTGATTTATTTATAAATATATCGCAATATTCGACCCTGAAAGAATTAAAATGTCACTCAAATATAATGAGAAGCGATAAAGACTCTGATACAGGACACGTACTATTCAGCATGCTAGACAAATTTGTCTAACTATACTTTATTGAAGTATCGCCAACTCGGAGTTTCTTTATTCTTAATTACATATAAGCAAGAAACTAATTATTGCTTAGTAGTATCCATGCTTATCGGGGAGAACTCGCGTTATCGGTGGTGGTTCCATATAAAAAGTCAGAATTGGAACATGAGAATTGACATATTAGTTTAGTAAGAAGAATTTCAACCAATCGGTCAATCGTCTACGGTAGAACCAATTTTAGTTCGAACGTTTTCATTGATCGTTCGTAAATTCACGTGGACGAGACGAAGCAAAAATGTTCGCCACCGTATTACTAGCAATAGTGACACTGATATTAATTATTTATTTAGTAGTCGGACAAAATACAAGAAAAGTTCCACCAGGTAACTAGAGTTATTTTCTATTAGCTATATCAAGTAACGTTACTCGATCACATTCACTAGAATTAGCCTGATCATTGTCGATCAAATCAGTATTTTCTTTTTGTTTTTTTTTTTTTCGAATAATATTGACGTGTCTTTATCGCTAGATATTGAGTTAATAATTTTACTTTCCTAATTTTATACCAAGCATAATTAGCAATTAATATAACGCGTTATGGTGACTATAAATATTAGATCATTATTAATTATATATAAGATTTTCCAATTATTTATTCAAATTTATTGAATTATTAATTTAAGAATTAAGCCGAATTAAGATGAATGAAATGGAAGAATAGAGCTATTAACAATGAATAAAATCGCACGGACGTATATCCTACTCTAGTTGGCTTAACTATGAACCAGGTCACTGAACTACTTTAAATTAGAGCTTTTATTGTTCTTTCAATGAGATTATTCATTTCGTATCAATTATTCTTAGAAATTCTTGTTTATCACAGAAAAATATAGACAGTAATATATTCACGCGTTATATATATGTATATAAGAAATCTGTGTACATATACGTAATATCATAATTCAATAAGTGAATAAATAATTAATTAATAATAATGATCAAATAATAAATATATAAATAATAAATAACAAATAATAATGATCTAATAATATGGATTTTGAACTCTTCCTTTCAACATTGGTTACAAAATCTTCAAAATGTCCATCGATATTTATAATACTATAATACTTTTTATTGTTATTAAATAAGTTGTTAGTAAATATATTATTATCTGTACTTATCTCCAATTATTATGTATATATTTATTTCATTCATTACAACTATTTTGAATTTAAAATAAATTCGTCGAATGCTTTAATCTCCATTCTCCAAATTAATTTCTCTCTGTGAGATACGATAGATAACAGAACGTCGATCATTATATACAAAGCCGTGAAATAAATTTCTCTTTTCTTTTTTTAATTTTTTCTAAATTTTTATTATTTTTCAGGACCAGTCTCATGGCCGTTTTTCGGCAACCAGTTTCTATTGAAACGTTTGACTCGTGAACTTGGAGGACAGCCCAAAGCGTTCCTAGAGCTTTCGAAACGGTATGCCAGCGATGTGATAACATTGACCATTGGTAATGAGAAAGTATTTGTTGTTTCTGGATTCAAGCTGTGTGATACAGTATTGAAGGGCGCTGAATTTGATGGACGTCCCTGGAATGAATTTATTAAAATTCGAAACATGGGCAAAAAGCAAGGTATCGAAATTTAATCTCTGAAGTACATTTTAAATATTGATTCTATGATTATAATTTTCTCTTATAAAATATGAATATTTTAAGTATGAATATAAATATTTATCCGTCATTATATTTTCTTCAGTAATGATAATTTCGTAATTTACATTATAAATAGCGATTCTGTGAGCGAAAATATCGATTATTTGTTGCTAACTGTTACTAAATTTATTTCATTATTAGTTATTAGTTTATAATATTTATATTTTGATATATTTCATATTTATAAATGTTTGAATTAAATTATAATATTTACAAAATTATCATGAATAATAATACTATACTATTATCTTATTCATTTTTTCTGAAGATATAGTATGACTATGTAAAAATCTATTATCCCATTATAATGAAAATTGAAAACGCATTGGATGTCATATTAAAATAAATAAAAACAGAAGAAGAAATACAGAAATCATATAAATTAATTTAAGAAAATTAATTTTTCATAAATATCCATTTTTAAAAGTTATTTTCTAGTCGTATTATCATATATGAAGCAACTGCTTATTGAAATGGATTTGTCTTCCTATTAATTTGAATAATCGATGTTTTATTGTATTTATATTGTATTGTATTTATATTGTATTATATTTCACTATATGGCAGATGTGCATTTGAATATTAGTGATGTTATCATTTTCTAATACTATCAATAGGCATTTCAATGAACGACGGAACAGAGTGGAAGATATTACGGAGCTGGATGATGCAAACCATGAAAAATTTCGGTTTCGGAAAACGCGAAATGATTGAAATGATTAGAAATGAATTGATCATACTTCTGGATAGCATGAATAAAAAGGGTCCACTTCGATTTAAAATATTGATTACACGGTCTGTGCTGAATGTACTCTGGTTTTTGGTGTCGGGACAGGCATTTAGCACGAACGCAAGGTACATAAATACACGTGTTCTATTGGATTTCTCTACTTTGTGGAGCACCGTTTCCACATTTGGTCTCTCATGTGTATAAGCAACTGGATCGTTTACACGTCTGCTTGAATTTCTTCTTTTTTTTTTTTATTATCATACGTAGGAACATGTTGCATTTCTTGATTTGTTGAGAATTCTCACAAAATGTGATTTGTTTTGAAAAAATGTAAGATGTACGAAATTCGTTTCGTTTATAAACAACTATCATCTTTTCGTGTCTTTTCACTATCTGTAATAAAATTAAATCATAGAAATTAAAGTAACGATTCATAAGAATTTAAAGTAAGCCATAAGTTTGAAGCACATTATTTGAGTGATTATTTGCTCGTTCCAATGTAGCGTAAATTATTTTATGGACTTGTTGGAACGTCGGGCACAAGTCTTCGATATGACGGGCGGGTTTCTCAACGCTTTCCCTTGGATTCGTTACATTGCACCTGAGCTCTCAGGATACAATCTTCTATGTACGCTGAACAATGAGCTCAAGGATTTCTTGATGGTGTGTCTATTATGTAAATCAATTATGATTTTACATTTGTTAAACACGTTGTTCGACAATTTGTCTGTTATGTGGATTTTTTTTTTGCGCAGAAAACTATCATTGAACACAAGAAGAACTACAAGCCAGGAAGTGAGGCAGATGTAATTGACATGTTCCTTAATGAAATTAAGAACAATGAAGAATCTAACGTTTTTACAGGTATGATCAAATTATAAATTGTTTTATTCGTGAACACGTTCTCTTTTTAATTCTCTCCGAAACTCATGTGCTGTAAAAAAAGAACATTAATATTTTTCATTGAATTAAGAAATAGAAAATTTTATATATCCGTTTAATTCTTAGAGCATCAATGTTAATAGAAACACCTACAATATTACATGTTAAGAGAAAGTGTTTTCACGAGAAGTTTTTGCGTACGACATCAAACGTATAAGTTTGTTTTTTCCTTTTTTACGTAACATACTTTTTAGACGAACAATTGGTGATGTTGTTGGTTGATGTTTTGCTTGCTGGTTTTACAACTACGAGCACAGCCTTGGACTTCCTGTTTTCGTGTATGATAGTGTATCAGGATGTACAGCGTAAAGTACAAGAGGAAATCGACTCGGTGATACCACGTGACAGACTTCCTCACATAGAGGATAAAGCGAAGTAATAAAAAAATTTTCTCTCAAATGTTCGCTTTTATCTGTGTAAAAATTTTAATTTAAATTTAGTTGAAATTGTTAAGTCATTGATTCTTCTACAGAATCTTCTATATCGTATGTTCTGTATAATTTTTCATCGGAATTCTCTCATGAGAGAGTAAAAGCGAATGTTCAGTGAATCAGAGAAATAGAGTATCCGAGAAAACCGAAATTTTTTATCATTACAGGCTCCCATATGTGGAGGCTGTAATAAATGAAGTATACCGGCTATGGCCAGTAGTCCCTATAATTGGGCCGCGACGAGTCCTTCGTAATACGGTTCTCGATAAATACACGATACCAAGGGATGCCACTGTTTTACTTAACCTGTACTCTATCACTAGTGATCCTAACATCTTTCCGGAACCAGAGAAGTTTATGCCTGAAAGATTTATGAAGAACGGCACCTATGAACCAAACGCATGTGTTTTACAATTTGGAAAAGGTATAAGACAGATTAAATTTTACAGAATGTATCTTATTTTAATTAAAATTAAATTAAATTTAATTTTCTGCTGTTCTAACGTCATGAAAATTTCACAAAACATACAGTCTATTAATTTTTTTAATAATATGTAAATAGTAGGGTATTATTCATTATTTTTATGAAAGTTAAGAATACTTTTTACAAAGTTGATTAGTACAGTCATCGCGAACTAGTGACACTGCTTTTACTATGATCATTAAAAAGTTTTATGCACTAACATTTTTTATAATTTTTATTACAGGAAAAAGACGATGTCCAGGCGAAGTACTAGCAAAATCCGCAATATTCATATTATTTGCGGGCGTAATGCAGAAGTATAGTTTGTTTCCAATTCCCGGTAAAGGACCGTACTCCGTTGAAATTAACTATGGCTTAACATCATCACCAAAACCTTATGAAGCACTCGCCACGCCACGATGATACATATGTACCTTGTTTACGATTTACATTTTCGTTGAAGCTGTCAATAAATGGAGCTTCGTATATTTTATATAATTAATAAAAAAACATGTTTATTTTTGCCGAAATTGATATTTTACTAAAATGTCCCACATTCATGGTAAATCAAATAGTTAATTGATTCGTACGAAGGATGAACGAGGTCAAATATATATGTATATAATTTCATGTATCTATTTCAATAACTGCGTACATGTATTTTTATTTGTTCGGTTGTTGTTCTAATGATCAATATGTTGCCGATGCCCGTCGAAATCTCGGTTTAAAATAATTTCATCTCTAGATAGAAGCCGAGTTTGTTTGACTTCAACAAATTTTTCTTTCGAATATTGTTTATTGTTTCTGCCTCGTGAAAGTCGCTTTACGCATCGTTTTACGTGTTCGACGAAATCAGCTTTCGCAGAAGTCCAAATGTACCTTCGTTCGCGCGCCACGTGGCGATTCGATCCTTTTATATTAGGCCTCAATGTGTCTGTCAAATGTTTCCTTATAGCTAAAAAATAGATTCTGTAAAGTTCTATAGATTCTGTAGAGTTCTGTAGATTCTGACGTAGTTTATAGTATAAAATATTGAAAATATCTTTTTTTCAAATTTTTTTTTATCATATATTTGTAATAACTAGAAAATCGTACACTCAATTATTACTTGATAAATAGAAAATTTTCAATAAGAATATTTTTCTATTAAATACACATGTTTCTTGACTTTAATGCTTAATTACTGAATTGCCATCATCTAAGAACATAATATTTTAATTATCACGTACAGAACAGCAAATTTATTCTTAGAGATACTGAAGAATGTACTCGTAATTGTTAGTTACATAATTTTCTGTTTTTATGTTTGCATTTAAAATAACGTTTAAAATTTTACTATAATATTTACGTTGCAGTACAGTTTATAATATCAGATCTTGCCGTAAGCTTTAGATAATAAGGTTTTGGTGATATAGTGAAACCATCGTGTCCATTTGGATCCGGCTCGCCATGCTCCGGTGAAATTTCAATGTCGAAGTAATGTATAACGTAGGCGAAGAATAAAAATAAGGATGTCCGGGCCAACATTTCACCCGGACAACGTCTTTTACCTAAAAGGCAAAACATCATCGTTAATTCCAGAACATTTTACCTCAAAATATGCAAAAACTTCAAATATTTACATTTACAACATTATACATTGAATTTCTATTTAAATGATCATCTGATTGGCAAGGGGAACTACGTGAGCTTAAAAAATTTGATTTTATCTGATTATTTCTGGATGAATGAACTGTGTGCACGTATGTGTGTATATATGTAATTCGAAAATGTTTCAAGCGAAAAGAAATGAATTAAATTTATCGCGATGGAATACATACTAATTCTTATAAAATATGTGGTTTATATAAATCCTAATTTATAGCGAAAAAGATTTGTGTACGATGACTGACCTAAGCCGAATGGTATGCTGGCATTATTTTGGCAGAATCGACCATTTGCATCAAGAAATCGTTGAGGTTGAAATTTTTCTGGATGATCCCAGTAAGTTGGATCATTTGACACACTATGGAAATCCAAAAGAATTATAGTATCCTAAAATTATAAAAATGTATCAACTAATGTCTTTATTCGGAATACTTATATTTGCGGTACTTGCTTTAGGTATATTATATCCGCCCAAAGTTACGTTTTTCATAGTCTTATGAGGGACTCCAAGTGGTGTCAAGATCAAAAATCTCTGTACCTAATGTAATTGAAAAAAAAATTATTATATTTATTATACGATAATAAAAACTACAGAATGTTGTAGTTATAGTACAATTAATCTCAGTCATCAATTACTTCCGCAAGAAACGATTCCATCAAAGGTAGTGATGAATAATCTTCTAAAATAGGAGATCGTGATCTGCCTACGACATTATCCAGTTCTTCCTGGAGCACTTTGATCCATTCAGAGTGTAAAGATAAAAATAGAAAAGTAGTAGTTAAAGTATCTGTTGTAGTCTTCGATCCAGCTAAGAAGAGGTCCAGGCACAGAATCAACAAGTTTTCTCCTTTTAAACAATTAAATATGCTGTTTGACAACAAACGGAGTATTATTTATTAATTCTACAAGTATAAAAAGCTACTCACGATCAAAAATGGAATCACTTCGTTCCGTATTTTTAATCTCTAAAAGAAAAGCATCGATCAAATCCTGTGGCTGATTCTCGGGGAATTGTTTTTCATGGATGTTAATCTCTTCGTCTAGAAAACTCCAAAGCTTCTGAAGTATTCTCATTAAATCATTGTAACCAGATAATTCTGGTATTATGAAGCGTAGGAATGGCATTTGCGAAACAATGCCGCCCATTGTGTCCATCAATCTATGGGAAAGAATATGATTCGCATAAAGATGCAAATTGCATCCATGCACTTTATGCATTGTTAATTGAGTTGCGATGATATTAAAAAAAAAAACTTTTTAAAATTACCTGAAGGCATCGTGAACAGTTCCGAGAATTTCTACCAATTTCTCATTTCCATAGTCAAACTTGTGACCAGCGAACATACACCAAAGAGAATTCAGAATTGCAATGTCAAAAACTGTATGCATTGATACTGGACCTTTGGCACTGATATAACGAAGATAATTCGTGAGATTTTCAGCTTCGACAATCAGCTGTTTTTCCATAATTGATTGACCTAGCCCAAAGTTTCTGAGGTGGCGCATTGTGAAACGGCGACACTGAGACCACGTTGATCCATCCGTGAATAAAATTCCTATTCAAATTTATTAATGAGAATATATTAATTTACTGAGAAATGAGAAATTTCCAAATATAATCGCAATGATTTTATTGCAAGTGGAGAAAAGAACGTAACGTAAATACCTTTCCTTTTTCCAAACGCGCGGACTCTGAAGAAGAATCCGTCCGGTCTTCCGTTGAACTCTTGCTGAAGAAGAACTTTCTTTACTAGATCGTGCGTCGAAATCATAACAACTTTCTGGTTTCCTAATTTCAGGCCCAAAATTGGCCCGTAAGTTTTCGTCAGATTTTGGAAAGCCAAGTAAGCGTATTTGTGTTTCAGTTTCAATCGCCAAAACATGAGAAAGCAACCGATCACTGGCAACCATTTTGGACCTGCTCGAACATTGAATAAAACTGAATTGAATATATTCCAACAAATAAATTAATTTACTAGGGTAGAAATTAATAAATTCATAGACAGAGTTTTGTTTAATTTTCTTCTAAACAAAAATTAAAAAATTAAATTAAAAAATCAATGTGCACTATTAATTACGAATTTTTTGTTTACTAACCAGGAGGAAAATTGTGCGGTTTAATGCAATCATAGACACAAAAGATGGAAAAAAGTACAAAAAGAAAAGAGATGATCACGTAGAGCATCTTGAAGTGTACTGATACCTTAGGGACTTCGAATGCAGTTAATATACCAAGCATATATACGTATGGTAACAAAAACGATTCTGGTCGTACTCTGTGATATTATCGGCGTGACATTTATGACCTCTGACAAAAATATCTTTTTGTCTGAGGCATTCATGGTGCTCTCCTACCTCTATACTTCGTTTATAGAAATGTTATCTGTTCTTTCTTCTTTTTCTTTTCCTTTTTTAGATTACAATACAAAAACTTGACACAAGATGAACCGTTTAGTTAAACTAAACAATCATCATCGTTTACGTAATATTGTAGAAGAAATTCTTCAGCAGAAGTCTTCACGCTTTCGATCGCAAGAAAAATATTGCGAACTATTTATTGAAGAAAAACGATGATTTACAACTTGAAATGTTATTTAAAAAAAAAAAAGATTGAAAATTATAGTTCGTCCCTACATGTAAATGTTATTAATGACCAGTGGTTTCTATTTGTTCATTTATAAGCAACTTACTCATGAAGAACGTTTGAAATATTGAATGCGAAAGTAAATATTTCTTGAGATAAGAGAAAGTATGTTCATCTTCTTTAGAAATATTACAAATAAAAGATATTGTTTTTATTCTTCAAATACGAGTCCTGAAAAAGTTATGAACAATTGAAACAATAATTATTTCATCAGCTTATACTCAACTCACTAAGGTCAGTGAAACGTATCGAAATAAAAAGAGTCATTTACTTGTTTGTTTTAATTACACCTTGTAAAATGTGTGGTAGAAACTGAACTTTCAAAGTAAGTAGCTGCTGAATTATTTCCTGGTTAAACAGACTAATTGAAGCTAAACTGATCTAACGGGTTTTTCAATTGTAATTTACAGGTCTCCGTTAACTATTGTATCCGTTGCGTGTTTTTGCGTTGTTATTGTACTTTCGTAACATAAAATATAGTAACATGAAATAGTCATCATCATCATGTCATCATCGTCTTTCTTGAAAAATTTTGAAAAATAATCATTAAAAATATTATTAACAAAATTATTAACGCTATAAAATGATCAATTCTTATATTGTTTGATATATTACTATTCATAATAGTATATTATAAGAATATATTAATTATTTTATACATATGATTATTTAACGTGACGTTAATTAGACGTTAATTAGATTTTATATTGTCGTTTCTTCTTTCTGGACAATCGTTCGTATATTCGTGTGTTTAAATATTTTAAAACAAACATAAATCGACGTTGTATACTTACACACGTATATTTTGTGAGCAATGTTTGCGGATACAAGTCGATGAAGAGAGTAGCAGCAATAAACACTTTTTCTTAAAAGTTTTCTACAAAAGTTTCCAAACTTTATTTTTATTGTTTTCCTACTCTGAAAAAAATTTACACACTTTACACAAATTTATATTTTTATACTTTTTATAATTGTACGATTAATGATTGTACAGTAATCCTGTATTTTCGTTACTATCGCTTTCTAACGGAGTAAAATGTTGTACAGCTGTTAGGAAAAAATGAATTACTATCACTTTTGATTTCATTGCCATTAAATTCGCGTCAATTCAAGCCAATCATAATTTACGTTAGAAACTACTCGAAGGCCTTAATGAAACATTGTTCTTTGCGCGCAAAACTTATTCAAGTAGCTCTTTGTTGCAGTTCTAAAATTGATTATTATTCTGGTACGTTCAAAAGTTTCGAAACAATGAAACGAGTATCAATAATGAACAAATGCTGCTTTCAGAGCAAAGAGCTAGAATGCGAAATTAAGGAAAAATACCGAAAAAACAAAAAGTTGAATTCTCGTTAAATCTTTCTCTCAGTAGTGCATCGAACACGATTAAAAATATCCTCGCAGGTATGTTCTAAATCTTGATCAAATTTCTCTGATAAATACTTCTAATAAAATAAAGTAAAATAAAGTAATAAAATAAACCTCTTGATAAAATTTTATCTGGTACGTTGAATTTGCGAACGTCAACTGGCGAGATGTTAACGTAAATTATGATCAAATGAACGACAAGAAAGAAGCCCAGAGGAAAGTGAAAATCGTGTTGGCCGACCGAGGAGATCGATTAGAAAATATACGCGTACGACATTTCTCTGATTCCGTTTTCTTCCCCGGTACATGTGATGAAAAGTTTGACCCTGTGGTACAGTCGGATTAAAGCAAGAGTTTCTCTCGGCAAGCATCGAGACCGATTCCACCGCGCAACATACATACAATTTATTAAGCCGAGTTTATACTTGATAAACAGTCGCAAACGAGTATTAACAACATCAACAAATGAACAAACATTGTCAAACATAATTCATCAAGGTGGTAAATTGATGTATCAAGTATCATTTAAATCACAGCAAAGCTTCCATTGGGCATAGATTAGGTTATGTTGACCTTAACGAAGGACGGAGATGCAGTTTTAGAATATGCACCTATATATATATATATATATATATATGTATATACACACATAGTACATAGCGGCTCGCAAAAGTAATTGAACACTTATAAAAATCTTCTATGAATGTCACATGTATTATGGAAAATACTTTAAAATCTCATAGATACTGTAATATGATACGACGAATATGATTTATTTACAAATTTTGGAACAAGAATATATATAGAAATTACAAAATATTTGGTGTAAAGATCACAGAAATATTTATACATCATTTGTAGATTATTGTTGATAAGTTTTAATAGTCATTGTTACCATCTTTATATGTATCATGTACATACATATTAATGCGAATGATACATATTCATAAAAATGATTATTCATGTGCTAACTTAATGTAATGTAAATACGTGTTTGTAGATAGAGCCTTGCAGCTATAGATTAATTTCATATTTTACCGATGTGATTATGATAAAATTGTTTTTTATTATATTGTTCATGAAATTTCAAATTAGTTAATATACACAATATATTGAATTATCTATGGAATTTCAAATTAGTTAATGTAATATATTGATATAACACATGCATATATATATATACATAAAGTATATTATACATTTAAGTGTTCAAATACTTCCGTGAGACTGAGTTTCTTCTATATCAAATGCACACAATGTACAAATATCTGATTAGTTTAATTTAATAATGTCAGAAATTTATTAAGGAATTGCTAGACGATAGCGATTGTCTATTAAATAAGAAAACTCAATTTATTTCGTCAGGTGTAGACTCGGCTTTATAGCGCAGCTGGATAACCCGACATGAATATAGTAGTATATCACAATGCTATAGATTAATTTATGTCGCTGTGTAAGTCATGTGAGCCGCACCACTTTTACATGTGTAAGTGTATGGATACTTTCTCCACGGTCGAGGTCTCCCCATATACAACGCGACTCGACTTCCTTCCATAACAGATTCGAACTTTCTCCGGTTTCGCAGCAGCGGCTACGGCTACGATCACATGGCCACGTTGCGTCATGTCGAACGTAGATCCTAAGATGACGAAGTAAAACAATAATGCGGAGGTGTTAATAAGGTATTAACAAACTGTGCTTGTAATACTGGTGTATTAATGGAGATGACAATCTTATATTTCGTGATAACATTTCGTTTTATCAGAATTTATATTACTTAGTGACTAAGATACTGGAATAATACAATGCAAGGCTTTATAATAATAATAATCTTTTCCTTACTAGAATTATTATGCATACAGATCACTGTAATTTACTGTAATTTTCTACAATTTTCAGTCGTAATATACATAAAAAATATGATGAAAAGGTAAAATAATAACAGAATTGTTTTAACAAAATATTAATCAACTTTATTTGTAACGCTGTCGGTTAACAAAGGTAACAACAACACTGTATAAAAAAGAGGGAAAAGGAAAAAAATGTACATACACAAAAAGACAGAACGCGTTAGAGTCAGGACCTTGTCAGTCAATTGATCCTCCAGAAACTTAACTCTCTACGACCTATCATACGACTAAGATAATATATACAGCGGCTTATGTTACAGTATTCTAGGTTTTTTTATACAAGCATACTGCTCGATCAGTGATTGGGGAACGCAAAGTTGGCTGCCAGGCTGCTTTGATTCTCCGGTGGCGGCACTAGATCTTGGCTGATCGACGTAGCTTCAGCCTTTGACGATCTGTCCCATCTGACTTTATTCTCGCCGATTTGCTGCTGCTGACCTTGAGCATTCTGCTTTGAGACAGCGTCAGGACTGTAAGGAACTACCTGAGAACCTTGAACCTGAGTATCCTTCCGGTCCTCCCAACCTTTGTGATGTGGATGATGGTCCTCTGCAGGGAACCATTCCGATATCCAAACTGGCTTCCAAATTTTCTTCCATGCTGGAACCCAAATTTCTTTCCAAGCTGGTACCCAAATCTGTTTCCAAGCTTCTTTCCAGGCTAACTTCTTATCAGGTACCCATTCAAGCTTCTTATCAGTCTTCCAGATTTGTTTCCAAGCCTCTTTCCATTCCAACTTCTTATCAGGTACCCAAATGAGTTTTTTGGAAGGTTTCCAAATCTGTTTCCATTCTTCCTTCCAGACGAGCTTCTTGTCATCCACCCAAATTTGCTTCTTGGCTGGCTTCCAGATCTGTTTCCAGGCTTCGACCCACTCCAACTTCTTGTCAGGTACCCAGATCTGCTTCTTCGCTGGTTTCCAATACTTTTTCCATAATGGTTTCCAGATCAGTTTCTTCTTCCACAAATCGTGACTGGTGTACTGCCATCCATAGTGATCGGTGCCGTGATAGTGTTCGCCAGGAATGCCGATTTTCACCCATTCAGGGATCCAGATCTTTTTCCAGGCTGGTACCTGAATTTCCTTCCACACTGGTACTTGAATTTCCTTCCAAACCGGTTTCCAGATTTTTTTCCACGCGGGCACCTGAATTTCTTTCCAGGCTGGGACCTTTATAGGTTTCCAAACTGGTTTCCAGATCTTTTTCCAAGCTGGTACCTGAATCTCTTTCCACACCGGAACCTGTATTTCCTTCCACACGGGCTTCCAAATCTTTTTCCAAACTGGTACCTGAATTTCTTTCCATACTGCTTTCTGCGTTGGTACCCACACGGGCTTCCAAATTTTCTTCCACGCGGGTTTCCAAATTTGTTTCTTCGCTGGTTTCCAAATTTTTTTCCATCCTGGTTTCCAGATCAGCTTTTTTTTCCAATAACCGTGATCGTGATCGTGATGGTCGTGATGATCATCATTGTGTTCTTCAAGAGCTGCACCTCCTCCGGAATGACCAAAGCTACCACCAGCGTCACCGCCACTGAAATGATCACCTCCAAAATGACTAAAGCCACCACCGGCGTCACCACTTCCGGAATGACCAAAACCAGTATTATCACCGCCAGTGTCACCACTGCCAGAATGACCGAAGCCACCTCCTAAGTCACCACCGTGGCCGCTAAGATCACCACCGTGGCTACTTAGATCTCCACTGTAGCCACTGGAATCGCCACCATGGTCTCTCAAGTCACTACCCCATCTTTTTTGTGCCGCTGTGCCATATCTATATAAAATTTATTTATATAAAAATTATTTACAGAATTATAATTCGTAATAACGATTTAAATTTATTAGCAAAAATAATTGTTATAGAGAATATCTGGTATAGTATTACTAAAGTTTAAATTATTTAAAAAGAAAAACAATATTTTAGCGTGAAAGATAAATATATAATAAAATGTCATTTTCATTTTTAGCAAAAATAATAAAATGTGTACATACGGAATTTGTTGCTGAAACTTCTGTTGCTGCAGTTGATTCTGATTCACTGCCTTGCTCGCCACAAGTGCGACTTGCAGTAGCACTACTAGTGCAGCCTGTGAACAACATAATTATACGGATATTACGGAATTTCACTACAAGTAGTATGCCACCACTACTTAACATTGTCTTTGCTGTCTTTGAGTTTCAGATTTAATCAGCATTTAGATCTTAATAAGAAAACCAAAATGTAAATGTTTAATACAAGACACGGAGAAATCTCGATTTTTTTTACGGTGATGCTCCAAACATGACTTTTAATGGTTATTTCCTTATGGAACATCACTTTCGAAACTCGTCGCTGATCGATAATCAAGTAACATGTTTGTCGACAAATAGTGACTGTCGTCCTACAGTTCCGGTTCTGTTTACTGTTGTTCTCAAACTATTATACACAGTAGTTGAAGAGAAATACTATGACTATTGAACAAAACAGAAATGTTTAAGATTGTAGAACATTACAGAAATATCTAATTTAATATATAATATATCAAACGTTTTGAAATTAAAATAAAAATCTGTAGATATGGATTCATAAATTTAAAATTATTTACGAATCATATGCTATAAATCGGTATCCACATTTTCTCTGAAAATGAACAACAAAATGATTAAAAATAATCTATGTATTATCATACTGGATTTGACGTTGGTCCAATTGTTAAATGATAATCGACATTACTAAGATCTTCAAACACGATGATTTCAACAAACCGATTATCAATTCTTCGATCGTAAAATACGTTACTCCAGATACGATGAACTTAAAGATATCACTTGACTATTTCGCTTACGCTTTTGCTACGATGAAATTGTATGAAAACATCCACCTTACGATAGTCAAAGGATAATTAACTATGTGATGGTTAAAAGATTCACGGTTTATGGATTATATGGAGAAACTGAATCGAAACGAATATGTTGAAGAAAAAAAACTGACCACGCATCCCGGGCGAATCCTCATATTTCTCGCAATGCCGCCCGTCGGGCTCGGGCCGCGTACTCTTGTTCCCTAAGTGCAGGAAAACGTAAGTTACTTCGTCCAATCAGCGGAACGCCGTAGTTATATAGGCGCGTATTCTCCCCCAGTGCTATCGTCCGAAGGTGGCTTGTAGTATGTCTGGGCCAGGTGGTAAAGGTGGTGGTAAAATCGTCCTGGTGGAGGAGGTAGTCCACATAGTTGGAGGAAATCGAGACGCAATGGTGGTGGATTTCGACGGGACGGCGTTACGGAAAGCCTGTAACTCGGCTACCTAGTGATGGAACTGATCTTATACCTTTCCATAAAGTTTGTTGTTGAATGAAGATCTACCATCATGTCTTCGTAAGGTCTATTTGTTTCTCTTTTTTGGGTTTAGACTTATAATATTTAAAATTTCAAAATTATGAATATTTCAAATTTTCTTAAAATAATTTATCATTTTGAAAATCAGCAGAATAGTTCAGTAAAAAAATATTGCAGTGATTGAACTTAAAATCGAATTAGAATAAAAATAGTTCTTGAGAGATTCTTTATTTTTAATGATGTGTTTATTGATTAATTAAACTATAACTATTTAATATTTTTTTAATCTTGCCACAGATATTAAATATTTCCAATTTTTCTAGGAATAAAAATATATTTATTACGTCTAGGAATAAAAATATATTTATTAAGTCTGAACTTAATATAAAGGCGCTGACTGCATTATTTAGGAAGATCAAAATGTCGCTATAAATTTTATAAATTCTTTTAATTTGATTATTACTATAATTGATACCATGTCATAAACAAAATATATATTTTATCCAAAATATCATTTGTAAAATTTAAGAAGAACCTACACAATTAATTCCATTATAAAATTCTGCCTATTTTCTACTTCCTGTAATTAGAATTATATATTATAAGCATGCGTTCCATATTTCGTAATAATGCTAATAAAAGACATTCGTAACATAATTTGCAGAGTTCAAAAGGGACTTAATTCCATCGCTACATTCACTCTCCTTCCTTCTTGTCGCTGTCCACCTCCCACGTCCAGACTGGCGATCTTATTTTATACCACGATGAGCCATCGTTCCAGAGAAAGTGATCGGGAATGCGATCTCGGCCGAACCTGGCGCTTTCGTTCTCTTGGTATATATGTATGTTTTTACTCTGTCCGACGAAGGCGAAGTTCACGGGGAGGCAAGGTTATGTAGCAAGGTTATATCTGGTGCTCTAGATAATCAGAGGACGGAAAAGTAGTGGCAAAAGAAGACCGACCGGTGTCACCTCATGTTTCACGCAAATTTTTTCCCTTCGAATGATTCGATCGGTTTCGCGACGCCCATCAATTTCACATCCACGCCAGTTTCTCTCCCGGAAGGCCCCAAGGCTGGACCAGCATCATTTTTCCTTTCACGTGTTCTATCATCATTGATGAGCGCTGGGATGCGTCCGATCGACGCCACGTCGAAATTTACTATTTAATCGTCAAGTGGAAAACAGTTCCTCCAGCTGCAAAAGGAATTGAATTTTTAATGTTCGAAGGGAAGGAGATACACACCTAATTCTTGAGTATCGAAAATAATAGAAATTTAAAATTCGAACTCTGAAAAGGTGCATCATAAATTATAGATTCTTTACGACTTTTGGTAGATGATCGATTATAATTTAGATCAGGATATTTAGTTTAAATATTTCTATGAGTATCTAAAAATTAAATAATCTAGCTATTAAACTAACGAAAGTGAACCAATGTCGTAGTTGATTTATAATTTATACATTTTTTTTTTAACAAGGAAACATCTTTATAAATTTAACGTCTATAGAAAAATTAATTGTTGTTATGACGCACAATCGTTTCTTCTTTGCATCAAATGAAAATAAATTTCCTGATGCGTCCTCATTCATTAATGATTTCTAATATGTTCATTAATTACGCATACAGTTAGGCTCCCGTAGATCAATTTCCAAATGAGATACGCGCTATTTCGTTTACATAATTTTATTGCTCCTTAAGTTATTCAGCCACGCGACAAACAGTAATCTCTTATTCAATCTAACGTTCATTTCAAGGTCGTTGAAATATGTCAAGCGAATTTTACCCTTGAAAAAAAAAACAAGAAAAAAGAAAGGTATAAGAAACAAGGAATTTACTTATTCCTGCGTATTACACACTTTCGCAAGATTTAATCATCTGAAACGAAACAACACTCGCAGATTATTGCGGCGTTGCGTTTTACTTAAAAAGCTCATAATCACAGACGTCTGCACCGGTGAAAGTAACAACGCGAAAAGAAACATTACAATGTAGAAGTAACAAGTAGCGTTGTCTTTTTGAAATTTTAACTACTGGCAGTGATGAAATTTGTATTAATAATTCTACTGATGTATCTAATCGAATATATTTTAAAGAAATGATTTCCAAGTTATCTTGTACGATAATGGGTTGTATTATATAGTTGTACTATATTTGTAAACCAAACTGGAAGTGATAACTGTCTAACTTCGCGCGAAATACGTAACGATAGTTATATGTATTCGCGCGATGAAAGTGAATTTTTAGCCTACGAAGAGCCAGACTTCGTAGCGTATGAAACTGTTAAGACACGTTCCAACAATTCCGACTCGTAAATCATTCAGGCGTGTGGTTGCTCCAGATTTTCAAGTTCGTACGCAAGAACAATCGAGATCGGCGTTTCACCATATTCCTCCGCGTCCGGGATATTAGTTTCTGTTTGATGCCAGCACTTCCTTGCAGCTTTGAGGAAAAAACCAAACTTGAAACATTTGAAACTGAAAGTCATCGTTCTTCGAACTTTCTGTTTTTCATATTTGTACGCATAATCACAGCTTAGGAGCCAGACGTAGTTACTAGCTATTATACAGTAAAATTTCACCAATTTGTTTCCTATGTTTTAGAAAGAAAGTATCAATATATACGCAATTATGTAGCAATGTAAACGCGATAAATATCACGTTTGGTAGAAACAGAAAAAGGATGTTTTAAACGTTCCAAAGACGTAACGGTAAATAAAGGATCGAAGTATTTTAGAAATTCGTATTTGCACACTAGATGGTCGACTTATTGGCGAATATCTGTGGTCTGCTTTCTAAACGTCTCGTCCTTCGAGATAGCCGATACCTCGCTCCTAAAAACGTTTCTTCTTCGATATTTGGGTTACATGCTTTACGAAAAACAAACGATTGCTCCACGTTCTTAGAAACAATGTCTCTATCAAAAGTAAAACTAAACCTTTTTCTTATTTACTTCCTCAAAGAATAAGAAGGGTACGAAAATTGATGTTCGACATTAAAAATTTAATCTACAATTAAACGTGATATTCATATTTATGTTAATTATGTTTAGTACAGAAAACGAATAGAAATTTTATCAAAGATAAAAACGAAAATATTTTCTTTTAAATTTACATTTATAGATGATAAGGCGTAACGTGAATATTTATGATATTTCTTTTACCTAAAATAAGTGTATCGCATTGTGACTTCATCCTATTTTTCTCAAGCATCAATTTATTCAAAGCGATATTTACACCTGCTGTCTGAAGTATTGGGTAATTGGTTTAAATCTTTCTACGAATTTCTCCACTGGTAATCTCTTCTCCTTACTTACCGTGCCCCTATCTTAAATTGTAGTCAACAATAATCCAAGCAAAATATACATAAACGGCAACCAGGTATACAAGATGAAAGTTTATCCTTCTTAGTTTGCGCACGATATCTTTCGAGTTTATGATATCTTTTAGTTTCACAATTTTGTTGCTGTTTTACTAATGGAAGGAACAACACGAATTTTCTTTAAAGAAGTAACGAATTTTATTGTTAATTATTCGGAAGAATAGAAATAATTTTGTAAAGTAAAGAGATAAGGATTGTTAAAACATCTATTTTTAAGGAAAAAGGACGAAAAAAATCAAATTTTTAAAAAACTAAAATTCCTAAAAAAGCGGAAACGTGAAACTCAGGAACATTGAATAAGGCATGTTACTTTATCCAGAACACGTGTTAGTCATCTAGAAACACATTTCCAATGTCTCGTATATGATCCTAACTTTTTTAAATCTGTAAAATCAAATGTTTGCTGCATAACTTTCAAGAATTACATTCTTCTAACTTCAAAATCTCTCATTTGTCTTCGATTTTTCGTTCGTGTAATTTCTCAGGAGTGAAAGGTGTTCGTGGTGATTTCATATTACATGGTCACATATATACGTACGCGCATTTGCGCACGTTCGCATGTCCATATAAACAAACATTATCGCGTTACCTAATCCTTGTCTACTCGCCATCCATTATCAATTAATGATCCGTCATGATCTTCACCAATTAAAGTGTTAATTAAAGCAAATCTGTTTCATCAAAATCATTTTTGCAATCTTGAACTACCTGTTAACAGAGAAATTTTTTAATTATTAATTATTAATTCAGAAGTTCTATCAAGTATGTTTTACATACTAAAAGTTCTAAATTTTTGAGTAATGCTCAGAATGATCTTTAACACGTTTCGCATTTCACATGCACCATCAATGCATGTTGAACTTTCCATTCAAGTTTCTGACATTTTCAACGGATGTCAAATAATAGCACGTGCACTATCAGTACGATTTGAGAAGAAAATGCGTAAAGACATCGAAACGTATTAGAAAGCGAGTAAACGTGGAGTATACTGGTTAAGATTTTATTCCAGCCAAAATTGACTTGCCTATTTTTAACAATTTATTTCGCAGAGAAAGCTTTAATAAACCTTTAGAAGCATTTTGAAAGATTTTGCTAATTGATGCACTTCGTAGTATCATTTTTTAAATCAAACATTCGCCAAGAATTATTTAACCAAAGTAATATTTGGCGTTCAATTAGAATCCAGTGTATACTTTCGTTCGTTGTACGGCTTACGTTAGGTTCTTCGAACATCGATCAGTTCCGGCGTGTGGAAGTTCAGTGAAAGTAACAAATACGGCTGGGCTTGATGTAACAGCCTTGCTCTGAACTTCGCTCTATCTCGTCATTCTATTACGAATCGTAATAGCTTCTGAAATTACGATGGATTATCTGTTAATAAATAGGTAAGTCAGTGAAAGGTGTTTCATCGTTCGTAGTCGGTATCTTGGTAATAATTAGTCTGAACCAATTGCAAGATTTATGCGTGAGAAAATTATGAAAGAAAGAATTTAAAACTTATATTATTGTAACTCTTAACTGATTGATTACAGAGGCTTTCTGTTTTCTTCTTCCGAACATTTTCACATTTATACTTCTACATATACTACAAATGAATTTACTCGAGTATGTATTTGAAATTCGAAATACCAGTTTTCCCAGAGTTGTTGAAATTTTGATGAACCTGGATTTTAAAATACCTAAATCCAAGAGTGCTTGAATTTTCAACAGACAAATTCCCAGAGTCTGGATTTCGAAGTACTTGAGTTCTAAAATGGTCGAATTAATAAGTTTCCAAATCTATAAGTACTTAAATTTAATAATAAACTAGTACTTATAAATAATAAGCATTTAATTGACACGAGCGATCGATTCCGTTCGTTAGAAAGCGTTAAGTATTGTCACATCTTCATTTGAAAGTGAATTGCATGGATTTTCTTCGGAACGCGGATTGCGTACCGCGTCCTTTTCGATTTCCTGGCACGCAGTTGCGTACAGCTCGATAAATACCTTCATCTTCGTGCAGCGCATATTACAAACCGGATGTTCCGCTCTCTCGCCAAAAATCTGGCGACATTTTAGGAAACTGGCCTGAAGATTTTTCTCTTTGAATGACGTTGGAATGCGAGGGTGAAGAAAGAAGCGTAGGAAGTGGACAAGTGTAAAATGTAATTGTTGGAACTGATGGAGTGTCAGAATGCGCTAATCGCCGAGATTAACTTTCACACGTTGTAACAACTTTTCAAACGCTGGAATGTTCTCAACGAACAGGAAGCGTTATTAAGATCACGGCCGGTTACCCAAGCACGCTTGAATAAACTTTGATTTCGTGGAATTTTCTTCTGTCGTTAATTTTCACGAATGACATTAAGATGTCTTGTATTTAACGTACAGATAAATCGCTTCTGTATCTTGATACATTATACATTTTTTATACTTTCTTAAAAGTACAAGCGAAGTGGCCAATGAGGTGCTGCGCGTTGAACATGTTGGATTTCACTTCACCTATTCAAGGTAAAGTTCATGGTTCAGTTCATTGAAGCTTTAGCTTCTTCCTTCGATGCATTTTTCAGCAATTCTCTGCAATATCGTTAATCACGGAGAAACCGAGACTGCATGGTGAATGCTTTACAGGAGACCACTAGTCAGTGACAAACATAAATTTTCTCGCTCACGATCAGTAAATTTCTATAGTGCACCTTGACATTTGACGCGATGGAAGTGAAGCTGCACGAGCAATTCTTAAGGAGCATCCGCTTTCTAATCTACCACTTTATGACATCATCGACTTAACGTTAGTGTAGGAGTAAAATATGAAGTATCGCGAAATTTTATACATTCTGTCAAAAATGAAGACAAATGTAGTAAAAATAGAAAAAGAAACACATCAAATATAATATTATATAATATTATAAAATATCAGAATTATATTATAATATTATATTAAAATTATAATATTTAAATCCTGCGCGTATCTGGTATCACTGGAAGTAGAAATAGCGGAATGAAAAGGAAGCGCATCCTACGTATCCTGGAAGTCAAACAGTTACCCTTTTCCCATATAACTCGATTTTTTCTTTTCTACTCCCCGGCCCGAGAGCAAACGATTTCCACAGCGAGAGAGTCAACAGTGGTGGAATATCCTTAGCACGAAACAAGTAAGGAAGAAACCAACCGCACGCCAGCCTTCGATTTTCGACTTATAAACGAAAGCGTATACTTCCGCTGTAAACGAATCAGTAGAGAGCTGAAGATGCATCTAAAGACGATGGAAGTTGGGTCGAAAGTGAAATTCGCATACATACATCTCAGCGTGGCAATGTGATCGAGCCAATTAAGAGTCGTGAGCGTGGAATCGTGAGCCTTTGATCTTCTGTGTGTATAGAGATGTACGGTTCCACAAAAAAGTGAATAGCATGGTTTTCGTGCAACGCAAAGTTGGAATTGTTTGTGGGAAGTCTGGAAAACATTTATTAAATACCCATTTATTAGTTTTTCACCATATTTTAGCTTTGTTAATCGTAAACATTGATGTAACCGACGTTTGATTTAACCTAAGAAGAGTAGAAAATAGTAATACTTCCTATACTTGATGTAATGTCCAATGCAATTTATACAATCGTTTTTTTAATTATTTCTATAATTTCAATATATTAATACTAATTGTACTAAAATCAACTGCAATTTTTATGAGCACCAAGTATTGCTTGAAAAGAATATTTCCGAGGGAGAAAGAAAAATCGCTTCTCCTGAGAAACGCTTACTAATAATGCATAAGAGCGCATTGTTTGTATACAAGCAGACACTAATCTTTTTACACGCTATGTGATATTATATTCGGGAAATTACTTATATAATTTCATACAATTTCTGATAGAAATTAACCGGAAATATTCCTCGAAATGTCTATGAATTTTCTCGTTACTCTAATCAATTTTCAAGTTGTCAAAAGGCAAACTTCCGGGATATTCACGTATACGGGTAGAGAGCTGCGTGCAGACCCACAGTCTCGATGCATTCGAGACGATTCTAGTTCGAAAGTGAAACCCAATTTCTGTAATCAATGATGCGCCTTGAGCAAGTGAAATCTCGATGTTTAATTGGCTGTTCAATTGAATGTCATGGAACGTTTATCGATCGAGTGGTTTTGATTTAGAAATTCTGCTTGATCGTCAAAATTAGGTTATGGTTAGCATTGCATTATATTAATAAAAAGACAAATAAAAGTAAGTATACGTTTCAAAGAATCTATTTGTATTGCAGTTGTGATAATTACAAATTATATTAAATAATTAAATTCAATAACTTACGTATTAGCACAATATATTACTACTTATCATGTACTCATAATCAATATATTGTATAATATGTACATATATATATGTACATATGTTCCAGACAACGGTCTAGCTGCACTGAGTTTAACACAAAAAGGAGAAAGAAATGCTATATAAAATTCGACAACATATTTTGTTACATAGTTATGAATAAATATTGTATATACGAAATATGTAAGAAGTATTTTCCATTATTACGTCGTTAAGTATGTCTTTCAACATCTTTTCTTCTTTTTAAGTGTAAATCAAATCTTTGCAGTTTAAGTTCGGGATATTCTGTGTGTGTGTGTGTGTGTGTGTGTATACCGTATGTTATATTATTACAAATATTAATAGTATTTTATAAATATATAAATATTCAAATAAAAATCAATGCTAGGCAAAGTTCGTGAAATAAGACAATTACATTACGATACATGAATCGTACGGCAAGATGCATTTGATCCCAATTCGAAAGTGAAATTTGCTTCAATTCGCAGTTAGCGATGCGCGTTATATAGGTGAAATTACGTTTCTAATGGGTAGCGGAGTAAGCTATCATTACCATTGACCTGTATGTTTCATTCACATTACAAAATGATTCCATGTTACATGCGATGCAAAAACAAATAAACTAGTTATCCACTTACGGTACGGCTCACGTAACCATTTATCGATATTCCTTTCGTATCCACTTTATTGTGCTATACTGGACTATATTTAGGTAAGTTATTATATTTTTAAAAATTTGCACATAGCAGTGTAGCAATTTATCTAAAAATTCTAAAAATTTCTAGCTATTTGAAGGCACTTGAGTTCTCAAACACTATACGAAATATCGAAATCTTCGTGGAATAAAACTTACACGTTTCAATTCGTAAGTATTAAAATGTTTTTAAAAATGTTTCCTGAACGTCAAAATATCTAACTTTTAAAGATTACAAATGTATAACTACCTGATTTTCATAGCATAAATACGCGAGTTGCAGAATATATGAATTCTAAATCTATGACTGGCATTGTGGAAATTGTATTGTTCTCACGTTATATAATTGAAAAAATTCAAGAAGATATTTATACTTGTATGTTAATTTATAAATTATATTTTCCCCGCGGAAATAAGTACATTAAAAAAAAAAAAGAATCATTAATAAGAGATCCAAGTGCAGATACGGACAAAGGAAGAATATATATATATGTAAGTACACGAGCCTGTCCGCATGGCTTCAAATCATGTGAAAGTGGTCTTGTCCAGATCATGACACGGTATTTTTCGTTTTTTCGTATTCTGTGTAGCATACGAAAAATTGATCAATGGTTAAAAATCCGATGCATTCGGAAAAAGCACTCGAATTCTTTGCATTGACACGAGGAAAAAATACAAAGGAACCGCATATTATTGTAATTCTGTGCATACACGAGGCTGAAACAATTATTTTGGTAATTATAACAGAAAGTTTTGGGTGCTTTATGAATGGAATGACATGATGCTTTATTGAAATACATTATTGCAAAAAATATTTAAAATATAAGATTAAATTAAGATAAAATAAAAAATTTATAAACCAAATATTATATAAATATTATTTACAGTTATTAATTATTAAGTTCTATAGTTATTTTTGTTATTCAGCGGTATTAAGATATTATTATCTTATTTCTCTTATAACATTCCTTTTAGTTTTTTTTATGATGAGAAAATCTGCATTGCAATAATTGAATTATTAATTAGAAATTATGTTTATGATTTTCTTAAACCAATCATTAATCCTAGAATGAAACTGTTGGTGGATTGCAGTTACCACAAATTCAACGTATGAACGATTCGCTTTCTATTGGGTAATACATGTGATCGTATATGCCCTCGTGTCGCGCCATACATAAAGCATGAACAACTTTCAATGCTTTGGTTTATCATAAATAGACTATGAGCGCAGGGACAGTTGATCGTTGCGCAAATATATCAGAAGCATTATTTTGTAAAAATCCGGCTATTAGAGTTTGAAATATTTATTAACATAAAAATATTTGTATATACGTTTACAGTTAAAAATTTGATTAAACACATTAGACGTTTATAATTTCTTTATTTAATAATTAATACATGAGAATAAAAAGGAGCATTTTTTTTATTTTATTAATTTGATTAAACTGAGTTAGATATAATAATGTTGGTTTGTTTTTATAGAAAATCAACTAGTTCCCACCGTTGGAAATAACAATTACGCCGATAAAGCGACGGTATAAAACGTAGAAGAAATTTCTACGAACCTACAAGTAACTCTATCTAGTGTTGCTTTCCCAGATTTACTGAGAAGACTGCGTATTTCGGTATAAATAATTGAAATATTATAATATTAAATATTATAATTCTAAAAATTTCATACACTACTTTTTTCAAATATATTACATTTAAATATAATTAAAAGAATTGAATTTCATCGTGTCTTTCTTTTTGTAGAAACGTAAAAAATATCCAAGCAACTCCATATTAATTTAACAACTTGGCAATTACGTTATCTATAATTTACATAATGAAACATGCCTAACAACAGCAGGTGCAAGAAAAGAAGGTAATATCATATTTCTTATAACAGTCATTAAAGACATTAAACGATGTTAAATTAAATTTCAGTTAAAATGTATTAGAATCTGTATTACGTTTTTAGGGTAGGTTTTTTTAAGTACATATTTCCAGATCTATATCTTTCCTACGTTAGTTATGGTTCATCTCTTCCTAAATCGACCGCAAATGCATGTTTTCCTAAAATTTTATCTAGATTCATCTCTTTCCAAATGTTCTTCAAGGATCAGTTTATTACATCATCCAATTTTCATCTATTTTTTGCAAAATTCTTATTCTTAAATGAAATCTCTATGCTCGATCTAAACTTCTTCGTGAACGCGAGAATTCTGAAGCTTCTTGAACACGCGGCTAGGATATATACTCAATGCCTACTTCGGAACTTTCACTGTCCGTAGAAGCCAGCAGCACGTTGATTGGAGCTTTTCTTCCAGCTCGTATCGCGGTCGTTATATGTTAATTGCATTTACTTGCGCCTGCTTCATGTCGAAATGCTTCTACTTGCAGGATGTTCGAAAGCGACTTCCTTTATCTTCAGAGCGAGAGATGTATAAGCACACGCGATAAGAGGTATGTATCGTGAATTGAAGCTATATACCGTGAGATTACGACGAAAAAAGTAAAGAATGCTGATGCTCGCTATTAAAGTTGAAGCGTAATGAGAAAGACAGAAGACTGTCATCTACATGATTGATTTCTGATATTTTTCAATTGCTATCTTTCAATCCATAACATCACATAAGTTAGAGATGCGCATAAAAACATAATTGTAACAAAATTTTCATACTAAGTTATTTTGATTATATTTAATTTTGATTATAATTTCTTGTCATTACGCGATCTTCCCTGATTGATCGATGATATTTATCAAACGTCGCGGAACATCTCGGTTTTCTTGATCGAATTTCTTCCTCTTCAATGGATATGATTTAATTTATACTATACTTTCAATCACAAAAATATTTAGTTCTTAAGTTTTCTAAGTTTGTTAACTCAAAAAGATGAAATATCTTCTAAACTAAATACTGTAATAAATACTACATCAAATTAATATTGAATATAAAAAATATATTTTGATTTTCAAAAAGTAAAATTGATAATTTGGCTTTTCAATATTTAATACAACAGAAAAATCTTAACTACTAATATGGTACTGATCTTGCACTATAACGTTTATAACAATATATAATATGAATGATCATATTATATGGACTAATCTTAACGATCTAAGAAGTTTTCTCGATGACAATGCAATTAGTGAAACTTATTTTTGAACTCTGAAAATTGCTTCACCTTATATTGTCATCTTAAAGTTTCAGACTAACCACTTCCGATGTCTTCTTATTTTCTTGTCTGTCTTCCTCGTCTTTTTCACGCTTCTCATCCTGTATAACTTGTCACGCGCATGGCATCTGGAGAAAGTAAAGGTCGTGAGCGGTGAATCGCGACCCTGAGGACCCTGGGATGCGCTGGTTCCCTTGAATTTCATCTTATCCCTAGAAAGCATCTCTCATCTCTCTTCCTGTCGCTTCTTCTTCTTCCGTAGAAACTAAGCGCTTTCATCTAGCGGAAATTAATGTCTAACCGTGTGGGTATGGTTTCCTCGTGTTCGTGCGATTTGATACCTCCGCTTGGGAATCGAGAGGAAGATCTTTTACTTACGTGAAAAGTAAATCTTACAATTAGAGACGATAGTATATGGAGTGAGCTAATAAAAATTCCCATTTAGATAATCAAAATACATAAAAAATGAAAAGTATTTTTTGCAATTACAAAATAATTTTTTGATTATAATTGATATAAAAATATCAAAATATTAGCAAAGGGATTATTAAAGATTATTTTAATCAAATTTATAGAAAACTAAATTGATAAAACAATGATATTTAATCAGTAAAGGAAGTGATACACATCTTGACAATCTCTTTTTGTAGAAAACGCTAAATTATGTTTAATTAAAAAAAAATCTTATATATTATATCTTATACAAGTTTAATCTCATGAAATAAAAATTTGGAGTGCATTGAACGAATGGAAGAATTAATTAAAATTAAGACTGAAGAAGTTAAGTCTAGTAAATTAGATAATTGCAGTCTGTTAAATTATTTCAATTTATCGAATGGATAAAAGCTAATTATAGAAATGTTATTAAACATCTTTCTTTAATAACGATAAATAGAATCTACTACGATAAATTGTATATGAGAATCGAGATAAATTTTTTTACATATGTGGTAGTTACGATTTTAGTTCATTTTAATTCATTTTCATTCAGAATATTTCTTATCAAACAGAAAATAATTTATTTTGCATTATAGTTATTAAATGCTACAGATTGTTCTATGTATTCATATTAAAGAAACTGTCAAATTAACTAATATGTTTTTAATATTGTCAATTACTATTTCTTTTACAAATTGAATCTTTTTCTAATTGCAACTTACCCAATATAATACAAAATTTATAAATACATATTCCAATTGAAATATTCATACGTTATATTTTAGCTGCAACTAAATGAACTCGTAATTTAAGAAAATGTACTTTATTACGGTAACATACACAAATATAGTACAAAAATATGTGAAGAATCGTTATTTACAAATAAAAAAAAAATTAATTCGATTGTCATATACTGTTTATCCAAACACGAATGACAATTCTTATTCTAATATGCAGTATAAAATCGTATAAAACTTCCTATCTACTATTATTCTTTTTTAAGAATTTAATTAAAATGTAAAATTTCAACTAGAAAAGAAATATTTAATTGTTTGAAAAATTTGTTTTATATATGAATAATATATAATTTTTCAACAACAACTCTTCCTAACTAACTTTTTTGATTAAAAAACATTTAGTCACAAAATCTTACCTAGAAGAAAAAGTAAAGTATATAGACAATAAGAAAATATTTCTCTGCCCTATTAATAGATCATTAAATGTCAATAATTTCAAAATTTTCTACTGTGAAAACGTTTTTCATTACCAAGAATAAAGTCTCTTGATTTTCGAACCTAGTTTTACGTTCCCATTGATTTAAAAAAAACTTTGGACTCCATTACCGTAATCACACACAACAGCCGAGTCCTCATTTTTCCTCCAAAAAGAGAGCAAAAAAAGAGCGTACCGATGACGACTTTCGCGACACACGGACCTTTGATCCTCCGGCTACGACTACACTAGCAAAAAAACTTTAACAATGACGGACGTTTTATCATTCAGATGGGTGAGGATTGAACGAAGAATTTCGGGAGGAATTTTACTTGTATCCGTGGTGTTCATCGTGGTGGGGTTCGGCCTGTACCCAAACTTTCTCCCAGACGGGCTTCCATATCTTCTTCCACGCTGGTACCTGCACATCCTTCCACACTGGCACCCACTTGCTCTTCCATTCGTCTTTCCATACCTGCTTCTTCTGCGTCACCCAAATTTGCTTCTTCTCAGGCACCCAAACCTGAACTGATTCTTCTTTCCAAACTAATTTCTTGTCGCTCACCCAGATCTGTTTCTTCTCAGTCTTCCAGATCTGTTTCCATTCAGCCTTCCATTCTAGTTTCTTCTCGCTAACCCAAACCTGCTTCTTCTCTGTTTTCCAGACTTTCTTCCACACAGGTTTCCAGATCAGTTTCTTTTTCCAAAGATCATGACTGGTATACTGCCATCCATGCTGATCTTTACCAACGTATTGCTCACCGGGAATACCTATTTTAACCCATTCAGGGACCCAAACCTTCTTCCAATCAGGTACTTGAACCTCTTTCCATATGGGGACCTGTACTTCTTTCCACACTGGCTTCCAAACTTTTTTCCAGGCTGGCACTTGGACCTCCTTCCACGCTGGAACTTGGATCTCCTTCCAAACAGGCTTCTGGACCTTTTTCCATGCTGGTACCTTAACTTCTTTCCACGCTGGAACCTGGACTTCTTTCCAAATAGGCACTTGAATCTTTTTCCATTCCTGTTTCCAGGTTAATTTTTGCTCTGTTTTCCAAATCTGTTTCCATTCTGGTTTCCACGTTAATTTCTTCTCCCATCTTCCTTGAGATTGAGCTGGCGGTCCATAGGATTGTGCTGGAAGTCCATATGATTGCACTGGAAGTCCATATGATTGCGATGGAGGGCCATAGGAAATTGATACTCCTCCACCTCCTCCTCCTCCACCACCACCACCACCTCCTCCTCCACCATAGTGGTCTCCTCCATGTCCACCTCCACCTCCGTGATCACCATTAAAAGATCCACCACTGCTGTATCCTTGGTTGCCGTGATTATTACCGTGATCAATTGGTGCACCGTAGGAAGAAAGTGGACCTGCTGGAGCGCCATAACTAGACGATGGTGCATCGTAAGAAGAGGATGGAGCATCGTAATTGGTGGATGATGGTGCGTGATAGGAAGAGGACGGACCTGATGGTGGGTGGTAAGAAGAAGATGGTCCCGATGGAGCACCGTAGCTAGACGAAGGTGGATTGTAGGAAGAAGACGGTCCTGATGGAGCACCATAACTGGACGACGGTGCGTTGTAAGAAGAGGACGGCCCTGATGGAACACCATAGGAAGAAGATGGTGATGGAGCACCGTAGGAATCGGACGGTGCATTATAAGAGTTTCCTACGTTTGGAACTCCATAGGAAGTTGCTGGTGGACCATACTGATTTGAAGGTGGACTTAAAGGTGCTCTGAAATTATTTATTTGTGTATTGTTTATTTGTAGTGTTTTATATGGTACTGTTATCATTATATACAATATAATATATGTTATTATTACATTAGATATTTCTTAGATTTTACTTATATTTTACTTTTTCACTTTAAATTCATCATCAGGTTGTGGATATTTATTGAAATTTATATCTTTCATAATTAATATTTCGTTAGTTAGTTAATATTTTTAGAATCTGAGTAAAAATTGCACATAGAACTGGTTGCAACTGCACATTATGTTGCAATTGAACATTCTGTGCATTTTTGCACGTTTAAATTTTTCCTAAATATGTAAAAAATCATAAATACGAGTTTTATTCACATATATCTGAACTTCGTAATTTGGACTTCGTAATTATTTATTTTACTAATTAGTCACAAGGTCATTTACTCACTCTTTTTTGATCCTTATTGGGTCCCCAAGACTGGAGACGAAAAGGAAACAACACAGCAATAACTGCAAAAATGATTTTTTCATTACCAATTATTTAAAAATTATTTCCTCTCATAATCTATTCATTTATTTCACATTTTTATTTGTTATTAGATGTACGAGATAGATAAGTATGTGAATAATGATGAAGAGAAGTAGAATCGTGAAAGATACGATATTTACGGAAATGTAAATGAAATCACGCTAGCATCATCTATCTATTGGAAGAAAGCACACGCATCATCCAAGTAGAAATGCAAATGAACCAATCATAGCACGTTAGTCATCTAAGTGACTCTAGTGACTGTATAATTATATACCCAGTAACACCAGTAACAACCTCCAGACATTCAACCGGCTGCAGATACAATCTCCTGTGTGTTCTACCTGAAATAGCACCTCCGTATACAAGCATTATATTTATAATTGCAGGCTGATTTCAATCTATATTCCGCTCGACCTTCACGTCGTTATCGGTCTTTATATCTTGCCCATCGATCACGCAATTTTACATCTAACGCTGAAATTGAATTTTTAAAATTACAAAAAGAGGAATTTTAGCACAGATGCCATCCCAACCGCTTTTTCCAGAGGCACATTCGAAAAGTTATGAATAATATATCTTGCTGGCTGGTTTACAAGCGTGTCTCTCAAAAATGAAAGTGTCGGCGTGCGAACTAACGAATGGGCATGAACAAGACCGGGAATGAGGTCAACGATGGTCCCCTTTTTTCTCTTCGTTTCCTTTACCAACGTGGAAACAGGAGGCCGATCATAAAACTCGTGACTGTTCATTAACGCCAGGGGGAACCGTAGGGAAAGTGGGCCTCTCAATTTCGTTTCCCAACCCCTGAAATACGCGCGACCTCGTGTTCGCTTTTTTATTTTCATCGGCGATCATTTTGGCGAACCGGCTGGTCACTGGCATTCCTGTTACGTCGATACCAAAGTCACGGCTGCTCTGTCAAGATCAAGGCCTAATTCGATCCAAGAGAATAATAACCCGACGATTGTTCGATTAATGTTACTTTTTTTTTATTAAAAATTTTTTAGACATTTTAGAATTTTAAATACTGAGTTAAAAAGTTAAGCCTGATTATTTATAATTTTTAGATTGAATTAAAAAACCTATAAATAGTGAAAAAATAAATTAACTACTCTATAAATAAATATTAATTAAATTAAGTTGTATCGAGGTCGATGATCGAGCAATTGATCGAACCCGTGACAACATCGATGGTTTATGAAAGTGTTGGAGACCGATAGAAAGTTGTCGAAGATGATATTAACTTAACGATAGAAAGGGAAAAAGTTGACAACGGTCCTCTATATATTTTTTTATATACCTATATGTAAGAAACAAAAGTCGCGCTCAGCAACCAAAAGAAACTGATGTGAAGAATGTACAGAATTTCGAAGAAACAGCACTCGAGAATGAAAATGTTCAAGTCAATGATTTTACAGAATTGGAATTCTTCTGCGGAAATGGATTTTCCTAACTGGGTTAAACGTGGAACGTGAACGAGTTTCGGATATCTTTGGTGCAGTTTCACGAGAGATGATCATTCGAGGCACGAGCACAACGCTCGACTTTCCATTCTGCACAACCTGAAACGATGAGAATACGTTCTTAGAACAGCTCCTAGAAAATAACACCGGTAACTCGAACGAGTATTAACTTCACCAACTATGGATTTACTTGTGGAAGAAATAAGCAGGAGAGAGTGTTCGAAAATTCTTCAATTTCAATAGAGACCTGAAATAAAATATTTATAATAAAATTTCAGTTTAAACTTTTCGAGAGATTCTTCAATCTGACAATGTGATATCAAATCTGAGATATTTACAAATTCGAGTATCAAGGAATTCAGAAATGTTTGATGAGCAAAATTCTCCAGTTTTATTATACTATATAACTATACCAGTTTTATTATATTATATAACTTCAATATTTCAACAAGTTGATTAGTCTTCGAATTATCCAAGAATTAATATATAACTAATCTATGACAGGTTTAATTATAAGATCCACTGTTAGTTTGACTTTAACAGTCAACCTACTACTCTACTTGAAATTTTGAGGAACAAAACTGAGGAACAACACGTCCACTGTGAATCGCAATAATTAAATTTTATTACCCCTACAGTACCATAAACTACAAAAAAAAAGAAAATGGTACAGGTGCATTTAATATCTAAGTATACAAAGCGATACATAATATCTATATCTATCTGCGAAATTTTGTTATAAATTTCCATGTGAATACACGTAGTAATATAGTATTTCAATATTTAAAATCATGCAAATTTCTCTAGTTTAATTTTAAGCAAATTAAAGATTTCATTATTTACATCACTTTCTCTCTAAATTCCTTAAACAATTCTTACGTCCGACACAGACAAGCTGTTTGCGGTAAATTCCGCTGCAAAATTTTGTGCGACGATTTGCCGCAGACCGCTCGTCTGCATTGAACCTTATACTTCCAATTGTCTTTACATTATAAAATGTTACATCAATTATTATTTTTCTACAATTTCTTTCATGTTCCACATTCAATTCAGTCCGTACGATCCAATACGGGATTCGCAGTGAACGTGATAATCACCAAAGCTCGGTTCCAATAACTTTCTCGTCAGTCCCCCGTGATTTGTAATAATAAGATAACACAATTTTTTTTCACAGATACACTTGTACGACACGAATCCGAATCACAGTAGCAATAGCGACAATGATGACAAAAATTGGGCACTGACCAGGCTAGACTGCATCTTCACAAACTGGGGGGGTTGTTGTTCACCACACGACGACGAGGAAAAAACGGCAAAGGCCGCCGCGTTTTAAAAATTTTTTTTTTTTCTTTTAGTTACGGTTCGTCACTCCTCTGACAAATTCTTCGTGTCTACAGTGCCTTTTATAGCGGATGTTTCCTCCGCCTAGGCAGCTAGTCGCCCTAAGCATAGAGACATTACGAGGAGGGGTATATCCATGAGTGCGTTCACGATGCTATACGGAGGTCTTTGTGCTTGCGCGTACATCCTGAACTCACCTCTGGAGGGGATTCACAACGCGTTATCACCGAAGGTAAAAGGAGCATTTGGGTGCCATCAGTAGCTAGACGCGAGTCGTGAAATTTTGTCAAAACGTCGTACGCTGCTCACTCGACTCGTTTACCCAAGTGAAGACTTTCAAGTCAGATTCGTTGGCTGAAGGCTTTTCTTGTTTGATTAACATTAGTGAAGGCAAACAGCTTGTCTTTGCATTGAAAAATATTAACAAATTGTGCAAGATCGTGCATTTTCCCCTCATAACTAAAAATGTAATATGCTTAACCAAATATAATATGTTTAATGATGAAATTGAGTATATTACAAGTTGATAGATAGAATAAATCGAGTAGATAGAACTGTAGAAGTAACTGTAAAAGTTTCGAATAGCCTGATCTCTCTACTTACTTAGAGAGACATTTATACATATTTATGAAATACTCATAAATTATTTCTCTTTTTTTAAATAGTATTTTTAAATGCAATTATTATGATAAATATTTGTACTCTTTATATAACACTTTCAAATGTGATCAAATCTCGGCCATGTAGATTCAAATTTTTAATAAATATTTTAATCAAAAAATTCGTCCATGATATTCCTTTGATAGCTTTCTGTTTATAATATTAAACTGCATACATAACGTTCGTGATTTCCTCTCATTTTCCAGAATTTTCATTTACAAAAATAACAAAATAAAATTTATCACGCATTCGTGGCACATGTTCCTAGAAAAAGTTTTTGACAATGTTTAAATTCGTTCTGATTAGTAGAATTTGTTTTACGAAGAGATACAAAAGTACAAAGATTCTATATACATGCGCAAATAAAATATTTTACAAAATATTGTATAGTTGACTTTTCCGAGATAAACCAGTCTCCTGAATATTGGTATTCAAGCATGCACAGGAAAGAACATTGAAGATTTGTTTGCTTTCACTGATACGACAGTTAAAGCATTTTATGCAATCGTTGCTGTACCCGTTAGACCTTCGTGCATGTGTAACCCTGTGAGAAAGTGCTCAATGCATTAAATATTACAAAAATGATATAAACGACAATCAATCGTTATTTTCCAATGTCATTTCCATTGATCATTCCATCATAACTTTCTTGACAGCACGATACTTGCTACGCATATGAACATGCAACTTTGAACTATTTATAATTGCTTATAATGAGATGAATTATGTAATGTTGAATTGTTTTCGAAGTGCAAGGTTTCTGATAATTGACATTATGTCATATTGTATATATTTGAACATAATAGAAGCTTAGGACAGAATTATTTGTCAAGTAATAAAATAATGGTTCCGAACATATTATTGCCTTCAATTAAATGTTAAGCTCGTAAATATTGTGTTGAACAATTAATTATTGAAAAAGATAGAATTTTTCGAAGAATGATTATAAAACTCGTGGTAAAATAATTGTACATTGAAAAAAAAGAACGCATGTTTAACAAAATGTTAGTTTTATAAAAATATATTGTCTTTTATAAAATTTAAACTTCATAAAGAATCCAATGTAGATAATTAACAACTTGTTAGAAAATTTTTTATATACTAACTATGTTCCACATGTTAACTAATACTCCTTCCACCATTCCTTTTTATCTCCATGAAAAATGTTTAATCAGACATTTGAAATGTCCAATATTTTGTAGATCAGTCTAACATGTTTCTTTACACAATCCCAATAATTTACAATTCAAAGTTTCTAAAAATCTCTACGAGTTTCTCTTTATCAATTTAAATCGTTTTATTGTCATTATAAAGATTCGTTTATTTCCGACTATTGAATTAATATTAATTTCCAGTTTTAATCTTATTTTAGGAATCAGGTAGTTTGGTAACACATGCGACCGATTAATTTTCCTATACCTGTCCGGCAGAGAATGAGGAGAGATCTAGGTCTACCTGTTTGTCAGAGACCTTGTTGCCCAATCGAATCGATTTGGGGCTACAGACTTCCAATTATGCAATCTGTCTGCGGAGATTAGAATGTGAGAGTTGTAAATCAGAAATAGAAACGAAATTATCGGTCATGCTTCGCATAAAATATTAATTTCGCTTGTTTCGCTTACCACAGAAACACAATTCGATCATCGACTCGCGGTGAAACTTTTGTTTCAATTGATTCGACAGGGTGAAGAAGACAAGAACATATCTAAAAAAAAAACAAGAGAAAGGACGCAGATAAATGCACTATTTTTGTAGAATATAGAAAATCAAATATGAAGAAAAATTGTCGTAGTTGACCTTTGATCTTTGTGTTATTTTTAACCTTCAACATCATTTTGATCTCTCTCACATATTTGACTTTTTCCGATGACATTTTTGCTCACATATTTGACTGCCTGATTTTACTGACCTTTTGAATTTTATTGATTTTAACTTCTTTCATAATTCGTTGAACTTTTTCGATGTCTTTGATCTGTTCGATCTTGTCAATCTTTTTGACATTTTTAGCTTTCTGGCCTGATTAGTATTTTGAGTTTCCTTAAATTCTTGAGATTTTTAACCTTTTAAGAACTTTTGTGGTTTTTTACGCTTGACTTATGTAAATTTTAGATTCTTTCCGGTTTCTTCATCAAGATCAATATTTCAACGGTTCTTAAAATACAAGAATTACAATCGAATCATTAAATTAAAAGAGAATAAAGAATAATTAATTGAAATTTATAAAAATCGAATAGATATATCTAAGATAACAGTTTGTACAAAATTAGTATCGTATTCGAAAAATCTGCGGAAATGTTCGATGAAAGCAATCGGCTAATTTACGAGCATGCTCCAACCTATTAGTGGATTGCTTTATAGTTCTTTCTCTGTGAATAATTATTTTACAACTTGGAATTTTTAAAAATGATCTTAAGAAGCCAATACACATTTTAAAAAAAGTTCGTTTTCTTTTATTCTTTTCTTTTAGTGAAATTACGTTTACTGTCTTTAATGAACAATACGTGACATAAATTTTTCTACATTCTACAATTCTTTATGTAAATTCTTACATTCTTGTTAGACATAGGTATAGACATGTTTTACTATTTCTCACATCTCTCAATAATTCTAAATCCGGTTTTATCTACACCATGAACGGAATAAAAACCTAGCTATGTATGTTCTAATAATGGTAATTTATTTCTTTGTCTAAATCTCTGCAAGGGCGCTATTTCTTTTAATTTCTTTTAATTAATTTTTTAAATTTTTTATCGCATTTCTATTACTACTTAATTTTCTACATCAAATAAATAATTATCTTTAATGTCCATAGTTACATTTAATAATGTTAACAATAATAATAAAAATTGACAATGAAATTTGACATTAACAAATTTTCTTTTAATAAAAGGAAGAATAAAATACCTATTATTTGCTTTAGAAGCAAATCATCTAAAATAGAATGGTTTCAAAAACAAGCATGCTGGAACATGCTCCAACCTGGAAGTACATTAAATTACTTTGGAATGTGAGTAAGAATGCAACGAACCAGAGAAACGCATCGGGAAACCGAACGTGAGAAGAAGCTCACAAACGAAGCGCACACAATAAAGGTTTTACTGCTAAGAAACTACATCGACTCGATTTTACCTCTTAAAGAGTCACTTTGACTTTCTTTAGATTCTCCTCGCGGTTTCCTATCGATTTGATACCTTTCACCGTGCCATCCTCTGCTTCCGTGACAGCGTTAGAACGACACGGAAGTAACACGGATCTTTGCAATACATAAAACATTACAATGAAATACTAACTTCTGATGTTTTTGTACCAATGAATAATTATAGTAGACAAAAAAGCAAGATACCTTGCTATTATATGAACAGTATTAAAGTGTTTATTAAAGGATATACATATGCGAGATTAGCTATGAAAGTCCACAAAGTATCTCTGTTTTTTTAGAAAAAAGTTGAAATATAGAGATCGAAGAAATGTTCACTTTGGAGATATGGATATTGCTAAAATCATATATTAAGAATCTTATGAATTTAAAACAGATGCACAAAATAATATTTTGCAAAGTAAGAAAGTATAATTTCCGCAGGAAACGAAAGCAAACCTTACACGAAATAAAAATGTTTCTTAAGGAAAGTTCTTTAATATTAAGTCACAGCCAAAAATTGCTTCAAACGATTACCTTCTTAATCCTAATGTAGAGAAAATAGCATGGAATATCGCGAATTTTTCGCTTTCAATAAAAATATCGTTTATCTTTCTGCTGTTTCATCTTCGTCTTTCAAATATAGATCATGAGATATACTTGGCATTTTCGAGTGATAGTTGAAGCAAAATGCACAAAACGAGATTCCTCATTTTTTTCTGGAAGAATTTTCTTTTAATTGTTGTTTCCATATAATAATTTAGAAAATAATTTTCATATAATATTTAGAATATAGAATTGACTAAAGGACCTAATTATTATATAATAATTCAATATAATACTTAATATAGCAATTTAAGCCTTTCAACCGTTAAATTTTCTTTAATTTTAAGATATTTAATTTTATTTTTCATTCTTTATTATATGCAATAAATATTATTCATAACTTTCATCGCGTAAAATTAAATATTTCATATTAAAATTGAATATTTTGTTTTCAAATAAGTAATCTATTTGAAATCACCATGATCATCTCTGATCCAAACATTTAATAAACCAATTAATAAACAATGCATTGTCCAGTTTGTTTAAAAATCTACTGCTATCTTTCATTATTCTGTTTGCAAAGATCTTCCAACATTTTTTTGCTTCTGAATAATCATTATTATGTTTTTCTGATTAGAAGTTGCAATGTTAAAAATCAAATAGTATATTATTATAATATATTTTTGTAGGTCTATTAAAACTGTAATGTTCCAAGTGAAGATTTATAAGTACACGTGTGAAGAATGCCAGCCGCTTGCTGAAAGTCGTCATTATACTCACGATCAGGTCACTTTGACTTTCTTTCGATTTAGGGTTGCAGCTGTCTTCTTCACATTTTATGTTCCAAAGGATAATGATGCTTGGTTACTTTCACTGTGCCTGGAGCGAATACGATTTACAGTGTAGGTTCGAATCATTTTACGAAACTGTTTATCATTGTTCTTTGTATGAGAGTTCGTTTTAACAGGAGAAGAACCGTTACATCGTCTCTCATTTTGTTTATATACATTCGACATTGTGTCGAAATATAGGTATATGATTTGTCGGCGTGATTGGTTAGTGTAGAAACGTTAGCTTGAATTAAAATTGACATAACGATTATGAAACGTATAATAATTTACAAGTAGAAAAAAGTTATTGCTGTCCTACTTTCGAACTGTTTTGAAGGGTTACACACCAAACGTGCTTGAAACATGTGAGAACTATCATAAAGTAAATTTCACTTCTTTTATTACTGTATCTTGAAAAAATTAAATATATCTAAGTGAAATTACTTTTATTACAAATTAATTAGTTAAGTTATATTATATAATTTCAAGTATTCTAAAACTTCTATTTTAATATATATTTATATATATTTATTACTTTTGAAACTATTTACGTTATATACTGTTATTACAGCAAGATACTGCATGCAGCAAGTGCTAATGAAATTTTAAAATATTTTGTAAAATGACTTGTCACATACAATATACGTAAAAGTTTTGTGTGATAGATGTTCAAATATATATTTTTATCAGCTACTGCACGTTCTTAGTATTCGTACGTGCAATTCACTTATCACCCGGTGACGTGATAAAATAAAAAGAGAAATTCTTGAGTCATACCAAGATACATAGTTGTTGAAAGTAATTGACAGTGATAAAACGTAAGTACGTTATTTACATGTATCCTTCGTCCTATAGAAATTCTTGTCCCGTCAATTGACGTTACGAAAATGAAAAGATTGCTTTCCGCGTGATCATTTTCCAATTGAGAGAAACGTGACTAAACGTCAATTTTAAACTTTGTGTTCCACAACACTGCGTTTACTTAGTTGTTTGTCTGAAAAAAAAAAATTAAAATATCTTTCATTGAAACTTATATTTCTTTTATATCATGGATTACTATCAAGTTTTAGTATATAATAACAAAAAAAGCTTCAATATTTCATACATTTAATAAATTTTCGTTGACCAAAGCGCATCTTCAATGCAATAATGCGCAGACCCACCGTATTATTCACGAATTCTTCTGCGGGAGATCCTTAAACGGTATCGAAAATTTCAAGAAGATGGAAAAAGTGACTTTAGCTAATCTTACTTTTAATAATCGCGTAACGTCATTCGATGCTAGAAAAAAAAAATGTAGTATTGAAGATCTTGGTTTCGAACGCTCTTCTTGCTTATCATATTTTTAGTTAACATATATACTTGTAAAAAAAAAGAATCCGCGGGTAAGATTATTAATAGTTCATTGAATTTAAAACATTCAAGAGTTATGTATATTATAAGAAAGTAAATTTATCTATTACGATACTCACCAAATTTTAAACATTTCAAAATTACATTGCAGCATTTTCTGCGCATGTGCGTTCACGTCAGGTAAGAGAAAGATTTTTAACGGTTACTGGCACAGGGTGATACTTTCCTTCCTTGTGTAGCGACAATTATGCGATTCAAGCGCCGAGGAAGATTAATTTCATTAGCATTCACAAGGGCACCGTCTGTTGCGAATTAGGTTAGAATAATAAACCTCTAGAATTTAAATGTACTTCACAATAACGCAAAGAAGTAATGATTTAAACGTCATTTACAGCATCAGAACAATGCATCAGGAAAAGCTACCTTCCCGGTAAAGAGGAAGTATAACCAGGAAGTCTTTCAATGAGTAAGAGTAAAACGATTACACGATTTCAGTGTTCTGTGTATCAACAGTTTCTGCGGGCGATTCTGCTGGTGGCTTGTGCAATCAATCAGCTAGTTGCATACGCGTGTGTGGTTTGTCACATTTGTATCACTGTGCGTCAACCATTGTATGGGTATCGCTGATTGCGTGACTCCTCTGTCTTTTCCTGACTGCCTTTGCTCTTCTAAATTACATTTTATGAATCCTTTGTTGTTATTCATAAGAATAATTTTGACGTTTTCATGTGTGAGAGGTTGGTTTCTTCGTCTCTCATAGTTTTTTCACATAGAAATTAGTACAATTAATAATCGTAGTACAGGTGACCACCCTGTACAATCGTAGGTACTTGTAACTAGACTGCGGATTTCTATGTACGTGAATTTATATTTTTATGAACACGGTTTCTAATGAAAAAGATTTTTTTGCATGTAATATGTTTAAGTTTCGTATAAATATACAAAAATTCGCAGTCTGATTTGGATTAATTATAATTAATATATATATTAATATACTTAAATCATTATTAGTAATAATTTTTTTAATTGTTAGTAACGACGAAAATTGTTTTTTGTTGAAAATATTATCGGTAATAAATGAAAACATTTTTTGATTACTGACAGTAATAATGGGATTTTCATTAATTAGCAATATAACAAAAACTTCGCATTAATTATTATTATATGTTTTTAATTGATTTTCAATGTAACGATGGTTTGATTTTTACATGGAAATTAATCTTAATCTGGACGGAAAGATACGAGAGAAAGTTGTTTAATTTTTAATGGCTAAAAAGACAGAACTAAATACAAAGGAATGAATAACTTGAATACGAGAGAAAATTGCTGATCTCAGATTAATTTGCAGAACGTGTGAAGACGTGTGCGAATGAAAGTAATGTTCTTCTCTAGCTGTTTAGATATGTTTCATTAATGCGAGACGTGAAAGACTCAATTATCTTCCGGTAAGATGAATCATACCAAGTTTTGTTGTATGATCTCTATATTGATAAAACGAGCTACAACGGTCAAGCCAGGTATTCTAGCTAAATAGATATTAAAATGGTCATTAACAAGAAAAAGATACGGTGACATATCTTCCGATTTATACCACTTTTGACGCAGCTAACAATGCTCCTTTTCGCTAATGATAGTCTTGAATATAACATAATTAAATATAATTGCTATGTAAATTATTATACTTACGAATTTTAATAGCAATGTATTTGCAAACGTAACGTTTTTGCGTCATGTTTATTGTATATTCAGTAAACACTATTTGTAAAAATACTTTCGTCACGTTTTAACATAGACGGTGTATTGTTTATTACACATAACAAAACGGTAGGATCAGAAACCAGTGAAAACTTTTGTTTCTTTGAAGGCGTGTCTGTGGAAATAAAAGGTACCAATCTGTTTCACGCCATTCGTCTGCGAGAATAAACTAACAAGTCATAAAATTCGCCGAAAATACACGACCGACGCTGTTTCATGTTTTCGAGAATTCGATTGAACTGTTGATGTACCCTCTTTACAAGTTTGTCAAAGTTTACAAATTCCATACACAATATTCCATGTTTAGCACTGAATTTGGAATTGAAAATTAATTTAAATGTTATTAAATTATGCATGTTATTATGTTATGCATTTGACTTCAAGTAAATTTTATGAAATAAATACTTCTATTTAATGAACTAACATCTATTTATTCTAATTTAAGGAATATCAAATTTTAAAACCTATGAATTGCAAAATATATTTAAATATAAAAATGTGACAATATCTTAATTAGATTTTAATATTCTGAACAGCAATAGTTTGATCAAGGAATACGCTTTATTACAATTGAAAAAAGAAAGTTACATTTGCAATATGTTATATAATTGTTACAAATATCTGGGAATTCAATGGCCGAAAACCATGTTAGAAACTCACGGTGCTATTTTGCACGCAACAAATACACACAAGTCGCACGTATTGTGATTTTAAATTTATTCGAATACATAAGCGTTCACGTGAGCTGCAAAACAATTGAATCAAAGTAGTAACATTTTCACTCTGATTTTCCTCAAATTACGAATTCGATATTTAAAGTTGGCGATTGGAGCAAATATGACGTATGAAAATTTAAAAACTTTGATTTGAAAATATACATTTTAATTTGAAAATTTTTATTTCAAATATAGATTTTTATTTAAAATTAAAGACTTAAATTTTAATTTTTCTATTTCAGAAAATTGCTGCAATTTTCTAAACGAAGTTTTAAAGAATATACGTATATTGTACACTTTCATCCTGAAGTAGATAAATAAGTCCTCCGGAGTTTAAAACCAAAGGGAAGACAAACATTTGATAAATACACTTGTTGTGTAGAATAAAGAAAAGACGAATATTAGGCAAGTGGAATATTTTTCGAAACCTCATAGTGAAAAACTCGTATATGAACTGCATTCCGAAAGCGAGAAAATATCCAAGTGCAAGATTTCGATATCTTCTTTAGCAACCATATTTTCTTAATTTTGGTATTTCAATCCAGTCATAATGATATTTTAAAAAATAAATATATATAAATATTGAAATTAAGTAATATTTCTCAAATGTCATCACTAAAATTATAGTTACAATTAATTCAATTTCAGACTCCAACGGATCAACCACGCGTTAAAAATGAAAATGAAAAATAATCTAAAGCGATAAATCTCTCATCGACGAAACAATTAGAAACATCTTCACATACCTTGCGATTGTACAATTAATTTTCTTCTGCATATACATACAATATCATCAATTGCCCTTGCTCTCACCCTTAATTCACATCTGAAAGAATCGACATTTACGCTAAGAGACTACTATTCAGGAAAATGCAGAATATTCTCGTCAATCGACACTCGTCCCTCATTATTGCTTTTTTCCTCGCTATCATGATCGTCATATCCTGCCGGCTATTATTTCCATTATTTTTATTTTCCATTATTTTTATTACCTGAACTTATCCAAATGGAACGTTTATAATTTAATTGATTTTTTTTAACTGTATACCAGCGTTAATATGTAATTGGTTTTGTCATTGATTTGTTGATTTTTCTTATTATAGGATATTCAAAACTGAATTGAATCGGTACGAATTGAAATAGATAATACTAGATCTCTAAACATTGTAAACCCTTTATTTGGCATATTATAATTCATTCAATCAATTATTATTTCCCATTACTTTTTTCTATTTCTTAAAAATTAATAGAATTCAAAACATGACTTCAATTTTTAGGAACGTGAGCAAGAGAAACTTTTATAAATGCAACTTTTATTATACAGGCCATCTTCACTTTCTTCTTCTTTTTTAAATTGTCCGAGGAACTTTCACGATATAATAAGCAATGATAAGGATTATGTAAGCTACCGATTTTTTGTTCAACATCGACATAAAACTCCATGAAATTGCGTCTTCCTGAAGAGAATCCGGAAGAGGCTTATATAATGATAATTACTTTCAATTTGGAAGCGCAGCCATAACCATGATTTGAATAATACGTGCACGTCCTCTTTATTGAAAATACTATTTACATTATTTATTATATATTATTGTCAATTGATGGTTCACTTCTTTAACTTATTCTCTTTTTTATTATTTGTAGATAATAAATTGGGTAACAATCTGATAAAATTAGATAATATAAAATTAATACATCGAGAATAGAATGCAATATTTTAAATAAAATTTAAATAAACTTTAAATAAAAACAACAGTATTTTTAATAAGATTGCGCGCCGCAACAGAACAATTTATCATACTTGTCTTCTCCAGGTAAAAGTTAATCATCTGTATTTGTGAGAGCTCCTGTTTGATCGCAACGGTGATTAGACATAAAAACGGCATTCCATCAAAATATATTTTTAAAAAATTATGTCGATTTAATTACTAATATACTATTTCATATATAAAATACATTATTATACATGAACTATACTATTTCATATATGGAAATGGAATTAATTTTATACTATTTCATAAAAATGAAACTAATTTAATTATATAAAAATATTATTTATACCGTACATTCTTTTTTTCTCATAATAATTATTTTTTTCAGATTGTAAGGTCTGCGAATTGTTTTCAATTAAAAAGACATGCACTATAGATTACAGATAATCGACAATGTCATTTTCTAATAAAAATAATTCAAGTTAATGGGCGATGATAATCAATCTGTATCTAGAATCGATGAAATCGAAACAACTCAATTCAATTATAACATTAATCATTATCTCTTGATGAAGTTGATCAATCAAATTAAATGTCATCGAAGTGTGAAGAGGTTTGAGTGCTACGATAAAGTGCAATGTTGATAATTTTCTCTTGAAAAGAATCGATCATAACGAGCTGGATTAATTATAATCGATCGCGTAACTGTTGCTTCGAACAAATTGAAGTAAATTGATGTTTAACGTCGGAGAAATGCTCCCTATCAAGTGCGTACGCACTCCGAAAGTGAAAAATAGTTACGAGGGAGAAAGTGACAGCGTCATCACTTGAGCATTCGTTATTGCGATTAAGAAATGTTTCTCTATGCTAGCCTCGAGGAGGACCAAGTGAAACACAATAAATGGAAATGTAATTTGTTTTGTTTATTGAGCACTCTTTATCGACCTGAAACCTCGTTTTTGATCGCTTCATTACGAAGAAATAAAAAAAAAGACATATATTATACTTTATGACATATAATTTTATTTTTATCGATAATTATATGAATTATATCTTGTTAAATTATCAGAAGATCAGAAAATGATAATGACTAAAAGCATTCAAGACAAAGAAGAACTGTTCGATCTCAGATTTACCATCCATTCGATTAAACTCTCACGATTAACGAAATAAAGAAGGAAGATTGCATTCCGAAACGGTTTGACACCTAGTTCGTGACTAGGATTCCTGTAATGACAATGCAACGTGCCTCATTTCTTTGACTTCGTAACACAACAAATTGTGTAACACGTTACATATGCACATATCGTCCGTGATGTAAAACAGTAGATACCTGCGTGTACATCTCAAGACCCTTACATTCCAACAGAAGCCACAAGATGCCAGGTAAATATTTAAACAAAAAAAAAAGAAATAAGAAAATCTCTAATAGGTAAGGAGTGGAATAAGTATGTTTGCAATACTTTCGACAACAATTTTCCATGTTACAGGTGCATCAAGGACACAGAAAATGGCAGTGGTCATCAAGAAATTTTGCGAAATTTTGCATAGAACCTGCAATTGTGGACTTCTTTCTGCGAGCGGTCAACCACGATTTCTCTTTTTAAGAGGGATCAAGGATAACCGAAGGTAACGATCATCGATAGGAAATAATAATCACACGTGTATTTAATGTTTTACGGTAGCTATTCCCATCTTATCGTTTTGTTTCTTTATTCGTGGAAATAAGGTTTGTTTAACTAAGCTGCGTTCATTAATCTCTGTCTTACTCAAACTTACTGTTCGCTATTTTATTACCTGCATATTCACTTCCGCTCGCTGAAATTCTCTATAGTATTTTCTTTCTCCTTATTCATATGTGTTATATATGTACATTCGTGTATATTATACACATACCGGAGAATGAAGCGATCAGAGAAAGAAGATTATGTAAATTTTATTGATATTGGAAGCAGAGATCACATTAAGTATTATTTTGTAATTAAGCTTCGCTGTTTATCTCCATTCTTCTTCTAATTTCTTAGTACGTTTCTTTTTCATGTTATGCAGATAAGATCCAGCCCTAGCAACAAAGGTGAATAAAAAGTTGTGGTCCGAGCGTAAAAAGAATAAGGAAAAAATATTTCGAAGACGAAAAGGAAATTTCACTGCGGCCGAGATGAACGTGTTAATTGGTTTGTCTGGTTTACTTTCCCGGCTTGTCTGGTTGTGACTTTTATTTGTCAGCTTTAAAAAAAGTTTTGCGAGAAAGGCTGTCGAGATTACGATAAAGTGAAAATATTTCGCGACGTTGAAATCGTTGAAAGTGAATATGCAAATGAAGAAAATAGAATAATTTGTTTGTCATTAAGTTACAAGATATACATTGATTATGGATTATATTTATCTCTTAATTTACATGTTATTTTTTATGTACAATCTTGTCTTTCTTCTTTTCATGTATAAGGAATTTTCTTCATCTTTGATTTTTTTTTTTAGATGTAAAGCAACAGGAATATTTTTTTCACTTGAAGAAAACACAATTTGAATATGGAAGAATCTTAATAATAAAGAATAAAGCAATTCTTAAGAAAAATCTTGATACTATAATACATAATTAAATACCAGCAAATAATGATATATTTAGTAAAATAATAATGCAATAATAAAGATGCAATTTTATCGTAGATAAACACACATAAAAATAGTCCCAATATGCCTAGAGAAATTTCAAGAATTCCATCGTATTTATACCGAAAGCATCGTCCGAAGAGAGAACAAGTTTCATAAATAATGCAAGATTTTTGACAGCTAATGAATTATCTGATCTCACATCGATAAATGCGTGTTTTCATAGGATTTCGTGTCTAGGTCCACATTCTGGAACGTTGGCACAGAAACCAGCCGTAGTTCCTGTTCCATATATCTCCAATACATAGCTACAAGTGTTACAAGTTACATCAATACCATTGAATCTGAGGAACAGACCAGTTTTTCAAGTTGTTTTTTTTTTTGTAAATTCTCTACAAACTTAACCATCGACGAAACGACGTGATTTCAAAATAATTATTCACACAGTTACAATTAATCTATCAAACACAATATTCGATTATCTCGTCCATGCGAAATAAAAGATTAACAATTTCTTAATCTGTCTTGACATGTTGATAAAAAGAAATCGAAAAAAAATTAGATATAAATTATCAGATCAATTGATAAAATTGATCAATTTCTTAACGAAGAAATAACTCAGCTGAAATATTTTATAAATATAACATAAAACTACGTTTCAAAAAATATTGAGGAGAAATGTAAGAGCTGTTAAAAAAAAATTACTTTAAAAAGTCAGAAAAATGTAAAACCTGTTATACTGGTACGTACAGAATAACTGTTATTTACATTTCATTTGTGAAAGCGGTGCTCGTCCATATTTTCTTTTTTTTTTTTATCATCATTATTTTTAAGTTATTTCTGGAAACCAGCTTGAAATTCTGAATAATAACTGAAGAGTTGCGTACGGACAATTCGACGGGATCGACTAACGGGAAACTAACTAATGACACGTAAGACAAGGTATTTATACGCATGTGAGTTGCTGATGAGTTTAGTGCGATCATCTGAGGAGGACGGTAATCATTTTACAAAATCCTTCAAGTGGAAGGAATTAATAAAAGACCATTAATAAGAAATCATCCATTGTTTAATTACAGCTGATTGATAGAACGAAATATGGCGAAACCTCGAACGATAGAATTAATCGTTTCCCGTATATCTAATCAATCGGCCGCTAATGACAGATAAGACCATCCTGTCTAGATTTATATACGTGCAGAATGTTTAGTTGTCTGTTACTCAAGCAACAATGACGAAATTCTCGATATTCCTGTTAGTAGCACTGTGCTTCGCTTCTGAAGCCCTTGGTAAGTATTCATAATACAAATAAGTGCTAGATATATTGTTATATGTATAAATATGTATAAATATAAATATATCTTATTTGCCAGATTTCTTCAACAATACGATTCTATATCTTAAATTCTTGTTTTGAAATTATCATTTTCAAACTTGATTTTCTCTAATTATAAACCTAATAAGACACAGTTGTTTCAAATACTTTTTTGAATAATTAAACACCATTAATCTTTTACTTGTCAATGGATAAAAAAAAGAGGAAGTGTGAATAATTATGCAAAAATGACTAATTCGTTTGCTTTGCGGAAGAATCTCTACGAATATATCAATAATCAACTTAAAGCCCGCATTGCTTAAGCTGCTCATCTTTGCATCTTCTTGCGCCATAAATTCTTCAGCCATTGTAATAAAATTGTAATAAAAATGTTCTTCAATAATGGAGAAAAAAAAATAAGAAAAGAATTAACATTACATTCCATATACCATCTTGTAATATGGCATTTCTCTTTGAAGCATGACCACTTTCAGCAATTTTAGTAACGTCAATTTATTAATACAATCGAATTTTAAGTGAAAATTATAAAGTCACTAAAAGTCACAGAAAAAGTCATGCAAACTCTCGAAAGATCACACTTATCGAACAGTATTTCTACTTGGCAGCAAAAAAAGGATTTGGTCCTGGAGAACAAGAATGGGGATACGTGAAAGTACGGTCAACTGCACATATGTTCTGGTGGCTTTATTATACTACCGCGAACGTGTCTTCTTATTATGAAAAACCATTGGTCATCTGGCTGCAAGGTGGACCCGGAGCATCCTCCACTTCCTATGGAAACTTTGAGGAACTTGGACCTTTGGACGTTGACTTGAACCCAAGGAATTTCACTTGGGTATGGTACAATATCAACTCAATTTAACATGACTTGAATCTTATTGATAAGAATCTCTTTTCCTTGTATCTGAAATCAATTTCACGTGTTTCTAAACACATATTTTAGTGTAGATAAGACATTAATTCGAAGTTCATCAACTGAAATTAGATATAGATAATATAGATGTTCGGTTTCACAATCTAGTTGTGAGTGAAAAGAAATTGATCACAGTTCGAAATGTTTTAATTAAATATTGAAACTAATTAATATAAGTACATATATACATACTTTCTTTGTATTTTTAAATTTGGAAAATCATAGTAATCTTGATCAAAGTTTATTAAAGATCAATATTTTTTTCACAAAAACAGAAACTAGAAAGTTATAAAGTTATAACTAAAAAGTTATAAAAAGATCATTAACACGTACATCTCAAACAATTCCTTAAAACAAGCAGTAATGAAATATGTGCATGCAAATATTATAAATAAATATTAAAACATTCACAGGTGAAAGATTACAACATTCTTTTCATTGACAACCCAGTCGGTACCGGTTTCAGTTATATCACTACACAAGCAGGATACACTACGACGAATACAGAGATCGCACATGATCTCTTGGAATGTATAAAAGGTTTCTTAAAAGAGCTACCGGCATTCTCTAACGTACCCACATACATCACTACTGAATCTTATGGAGGAAAAATGGGTGCAGAATTTGCCCTTTCATGGTATAGGGTAAGACAACATATTTTAATCAAATTTTTTCCTATATTATATTATATCATATATTATATATATATATAATATATGTATAATTAAATATAATAATATAATATATATAATATAAGAAAAAATTTGATTAAAATATATAAATATATATTTTAATTAAATATATATATATATTTTTTTTTTATTAATGCCTTTTTTTTTTTTACAGGCACAACAGAAGGGAACTATCAAAAGTAACTTGAAAGGTGTTGCTCTTGGTGACGCCTGGATCTCCCCCATTGAGTCGGTGATGACTTGGGCGCCCTTTTTACTTGCTACGGTACGATATCAACTTTTAATTTTATTAGTTATATCTTCGGCCCTCGTATTATTCATATATCTATTTTTTTTGTTAAATATTTTTATAGGGTATGGTGGACACTGCTGGTTATGAAAAGATCAACGAAGCAGCTCTAAAAACGAAAAATGCCGTAGATACTAAGCAGTGGACAACAGCAACGAGACTGTGGAGCTATACTGAAGGAATCATTGCTCAAGTTACTAATAATATCGATTTCTATAATATTCTAACGAAAATGGAACCTGGTAACAAGGTGTCCCTCATGGAAAGACTTAAATCGGAACCAACGTTTGCTCAAGGTAAATTTATATTTTCTTATATAATATAATTAATAATAATGATATATACTAATAGTATTGATACAGTTTGAATTGATTATTCGAGATAACAATTTTTCAGGATTATTCGATTATTTTAGAATACTCCGTCTTCAGCGACACATCTTTAGAGAAGTTGATGAACGGTCCTGTGAAAGAAGCTCTCCAACTATCTTCTCGTCACGGCGCCCAATCTAATCTCGTATTCAGCAAATTAACAGGAGACTTCATGAAACCTGTTGTCAATATAGGTATTGTCTAAATTGCAACATTTGCATATTTTAATAGATTAATATTGTATTTATTTTTTCTAGTGGAGAATTTGTTGAATGAAACTAATCTAAAGATTGCGGTGATCAGTGGTCATATGGATCTCATCGTCGATACTCCAGGTATGTTTCTTCTTTATTTTATTCCTAAAATAATCACCTTAATATTTCTTCTCTGATTTAATGGTGAAAATGATAAAGTGCTAAAAAAAAATTGTAAAAAACATTTCACGTAAAAACTGTTTATAAGAAATACTATGAAACTTGTTTTGCAATCGTTTTACATTGCTTTCGGGGAACTATAATCTTCCGATAACTACTAAAGTATAACGCGATGCAGGCACTCTACGCTGGGTTGAGAAGATGCAATGGAAAAACGCTAATTCCTGGTACCGTTCTACCAGAACTGCCTTAGTAGTGAAGGGCATCATTGAAGGCTACGTAAAATCTTATGGCAATTTCTCTATGTATTGGGTCAACAGAGCCGGACACATGGTAAATAATTTGCTTAACCATATACGATGTCTTGCAATCTGTCATTCGTTTCTTTTGAAATTGGCCTCACACATTATGAAACATCCTTCTTAACCGAATATTCTATATGGATGCAATTAAAAGTCGTGTTATTTAAGAATCATTTCGTCGTAAAGGTACCAAAAGATAATCCAGCAGCAATGGCGTGGATACTAACTAAGTTTACCAGCTAACAAGAGAGTCATTTTAAGAAGTGAAGCGCATGAAATGGACACCAAGGTCTAATAAATGGAAATTAGAAGAGAATAAATAATTTTAAAAAGCAGTTTGTCACGTATCTTACTGTTCCAATTGAAATTCAAGTCCACAATCTTTAATATGTTAATTATGAACAAACCATTAAACCAAGAAAAGAAAAAAGGTTCCATCATCAAACCTTTCGTGTTATGCACTTTTAGGATCTGATACAACGACAGTTAAATAACGGTGCTCGCTATTTCCAAGAAAATTCGCCGTCATGAGGAGCGATTTATTTATTGTTTGCGATTTAGCTGAGGCCCCAAGGCGAAACGGTTTACCGAAACGATGTGGTTCTGGTTCGCGCTGTGAATTTTCCCACACTCGTAAAACGTCGCAGAAGCAACAATCCGAAACTGACTAACCCACAGACGTCCGCCGATTTTGTCAATAAGGAACGATTGTTTAGATTCAAGCGGATACTGGGTAGTAAAATGAAACGATCTGCAAACAAGACCGTCTGCGGGCCAGTTTCGCCAACGAAGAGGAAAGGCTTCTGCGGTTGCTCGATTTTGTAAATAAAACATAGAAAAAAATCTTTTCTCCTGACCCGATCACCGAAAGATCCTTTATACCGAAAGAAATTTTTATATTTTTTTATTCTTACAAATATCATGTATATATAAAGAAATTATTATTCGTAATTATTTTAATACAATATTTTTATTTTAGGTAAAATGTGTCACTGACTTGAAATTAAGTAAAGATTTTGAAACAAAAAGTTTCATATACTATCGTTATAAACATTATTTATAATATAATTATACAACTACATATAACAACAATTATACTGATTGTCTATGTTCAGTACATTCTAATAGGTACTAAATTAAAAATTAAAAGCATTCTTCGATAAAACTGAAAATTACAAATTATAAAAAGCTACAACAGTATTAAGTACAAAAAATGGGACTTTCTTCCAGACGAAAATTATTTTTACCATCTGCCGCAACTTCAGTAAATGTTTTTCTTTACTTATACGATCGGGATGATTTAAGGAACGGAAAATAGGGACGTAGGATTAACGAGACGAAGACAATTCTGGCTGTTTTCGTAGAACATGCCAGAGATGCCTGAGACACGAAACCAAGGAGTACTTGGAGCTTTGAATACGCTAATCCGCCGGTTCCTCCTGCCGTCAAATCCACAGTGATTTGTTTCTTAATATTTCAAGATGGAACGAAGCTCGAAAGACGGCACCAGAAACGGCGAATAAACAAATAATAACGTTTCTTTCCTCTCTTCATCTTTGGTTGCATCTGTAGCTGTGACTTCGTCTCGTCAGGAATGGATTGAAAGGAATATTTTGAAATTAATAGATCGGAATTATTTTAAAAAATCATATTTTACGTTATTTTTCAGGGATCGAAATTTCGTAAAATTTAAGAAAATATTGAATACACAGTGGAACCTCGATTATTTTATATAGAAGAACACGTTTTTAGTTATTTCTCTCCGGATTTCGATTATTCGCTCGATTTATCCGGGATGTCTGTCCCCTGGTTATTCGTAATGGCTGATCTTGATGTTGATTTATTTTAGTAATAAAAACGTGATATTATAACCAGGAATGTAATAAAAGTAGCAAGAAGAAAGTAAAAACAAAACTGGTAAAAGAAGCATTTCCAACTCAGCAGGAAGTAAGTCGCGAAACTTTCGTTAGAAAAGGGGTGACTCTCCCGACGGTTTTCCCCCCTAGTCAAAGTCACCGCGGTCTGCGAATGTAGACGAGAGGGTGGTGAGCACAGAAGAGGAAGACAAGAGCGGTTCCAAGAAACAGCACAGTTTCGGTATAATTACCGCAACTTTGTTTACGTATCGGCTCGTTTACTGCTGGCGTGGGTGTAGGACAGCATATGTGTAAACAGTAATAAAACATGTACCCACGAGTCCCGGATAGGTAACGCGACGCCTCCCTCGCATTGGAAACGTGCGAACGACGTATCACTGGGAAGCCACGATGGGCGGAGCTGATCCATCCTCTGGATTCCCATGTCAAATTAAACACCCTTCGTTAGAGAATTGGTCTAACCAGCTACAAATCGCAGTCAGTCCCCGACGCATACGAATTCAGATCAGTTCGAGGCGACCGAGTGTCTCCAATATTACAGGGAGCTTAGTCAAAAGTTTTGTAAAACTCTTGTAATAGAAAAGCCGGTTGTGTTATTTGAATGTATCAAGTAATCAATTAAGTAAAGTAATCCAGTAATCAAAAAATTACTGCTTTTGTTAAAGAACGTAATTGATGATCTCAGTAATAGAGACAAGTGTGTTTTTATTAAATATTAAGAAAATAATTATGTCGAGTTTTTTCCTTATACAAATTTAAGTTTATTAATTGATTCAATTTGTTTTTGATACTAAACAATTGAACTACGATTTTTAGTGTTGAATCAAGTCGAATTTCGTAAATTCTTGTTAACGAAATTGATTGTGAACGATTGTGAAGTGCACTAGGTGATTATTCAGTCCGAAAGAATTGCATAGTTCGACTGTGAAAGAATTTGAAGAAACTCTATGAAACGCTTGCAATTTAGAATATTTACTTGTGAAATTGTATTTGTATGAAACATAGTTTTGAAACTGCAACATACTTTTGAAGCATAGATTGTCGAAAGCTTGAAATGATGACAATAAAAATGAAGACAAACGAGGATCATTTCTAAGAACATGAAGAAGCGAGAGGAAGAAGATAGTAAATTTTTATAAAACTTCGAAGATTTCGATTCTATGATAGTTTTCTCGAAAAATTCACTAATCCAAATAATAATTAGTTGAAAAATCAAATACTAAATTTCAATTCCTCGTAAAGTGAAAAAAATATTTATAGCAAGCGCAGTAACGTCGAATCTTCTGATCGTATCTTCCAATGGAGTCCAACAGCTATCAAAACCATCCCTGCTCTGTGTCAAAGATTTACAGCTGCGATTTACGCAGGAGTTATGAATTTTGGAACACAGAAGAAGCATTTCCAACAATGTGCCCTTTGCCAAGTTACTACAGCTTGGTCCCGGATATACTAACTTCGAGGAGCATTCCTCTTTCGTGGGATCTCCCTCTAATAAGATACAAACCACAGCCACGCTATGAGAAACCGCCATACTCGTACATTGCTTTAATAGCCATGGCAATCAATTCTTCGCCTAAACAAAGACTCACCCTTTCAGGGATCTATAGATTTATTATGGATAGATTTCCTTACTATAGGGAAAATCGGCAAGGATGGCAGAATAGCATAAGACATAATCTGAGCTTGAACGATTGTTTCGTGAAGATACCAAGAGATAAAGTAATTGGAAATGATAATGAAGAGGATCAAATCGGGAAAGGAAGTTATTGGACTTTAGATCCTTCTGCAAGCGAAATGTTCGAGCACGGTAATTATAGGAGAAGAAGAATGAGGAGACGAGGATTATCGCAAGATAAGCAAGAACACGATCATGCGGTGATTTCGGTATGCGAAATTAAACCGACTAATCATTTCCTTAAAAAATTTTATGTTAACTGTTTTTTTCAGATGTGAAAGATGATTATATGTTTTTAAATAAATTTATACATTGTCATTTTAGATTTCGCCGGAGATTTTGCCTAATTCGAAACACAAGGAACAAAAATATGACACAATGGAGAAAAGCACTGAAGGAAATGCACGAAATGGGAAAATAAAATATACAGAAGCTCAGGGACATTGTGTAAAGTCAATGATGTTTACGATCGAAAATATTTTGCGAAAGTCTACAAATGAATCTTCCATTTGAATATCTAGCAACTGTATGTATTTTAATATGAAAATAAATAATTTCTCCGATACACTGAATCAAAATTATTGATAATATTTGAGTGCAATATGAAAACGAATGAATGCTATTTATTACAAAAATGTGCTTACATTTTTAATTATATATCTCACATATTGCGTATAAAGATTAAAAATATTTTACGATTAATTTAAAATATAGTACATTTATATATAAAATTAAAACGTATATACAAGGAAGACTTGTTGTATATAAAAATTATCTCAATAACTTTGTGCCATTTGTCAGTAATTAAAACTATTTTTAAGTAGTTTTAATTACTGACACCAGAGAATTATAATATCCAGAATGTATTCTCCAATATACATTAATAAACAAGGAATAACAAATTTATGTTTTACAAAATATATGATATATGTAGATTATATCTAATGAAATTAAATAACATTTAGTATCCACATATATTACATATTATATATAGTGTATGTAATTACATATCCTAGTTCAGATAATATATAAAGATATTTCTTTAGTATCTTAAATGATAGAAAGTAGTAAAAAGCTTGTCTATCTAGGAATATCTTAATATTACAAAATGATATCTAGAATTTCTTACAGTATGTATAATAAATATATTACTTAATATTATTGTCTCACAGAGACATAAAATGTATTTTGAAAATGCACTTCTATCACTGATAAGAAATGATTTTAAGCATTTGGATTTTTCGTCATTAATTCTAAATCAGAATCCATCATGTCCTTTACAAGAGCCTAAAACAATGCTTCTTATTAAACACAGAATTCGTGGCCAGTAATTATATATTAACATTACGTTAATAATTTTTATAAATACCTCAAACGTAACAGTAGGTTTCCAACCAATTTTTTCTTTTGCTTTGCTAGCATCACCCAGAAGTACGTCCTATAAGAGTAAAAATAAATATTTTTTACTTGTCTACTATTATGATGTAATTACTGTTTAATAATTAATGCTTACTACTTCCGTCGGACGAAAATATTTAGGATTTATTTTAACCAATAATTGCCCTGTTTGTGCATCCTGCCCTATTTCATTTACACCTTCACCTTCCCATTTAATAGTGCGACCTACATATTGGAATGCTGCTTCCACAAACTCTCTGACACTATGTGTTTCTCCTGTTGCTATAACATAATCATCCGGAATTGGCTGTTGTAACATCAACCACATCGCCTGTTGAGTATACAAATTTTAATAGATTTTCTAAGTGTAGCCATTATTAAGAATAATATATGTCTCTCTTACTTCAACATAATCTTTTGCGTGTCCCCAATCTCGTTTAGCATCTAAATTTCCTAATTCAAGAACATCTTGCAAACCTAAGTGTATTTTTGCTATAGATCTAGTCACTTTTCTTGTAACAAAATTTTCTCCTCTACGGGGGCTTTCGTGATTGAATAATATACCATTACATGCAAACATATTATATGCTTCTCTATAGTTTACCACAATCCAGAAGCTATATAATTTTGCACAAGCTGAAATTATAATACATTGAACTTAATGTCACTTCGAGATTTATGAAATCAAATGTAAGATATGTGATATAATCACCATATGGTGAACGAGGATAAAATGGAGTTTTTTCATTTTGAGGTACTTCAGTCACCCTGCCATAAAGCTCAGATGTTGATGCATGGTAAAATTTTACAGATTTTTCAAGACCACAGGTACGTATTGCATCTAATAATCTAACTGTTCCTACTGCATCTACTTCAGCAGTGTATTCACTTACTTCGAAACTTACCTACAAGATTGTAGTAATACATTAACAAAAGAATTCTTTCAAATAATCATAAAATAAAATAATTACAATAGATACCATAACATGACTTTGAGCAGCGAGGTTGTAAATTTCTGTTGGCTGTACAGAACTAATTACTTTAATTAAGCTACTGGAATCTGTCATATCACCATAATGAAGCTTCATTTTGCCTTGGCGATGACATTTTGGATCTGCATATAGATGTTGAATCCTAGCAGTATTAAAAGAACTAGCTCTTCTGATTATACCATGCACGTCATATCCTTTTTCCAATAAAAATTCAGCTAAGTAGGAACCATCCTAGAAATAAAACATAACAATATAATATTAATAATTTACTTTATATTAATTTCTATATAACATATAAATAATTAATATATATTCTGGAAAAATTATATACTTGAAATATATACATTAAAATAATTATAGCTGTTCGTAAAAGTATTAAAACACTTACAGGAATGTTTTGTATAAAACAATTTCAAATTTTATTAATAATATAACAAAACTTGATTATTATAATTATATTAGTACATAAAAGTTACCATGACATGTAGTACAAATAGATCATGAAAATATTTAAATATTTATATGAAATATTAACAAGTCTCTGTACTTGACGTTTATTACATTTTTAAGATGGCAATTTATACTCTATAAGCATAATGAGCTTTTTATATATATATATTATTGTCAATAAATATTTTGTAATATTTTGTAACTAACATATATATATATATTTTTTTTCAGATTTATTTTAATGTATCTTACAATACAATTATTGTTCAGCATGCTGAGGACAATAGGTTACAGTGTTAAGGAAATTTGAAAATATTCTATGAGACAAATATAATACGTAAATAAAAGTTCCTTGCAATAAGTATTCGAATGCATTCGTAAGTCGATGTTTATCGACAAAATACGAAACGTCAACCTTACTTGTCCGGTAATGCCAGTAATTAGTGCAACGTGTCTCTTGCCATCAGTTGCCATTTTGATCTGCTATCAAAAAATTGTCCTATCCTCTCGGAATCCCGCCGAATTTTGCCAACTAGTCCGAACGTTATCAGTCCCGATAAGATAATTTGTTATATTCATTCGTATGTGATACATTCGACTGCCAGCTTGAAACTTCAATATATACAATTAGACTAGACACGATAACCAATAGAAATTCTACATTCTGTTTATTCTAATTTTTGGTTTGCACAGATGTAGAGGTAAGAATTAACATTTAATTTAGAATTTACATCGAACTACTTCGACTTGATCATTTTATTATTTGATCTGACGATTGTACAGAGTGTTCTATAATTAAGTGGTACAACCGAATAATAGGTGACTCTACGTGAAGAAAAAAATGAGTCAAAAAGAAAAAATAAAATTTGTTTATTAAAACCTTCGTTTTCGTGAAAATCAAATTTGAATGTTTATTTATAGTATACCTGAATTCAATCAATCCTAGACGCGATAAAGAAGAATAATTAATAGGAGATGTATTCTACGTGTGAAAGTACAAAATGTGAAATAAAATTTCGTGAAAACCGAGTTCAAAAATTAATCAGGTACTCAACATAACTTTTAACGAAACATATTCAAAGTTCATTTTTTTTTAAAACAATACCTTAAATGAAAAAATCTTCTATGCTTATTTTTGCGCATGGAATATCCTCGTGTTAATTACTCGCGCCTGTCTAGTACGGAATTAACTAAATTTAATTCATAATACTTGATAAATCTTCGAACTCGATTTTCTCGAAAACAAAGGCTTTAATGAACATATTTTATTCTTTCTTTTCGACTCGTTTCTTCACGTAGAATCACATCCTACTCAGTTGTATCACCAGTTACGGGACATCCTGTATGTGTCTTTTACTTACTCTGATTTAAACTGTATTACTGTTTGCTAATTAGCGACTTACAGGTCACTTAACAGAAGAACTTATACCAAAAATTTTACCTTCGTGTGAAGCAAAGATACGGAAATTCTGAAAATTGTAAAGACAACTAAATATCAACACTTGAAAGAAGCGAAATGAAATAATTATTACATCTTTTCAATTCAATCAATTTTTTCTTGAGAAATTACTCGTTTTTTTCAGTAGCAAATTTCTTTTTACAAGCTTCTGAAATATTGATTCTCGACCATATCTTTTGAATAAGTTTCGTAAAATGTAAAAGTTTCGTAAAATAATAAAATATTAAGATATATACTGTAATATAAATATATATACTATATAAATAATATAAACACTATAATACATAATACTATAAGTAGTATAACTAATATATGAATATGTCCAATTAATGAATAAAATAAAATAAACGTTCAAATTACGATATAAAATTTCTTGATTTAATCGTTCAGCTCCACTGAAAAAAAGAAAATCTGTTAACGAATTTTCGACGTTTCTTCTCAATATACCAACTTTGATATTCAATTGTTCGTTCGAAAACGTTCAAACATTACAAACTTCCCGAATAATCCAAAATACATAATGCGTGTTATAGAATAGTATTTTCAAAAATGGCGGGATTGGCATCAGTCAATTAATGAAGTATAATTTAGAGGTTATATATTTTATATTTCTGTTGTAACCGTCTCCATTTGTTGCACGCAATTTGGAAAATTCAAAATTGAATATTTTTGCTATTGGTGTGTCTCACACAGACGAACATAAACTAGCCACTTGCAAGTATGGCAATTTGCATGTCATGCGTGAGAAAAGTACAGTTTGCCATATTTGCCGCAAAGTGAATTGTCATTCAGAAGGAAAGTGTCGACGATTTCGTTAACGAGACAGTAATAAAAAAAATGGCACTTTTGAGTGAAAATTCGGGAAGATCCTTACCTGATTACGAGACACAAGCAACAAAAATGAAAAGTTTCAGTCCGTACGCTGACAATGGAGGGTAAGCTGTACATAACCTATATCTTCTTAATATCAATGAATCGAAATGTTTATATATTTATATATATTTTTGTCATAAATATATATTTTTACTTTTAAAATGATGTAATCATTCAATTATTAAATTATTTGCAATTATTAAATTGTATTACAAATAATTGTTTATATGCGATTATTAAATTATTGTGTCACATATATAAGTTTACTGTATGTATTATAATTATAGGAGTGTTATAGCTCTCGCAGGAGATGACTTTTGTGTGATAGCAGCGGACACACGTCTTAGTACTGGATTTTCCATTTATACGCGTGAACAACAAAAGCTCTTTCCTTTGTCGTCCAAAACTATTTTGGGTTGCTCGGGTTGTTGGTGTGACACGCTTACTTTGACCCGACTTTTAATTGCAAGAATGCAGGTAAAGTTCGATGTAGTTCAAAGATTTCATCTTTGATTACTGAAATTTAACATTTAAGGTAATTGTCATGCTAATCTCTTTCTTACGATAGATGTATGAACATGAGCACCAAAAGGAAATGCCAACATTAGCAGTTGCACAAATGCTATCAACAATGTTGTATTACAAACGTTTCTTTCCTTATTATGTGAGCAACATTCTTGGTGGATTAGATGAGAATGGTAAAGGTTGCGTATATAGTTATGATCCCATTGGACATTGTGAAGTAACAAAGTATAGAGCGGGTGGTTCTGCCGGAGCCCTTTTACAACCTCTGCTGGACAATCAGGTATTAAGAAACAATAGTTTTATTTCAGTAATATTAAGTTAAATTGTAGCTACTTACTACAGTAATTCATTTATTTAGATTGGATATAAAAATCAAGAAGGTGTTGAGCCTGTTCCTTTAACTCAAGAAAAAGCTGTTGCAATTATAAAGGATGTTTTCACATCAGCAGCAGAAAGAGATATTTACACTGGTGATTCTATAAATATCAAAATTATAACAAAAGATGGTGTACAGGATTCAACCTTTGAATTAAGAAAAGATTAATGAATCAAGGTAAAATTTATGTATTATCAAATTTTAATATGAATAAAATTAACGCTAAAAAAGTACAATTAATATTTATTTAATAATTTCTTATCTTTTATATACAACTATTGTGATTTGTATTATATTATACATTGAAATGAGTGTGTATGTATGTATATAAATGCTATCAAACCAATGATTCATATGCATACACATATAGACCTTTTACTTCTAGTTGCATTAATACTATTTTATTTAGCCTACATTAACCAAGTTGTAAAACATTATCCATAAATGTATATCACAATAACAATAGTCGGATGTACTTTGAAAATACAACGAAACGGTACACAAAATTATAATTTATAAATTAATATTTGCAAACTTGAACACATATAACACTTTAAAATTAAACAAAAGTGTGCTTCTTATACTTTGTACACAAAGGCATACTGCAATAACCTACTTTATAATACACAGTAGTATACTTAATAAAATAATATTTTATTTTAAAGTATATAATAAAAGAATCAAAAGTAAAGAGAGTTAAACTTGTTCTCAATCCTACAATTTAACTTGTAGTTCTGTGTAGGGAACAATATATAACGGTAAGAAATACAGATCCTTTCTCCCAAGATTCACTTTTTATTCCCAGGAAGTGATAATGGTTTACCACGATCTTTACCACGCAATTTGATTCCCAACACTTTTTCGATTTTGCCAATCACCATTTGATTTGGAATTCCACGACCTGCTTCATAATCATTGATGACTTGTGCTTTTTCATTCACTTTCTACTCACAGAGGAAACAAATATGTGTAAATATACATTACATAATCACGCAACTATTTATATCATTTATATAAATAACATACTGTCGCAAGGTCTTTCTGTGATAATCCTTTACTTTGTCTTCCTTGTTGAATTAATTTACCAAGATCGAGTGGAATCTTATCATGTTTTAGTTCTTCTGTTTCTCTGTCTAATTTAGCAGTGTTTTTAGTTGCCACGTGTTGTTTGTTTGTACCTCCACCCCCTAACAAGAAAAATATTCATATATATATATATATATAAAGAAACTATTTATCCTTACAACTCAAGAACAGAAACAATCTGTTGATTTTGTAACGTTGCGTCAAAAAAAATTGTAAACAGCGTCTTGTATTACATCACAATATGTTATTCAATGATTCTCGTGATATTTTAACGTATAAAATGTATCAAATGCATCGACCAAAGAGAAATCATGAAACAGAAAGAGATTAAGGAATTAACGATTTAAATCTCAGGACATAAATCAAACCCACGTACATTTTGCTTGTGTCTCAACCACGAATCCTTGACGACGCGCAGCATTCACTGCCTGTAAATAAATAAATACAACTTACATGTTATATGTTATATTGTGGGAATCGTTTCAAACGAAATAAATAAATGAAAAATGTTTGTCATGAAGTTACCTGTTCCGATTTAAGTACCGAAGCTTTCGGGGGACGTTTCCGTAGAGTAATCGGAGTTGTGTCCCAGTCTGACATATTGAAAAAAGTTGAATATGCCGATAAAAACGGAAAATTGTATTATCAACGTCGTACGCAATATATCCGTATCCTCTATCGTGCTTGTTCTGAATCTTCCAGTAACTTCTCTACACGTTCCAAAAACCACGATTTAATGTACGATGCCAGAATCGACCGACATTTAAATTGTGTAATTTCCTGCAGTTTGTTTCAAATGCACGTTCAGAATATCAATTTCAATTTTCATTCACTCAAACCATCGAAGTTTTTTACTTAAAATTTACTAGGTATTAATTCCTGCAACCAGAGCATATCTGTTTGTTATGTAAAATCATATGTGTTGTACGTATGAAATCGAATGACCGCGATGTTTAAATAACTTGTGAATATATCATTTAAAGTTGCAACATTTTCATATATATAACTAATTGTATGAATGTTTCTTGTTCTATTGATTTTCCTATCTGTCCGATAAAGATATAAATTTTCTTGACAAAAAATATATCAAATAAATTGGGAAATGTGCAATAAATGAACTGCGAATCTCTCCATATTCGTACGAAAATGTATAAAACTTTTGTAACGTGTCATCTTTATGAAATACCAAAAGTAAAGTTACAGTAGCTTTTTAACCAATAAGACAAATCTCTGTTTAAGTCTCTACTTAAATCCTATTTCTTTAATTAAGTTTCTAAAAATATAAAAACTGAGTAAATACTTGAAGTCTAGTAATAATTTTGAACAAAAAATTAATTACTGATCAAAATATAAGTTTTCTCTATACCATAATAAAATAACTAAATTTAAAAAAAAACTCTCGCCGGAAATATATATTTTTGTTAAGTCAGTTCTAGAAGTTCATACAAATTTTACAATGTTTGACAATACAATTATATCTGAATTATCATCATTGTTATAAAAGAAAAAGTATAAGATGAATACATCGTGAGTAATATGACAGTGTTTTTTTTTTCTTTTAACTCCAGAATGCACACATATATTCAAGAAATGCATTACCAATCATAAAGGTTTGTTTTGTTATGTCATGTGCATGATTTGCTAAGTTGCGTATCCCGTGTTTTACACTGGTAATTCGGAACGCTGATTTATTTGAAAATATTTGAAACAAATGAGAAATGTCTTTCATTCGGACACTTTGGAAGTGTAACTTTGGCCCTCGACTTTTCAAAGTTTACGAAATAACATGGATCGGCCGACTAGTAGAGGTATTTATTAATCATTACACAAAATCCATTAGATTAATGTATTTTTAGGTTATGTTTGTATTAATTCAATTTATTATAGAAATCATACGAGCCTAATAGCCTAGAACGATGGGGTGATCAAATCGTAATCTGCGTGAGTATTTTATTAAGAGACAAATCACATTAGAAATTTTTAAGTGTGTCATCATTAATTATTATAATTGTTTATTATAAAATTAATTGGTAAGAATGAAAGTTGTTTGTAAAATGTTAACAAATTCATTTCAGTTTGCAGCAATTTGGTCCATAAGTTTATATACAATTCCATTAGTGGCTATCTTTTTTTACGAACATAGCAGTTCCATAACCGAGAATATTTTTTCTCTGAGTAAATTAGCAGCCAGTGCTAGCGCGATTTTCGTTGCATCGTTAGCTGCTCGAAGTTGTTCTAGAGCCACTAATCCAGTATATTTAAAATTCTTGAAAACTCTTAACGAAGCGAATGCACATTATTCAGCAGAAACAAAACAAGAACTTGACAAGTACGAATTTGAATTCTGGGCAAGACCTGTAGATTTTAATATCAAAGATGTAGAAAAGTATGCGTCCTTTTTTACTAAACTAACTAATCGATAAGTAGTATGTATCTGATTTTTAATAACCTTATGTATTTACAGAGATTCAGCTAGAGAGAAATTAACTTTAGATAAAATTGCAGCCTCCAGTGGTCGCATAAAAAGGCAAACTGGTAAAGAATTTATATGTACATTGCCTTGTAAGTTTTTATCATATATTGTAGCTCACACTTTTGCTATTAAAATGATGTATCCTGGAAGTGTAACAATTCTTAACTGGGCATTCCGTAAGTTGAATAGATCACTATGAAGGATATTTTTTATTTACATTTAGATTAACATAATCTATCATTAATGTAGGATCAACACTTCTGAAAGGAAGAATACATTTAATAAAACATGGTGGCGAAAGGTACAAATTATTAGCTGCAGATAATAATGAAATTGATGCTATATTCATTGACCGACGTAACAAGTAATGTAAACACTAGTAATGTTTTATTCTAAATGTATTATTTCATGATATATTATTTTTATCTACTTTATATATTGATTTTACAGAAAAACAAATGGTCATGTACTAGTTATCACTTGCGAAGGGAATTGTGGATTTTATGAAACTGGTATTATATCAACGCCAATGAGCAAAGGATATTCAATATTGGGTTGGAATCACCCAGGTTTTGGTAGCAGTACTGTAAGTATTCTTTTTATACTAAAGTTCATAATTTTTTTTTACACTATTTTGATGAGAAGAATTGCTGTTACTTTATTATATCATTTTGAATTGCAAAGATGAAATTTTGGCAATGTTGCAGTTAATATCAATCATGTATGTAAATTAAATGTTATTGAAGTAATAGCAAAACTTCTCCTTCAGTCAAACTATGATTAAAAAATGGTAACAGTAAGACATGAAAATGACCACAAAGGGTGCGCCGTATCCTCTTCAAGAAGAGAATGCTATTGATTGTGTAATGCGCTTCGCAATCGATCACTTAAAATTCCCTGAGGAACAAATAATTCTTTATGGTTGGAGTATTGGTGGATACACTGCAACATGGGCTGCTATGAACTATCTTTCTATTCAAAGTTTGGTAAGGTCGCGACATCTCACATTTTATATTTCAATTTAGTTCAAATAAGTTTACATATTTTTAGTATTTGAAAAAAATGAAATATATAAAAAAAAAATTATAGTAATATACTTTATAGGTATTAGATGCTACATTTGATGATGTACTTCCATTAGCTATTATGATGTTCTCGTCATTAGAAGGTTTAGTACGAAACATTATTAGGGACTATTTCAATTTGAATATTGCTGAGCAATTGAATAGGTACTATAACATTTTATTGAAGTATTATACATATATAAACAAATATATAATTTTTGCTTCTTTTTCAAGATACAATGGTACAGTGTTGCTTATACGAAGAACAGAAGATGAAGTAGTATGTACCCCTAGTGGTAATAGTTTATCAGGAAACCGAGGTAACATGTTGCTTGCAAAACTTTTAATGCGACGTTATCCACATCTCTTTATGGAGAACTCAGAATGTGCTGTACTTTTAGTGAAATTTTTGTCTGCAGATATATCTAATAGAAGTAAGAAATCATTGTGGGTTTCAAACTGATTCTCTAATATTACAACCCAATGACATATGTATATATTTTTTATAGAATCAATAATCGAGACAGTAGAGGTTGATGAAAAACAATGTTTGGAACTTATTGCAGCAGATATAGAGAAGAATGGTGGTACAGTACAGTATCCTAGCACGCTTGGAGAAGACTATGATTCTAAGACAAAACAACAATTTATCCTATTTCTTGTATGTAAATATAATTAAAAAATATATAAAATAAACATCTGCTAATTTATATTTGTATTTGTATCATTTTAGGCAACAATGTATATGAAGGATCAGTCGTCGTCGCATTGTACACCGTTAGCAGTGGATTTATTTCAACCTGGTTGGGATCCAGCGTCCACATTGTCCATAACAAAATGAAAATTTCGTGATATAATTGACTAATTACTAGGAGCTTTATTCAAAATTCTTATTTTTATGATAATAGGAACTCTTGAGAGTTGGTCATATTCGATGCATTTGATGTTAAGTTATATCGATAAGTTATTTATTCTATACGAATTTCAGTTTTCATATTCCAAATTGATAAGAATATTATATACTTATCTTTAACTAACATTTTTATATTCATTACTAAAGCTCTAGTCTAATAAAATCTTGATAATTGTATTTTCAATGACAAAAAAGAAAATCACAATATGCACAATAATGTAATTATTTATATATAAAAAAAACTTATAAAAATTTAATGCAACATTTTTATTTTTCACAAATTTATAATTTGTATTTTTACAAGTTGCAAAGCAACTTATAATTTAAAAATAAATTTATATATGTCTCATATATCGATCTTCTATAAATCAATTATATAAATTAAAACCAATTATATAAAAAATTGATAATTATTATGTATTTTGGATACGACATAAAACAGCTTTAAGAGAGTCTTTCGAATGTTGAAACGAATCCACAACTTTCATTCTGTTCATTGTTATTGGCTTTTGTAAAAAGAAAATTAATGTAGTTCGTATTTCTTGTAGAAAGTAATCTTTTTGACTAACTATTTCTAAAGATTTGAAACATCCCTCCAAATTCCAATCAATTTTTCCATTACTTTTATCTTCAGCCTGAGAAAAAAGATATAAGAAAATATTGGAACTTTTTAAAACATATGTATATCACATATTTTAAAATACTTACTTTTATTAAACCTAAATTGACTAACAATGCATTATTCCAAGTAGGAATCTGATTACTTTGCATTGCAAAGAAGCATAGCTTGGAGTACAAAGTATCTGTAAGATTTTGAGATTTTAATCTCACATCAATATAACCACTTGTACTAAATGCTGATACTTTCATAATTATTCTTGTGAACTCTTCAATGAATTTCAATTGTGAAGATGTATTCTTACTATGTTTTGATACTTTCTAAAATAAAGAAAAAAGAAAGAATATTAAACATAATATTTACAATATTGACAATGTAAATAGAAATGTAATATTATTTACTCACTTTGGCATAACTTACAAAATCTTGTACTATGTCACCTTGTAATAATAATAATTTTTCTCCTGTTGGTGATTTTAGAAACTCTGCGACTGTTACTTTTGATAATGCAGTGTCACTTATAAATGCATGTTCATTATTGTCCTCATTTTTTTTACTTTCATCCTCACTTTCATCGTCTTTTTTGTCATTTCCTTCATTTTCCTCTTCATTTTCTTCATTTTCTTCATCTTCATCATTAGAGTCTTCATCGTTTTCTTCGTCGTCACTATTATCACTTAACATACTTAATGATCCAATTCTTTCAGAAACTGTGAGCGAATCGCGCAAAATGGTTTGACCAGTATGACCAAACAAATTTCCATCCAATTGTAAGATTACAAGATGTTCTTTGTCTGCCACGGCAAGAGCTAAAGGATTAGCACCCTTAGTTCCAATTTCATTGTAACTTAAATTAAGTTCTGTAAGTAACGGATAACCTCCTTTAACTCCTAGTGCTTCTGCCAAAACTACACCACCTTGGGTTTTGAGTAAACAATCGCCAAGATTAAGTTGTTCTAAATTTTGGAAATTTGGCAATGCCTTGGCAATTGCTTGAGCTCCCTTCAGCCCAACAGTATTATCATTGAGATTTAGAATTCGTAATTTAGGATTAGAAGACAATCCATTGGCTATTGCTGTTATACCCTCATGATATATACCATTTTGAGGCATAACAACTTCCTCTAAACTGGTTAACTTTTGAAAAACAGATGCAAGTGCTTTTGCACCCTCATTTTCCAATCTATTTCTTCCAGCTACAAATACTTGCAGTGCTAAGGGAGATGATCCTAAAAGAAAGTTCTTACACATTAATTTATTTGTTTATACTTCAATCAATAGCACTAAAAGTAGTAGATCTTACCTCCTTGAGTACTATTATCATAACAATCTAATAATGCTTTTGCCAACATTTTACCACCAGATATTCCGAGTCCATTGTTATTTAGTCTCAATACACGAAGAGTATAACAAGAACTGGAAGTCAAAAAATTAGCTAGTCCTTTAATACCAATTGGGCCAAAAGCATTATCACTCAAATCAAGCTCAAAGAGACGTGTACCAGCAGTACATAATGCAGTGCCAAGATATTCAAGAGCTTTTGGTATCTCAGTCTTTACGCGGCCAGTGAACATATCTTTCCAAAGGGCTCGTTTCATTAACGAACCATTTTCTTGCAATGCTTGCGCCACAGCTTTGGCAGCAAGCGGTCCTAAAGTGTTGCCTTCCAAGTCTAAATATTCCAAATTTGTACACGCTCTTATTGCTTTGACTATCTCCAATGCTGATCAAACAGAAAATTGAAGGATTAAGCTTGCATAACCTTCAAAGTGTTTATATAACTATGGTTTTTTTTAAAAGATATTTAAAATATGTAATAGTTTAATATGTAATTTACCATCTTCCTCGGTGTCAAGTTTGAGCGATTGCTTCGCGAAAGATACACCAATACTGGCATTACTTTGAGCAACGTCTTCTAATTGTGCTCCAAGATCATTCAGATCAAACGACGACATTGTTCGTTATTCAAATCTAATCACACTTCACGTGATTATAAATGTTTAAATGTTTTTTTATTCGTTGTTTAAGTGTCAAATAAACCAATTTTCAACACTTAATTTCGGCGTCTATTCATAGTATAGATACAAACGAAACGCGTCACCGTGCGTTAGTAAACGCGGGAGACACATACCAACTGTTAAAAATATAATTTATTGTGTTATGTATCGTATGATACATTTATATTTACGTATATATATATATATTTACGTATGTATATGTTACAACGAAAAGCAAAAAACACCGTAATGAAATCTAGTTATTTAGCATAGTTACATTATGTAAATATTTACTACTTCTAAGATATAGGAAAATATGAAAGAAACATAAATGGAGAAACTGTGATCCAATTAATACATGTAAGAACATATGTGTAACTTTATCATAATATTACAAGGTAATTGATATTGTTCATTACCAATTATAATTTATTCATATATTTTTATTCATAAAAGGTTCCTTTGTTAATTAATGCACATGCGTGTTCGCCTTGCGGTCTACGCTGAGAATATTGAATCCACCTTAATATTTTTAGCGCGAATTTTAAATTTATTAAATTTCAATTTCATTATATTATACACACACACACACACACACATTATATTCCTCTAGGTTAAATTTATTATTAGGTTATTATTAGGTACAAAGAATTATGGTTCATATCAATCATTAATTATTCATTAATACGAGCTGTTAACATGTAAATAATTTTCCATTCTTTCATTAGCGCTAAGACGCTAATTTCCCAATAGACGACTATTTCGTCTATTGGGAAATCTTTTTAAATAAAGTATTAAATCAATTAATATTCCTTGCAACAGATTCGAGTTTCAAAATTGAAGAGGTTAAGTTTCAAACTTGAAGATATTTCTTCTTCATTCAAAGAAAGTCTACGCGATAATATTAATTAAATTAATTCGACTGAACGAACGTCGCGTCGAACAAATTAAAATCAAACAGTCAAGATCGTTTATTTGATGATCGACAAACCACCCACGGTAATAACATCAACAATTTGATCAAGCGAGTTTCCCGCCAAATGTCCCGAACAATCTATATATTTCATGCTCTCAGGCATACACCCGCAGTATGCAGTTGCCACTGCACAGTCCGCACTCGTGTGTCGCGTAGTACGTCTTAGGAAACTGTTCGTTTTGTCGACAGAACACACACGACACATACATGCATGTATACACACACAACATACGTATGCACGAAATCGAATTTCAAAATCAGTGGAAAATTAAAATTATCGCGGCGGTGGAACGTACGCGCACGGTGGACGCGTTTCGCCTTCGCGTTGATGTGGCCGCGAGTTCGGACTAGTGCGCTGGTTCATCAGCGAGGAGGAGGCTCCCAGTGGTTGTTTTCAGACGGTTGAAGTGTTACCCCGATTAGAATGGTCGCGAGTGTCGCGCGCATCGCTGGCAGCCCGTACAGTGTTGTCGTCGCGCAGCCAAAATAAAGTCGGCGGTGGCTATACCTTGGATGACCACCAGTGTGACGAACGTACGTCGGGGTTCCGTCGTTTAACCGTGGCGGGATAAGTTATGTGGAATTGTGATTGACCGCCGTTTCGCCGAGGACAATGGATGTTACAGCTCTCTGAACGTGTGTATCCCAGTATTTTAAAAAACCGGATTCGGTTCCGAGACAGGCGAGCTAAGACTGTTTTGCTTGGCTGTTCGTTCACCTTCTGGCGTTTACATCTCCCCCTGTGACACTCGGTTCGGATCGCGGTCTGCTCCGTGCGAGAGAAAAAGGGAAACGAAAAAAAGAGGTCTCGCCCGGGGGGGGGGAAGGGGAAAAATTCGTCGAGGCAACACGCAATTCGTCGCACTTGTTTTCAACAACTTTTATCCGCCCTGACGTGATTCGCCCGGTTTGCCCGCCACAGGACGGGTTATGTTTCCCACTTTCATCGGAATTCTAGGTAAGCCAGCCCGCACGTGAAAGCGTAACTCGTCATGTTATTATGAAATGTCTCATGGATTTTACGTTTGCTCTTAATTGTTACATAGCAGTTATTATACACTGTCAGGAAGATCGATGCCTCACGATTGGATAGCCCTTGTCAATGACCAAGTTTAGCAACAGAATCATTTTCATTTGGTTTCATTTTTTTTCTTCTTTCCTTCCTCTTTTTCTTACTGTGTTGCGTTCTGTCTAAGTTACCTGTGCACAACTGCCTTTGTATTTGTACCTTGGTATTGTTGTTTTAAGTCACTAGTCTTGCTCTGTCATATACTTCAGAATCTTCTGTTCCCTCTGTTGGAAATGTAGTTTTTCTTATTAAGACTAATTGGTTTCTTGTTTATTGAAAATTTTTATTCTTGAGTTAGAAAAATCAATTATATTAAATAGATAATTGTCACTGGTGTGAATAAATGACGATATTTGAAACTTTATCTTTTGTGAATTCTTACATTTTTCACAGCTTTGTTAGAAATTATCCTATCACATTGAGGAATCAGTCTGTTATTATTTTTTTGTTTATTGTCAATTAATTTACTGTTAAAACATCACACATATCAAAATATTGGGTGCTTAGTACTATGTTTATATTGTTTGAAAATAACGATGCAAGTATAATATAAAATAAAAATTAATATTTCAGAAAAATATATGATTTGCAGACACATTGTAATAAATAAAAGAACATGTCATAAATTTTGAAGCTATTTTGAAAAAAGCTATTAGAAAGTAATATACACAACCATTTCATCAAAACTATCTAAAAAATAATATACACAAATGTATTTTTATAGACACGTGTAATTTTAAGATCTATATAAATATACAATATGCTAAAATAGAAGCTAATTCTCAGTTACATTATATATTTATATGCATTTAGTTTCATCGATAATGTTCTGGAGTTGATGATTTTTAAAGCATATTGATACATGCAAGAAAAGAGATTGCATTCAAGAGATTAAAGAAATACAATATGAAGGAACTCTCAATTGTTCCTTTATTTTTTTAGACATACAATCGTGGTGGGAGGTGCCAAGTATAGCACACTTCTGCTCATTATTTAGGGCTGCCTTCAATCTTCTGGACTTTGATATTGAGGTACCTACCTAAGTGCCAACTTGTACGAGTAGGCATTGTATATGAGACTTGTTAGTATTGCTTTAGCTTCCAGGAAGTTTAATAGACCACGCTTCAGCTTTACGTTCTTAAAGACTTATGAATTTTTTTGTCATAGTTGCATCAGTTCTTTTATTTTTTTTTTTTATAACATATGTATACATATTAATTGTGCATTATTTTAGGATTTAGAAGAAGCTTTGTTAACGGATGGTGGAACTGAGGGACATTTAGTACAGGAGCTAATAGTCAGACTGCTTGAAGGTTGTTTACCAAATGACACTCGCAATGACATCTCAACCTTTAATTATCAGATGTTTCTTCGCAGACTTTTTCGAAAGAAATGTCAGGTAAATTGTTTCTTTTATTTTATGTACATGACATATTTATGTATTTCATTGAAATTAACCCATCCTTCATTTTGTCTTCAGGAATACAAGTGTGAAAATCCTTTTAACACAGATGTAGATTTTGAGTTATTGCCACTTCGTCAAAAAGTAGAAATCTTACGTGCTCTCTGCGACTTCAGGTTTGACGCTGAAGACGTGGTACGTATTTAGAAAAACATTTAAGAAAAGGTATTCAATTTATAAAGATTGTCGCAAGTATATTTACATGTTTGTAATTTTTTTAGGAGCAATCATTAAGTAATTTGGACTCGGATAGCTTGCGAGTCGAACCTTTAGGACATGATCGTAAGAATTCTGCCTATTGGTACTTTTACGGCACTCGATTATATAGGGAGGACTACATTGATACTTCTAACAGCATCTCACACAAACAGAAAAGTAAGCCTAGGGATAAAAAACGTAAAAGACGACGAAACAGAGTGGCGAAGGAGGAAGAGGAAAAGGAGGAGAAGAAGGAAGACAGTTTAATACAAGAGGAAGGGAAAGGAAGTGTTTGGCAGGTTGTCTGCTTTACTCAGCAGGATTGGAGTCGTCTAGTTGAGAAATTTCGTGATTCGGTAATTGTCCTATTAAACGAGTTAATTGTTTCATTCTTTAGATTCTGCTAATGATATTATTATAATATCTTAGGAGTACGATACCGAACGTAAACTTTACCGTACTCTGTCCGAGAATTTCATGCCCGAAATCCCGAAACTTTTTGATTTAAAAGAAAAACAACAAAGACGCAAATTGTTACAACGTAATAGTTCGCGTGTACTTCGAAGTCACGAACTCACGACCCAGATGGAAACAGTCATGGTTAGATCAAAGATCAAAACTAAAACAAACAAAGGGAGTAAAAAAGGGACTCAGAATTCAAAGAATGTTTATGTTAAAGAAGAGATACCTCCACCTTTACCTTCACCGCCGGTTCAAAAAAAAGGACGGCAAACTAATAATTCGTTGGCTTCAGCTGTTGGTCAAATTGTGATTCATACTAGGGATGAAGTTGAGGGATTAGAGAAAAAGAAAGGCATTGGGAGTAACAGCGATGGGAATTACGTGTCTTCTAATTATGGATATAAATACGGTTATTCGTTTGGAATTGAGGAGGAGGAACGTCGTGTTGGAATGCACAAAGTTCTTGAAAGTCTTAAAGATCATGTGGATGCCTGGCCATTCATTGATCCTGTGGATGAAGAATATGCTCCAAGGTATAGTATTAAAATTCTACATGCGATTTTAAATCTTTCTCAAGGTGCAGATGTTATTATTATTGTCATTGTTTCACATAGATACTATAGCGTGGTACGAAAACCAATGGATCTTAGTACAATGGAAGAAAAACTTGAAAATGGTTTATATAAAAGTTTAAGTGAATTTAAACGTGATTTTCGACTCATAGTAGATAATTGTAGGCAATATAATGGTTCTGATAATGGTTAGTATCTTTTCATTTTTGGCGTTATATATTTTATAATGCCAATAGTTATTTTTCAAGCTTAAATCTTGAAAAATAACTTATCTTTATTTGTTATTATTATAGAATATACAGAGATGGCATTCAACCTTAAGGAAGCGTTTGATAAAGCAGTGGGACGTTATTTGGAATCGGAAACATCCAGCGATGAGGATCCTTCATCACCGAAGTCATTTCTTGCTACTCCCGCATCTCCATTGTGTCCTTCTCGCGTTTCGTCTCCTCATCAGAATAGAAAACGTTCGAAAAAATCTACGAAAAAGTCGAAGTCATACAAATCTGAAAGTAAAGGAAAGGCTAAAACAAATGATAAAAACGATGAAGAAGAGAAACGAGGGAAAAATTACAAACTTCCAAAGAAAAAAAGAGGCAAAAAGAAGAATAAAAGAACAAAGGACGAAGAATTTGTAAATGAGGAAGAGCAGGAAGAGCAAGAGAGCGAGGAAACAATGTCTGAATCGAGTATCATAACGTCGAAAAGAAGGAAATATATCGACGGAAATAATTTATTATTGAAAACCAAAAAGCTGACATCCAAAGAATCAGAAGAGTTTAAGAAAGTAGATAGAAAAGTTAGTAAAGAACGTCATCAACAGAAGAAAGAGACAGAAAATATACGGCAAGTAAAAGAATCGAAGGAGAATAAGAAGCGAAAAGAGGATTTCGAGGAAGATTATGAGCCTCTAGTTGTCGTAAAGAGTAAAAATAAAAAAATTGAGAAAAAAGAACTTGAGGAGCCGGAAATATTTACAGATAACGCGAAGAAGAATAAAGTGAAGAAAACCGAATCTCACGAAAGTGAACCAGTGCCAGAGAATAAAGAGAAAACTCAGCATATCAAAGTTAAGAAAAATCGAAAGAGGGAAAAGACGGGATTAAAGGTTTTGAAATCTGACGAGAAGCCTGAAAAGAGCCGTACCAAGGACAAAGAGAAAAAATTAAAACAGAAAAGCGATGAACTCAAAAATGGGGAGATATCGAGTGAAATGAATTCCAAAGATTTAGATCTAGAAAGCGATATAGATTCAAAAGAAACACATACGTCTAAGAAAATTTCTGCATTTATAGGTGATAAAGATATAGAGTCGTTGGATGGTTTAAAGGATAAAATAAGTGAAAGACGACGGGAGGAAAAGTTGAAAAACGAGAAGGAAAAACAGAAGAGAACTGGGAAGAACGACCTTCACATGTATTCAAAAAAAGTGCCTTCAAATGGTAGTACCTTTCACGACAGCGACAAACCCAGCGCAAAACGACCAAAGTTAAAAAAGGGAATAAAAGAAGATAAAGTTCCTATCACGGAAGATCTTGTCAAAACTCAAGACCAAGAAGTCGCTGAGACTAAGAAAGTAAAAGCAGCTCAGTCGAAGCATACCAAAGGATTCGGAAAAGAAGAAAGCTCCATGCAAGCATTGAATCAAGCGACAGAGCAAACACTTCATGTAAGAATATTTTATGTTTCACGTGTTTACGTTTACGTAATGTAAATAGGCGTAATCTCTTATATATAACCGCACTTTGTTTTTCTTATCTTCGAATAGGACATCAACAAATGGTTAGATGACGCACCAAGACTATCTGAATTTTCTTCAGGAAGTGATTCACCGATATTTCATTCATCGTCCGTCGAATCTAGCCGATCAGGTCCGAAAATAGAAGCACCGAGGAAACGACCAAGTTCTATTAAAATCTTCGGTCCTCACGGACACAGTAGACCAAAAAAGATTCAGCGTACAATAGATCGTTTGCAACCTGGTAAAAGTAAGGGAAATTTACTTCTAAAGAAACCATTGAACTTGCCTAACGTTAATACCGCTGAAACGACGGTGCAATTGATCAACGACAATGATCAAACGAACAAGAATACGGACGAAGAACCAAAACTGAGCCTGGGGACTGTTTTGAAAAACGTAGATTCCATACAGTTAATTTGTAAAAGTTTAGTTTCCTCGCCCAATCCTAATTTTTCAAACGACGACGAAGAAGAAGACCACAACACTCTTCCTGCAGTTTCGGTGTCTAATCTGAAGGAGGAGAAAACGTCCGGGGTAACTACAACGCAAACACCTGCGGTTGTAGAAGAGTCTAAAGATAGTCAGTCTAGCGCGAAAGACACGCAGAAGCCCAAAGCAGCGACGCCAAATTTGAGTGCTTGGTTCAAAGCGTTCGGAGCACCGAAGTCGAAAAAGAAAGACGAGGACTCGGAGGACGGTACAGCGAAGAAGGATACTGAATTGCAGGAAGTGTTTTGTGGTAGACAAAGAAGAATGAGTACTGGTGGTAGTAGTGTAAGTGAATCTGTTTCGAGTTTCTCCCAAGAATCACCACCTGGACGCTCGGGTCGATCTCCACAAGGGCAACCGATAATGGCTTCGGTTGAGCCACAGATTAGAGGAGCCGGATTTTATCAGGATGCTTTATCGACAGGAAGTAGTCCTTACAATAGCCCCTATTATGCTACACCTCCAAGATACAGCGCTCAATTACCTCCTACACCATCACCACAAAACCATCCTCTGTCTCCAGCCTACCCATCGTCGTACGAACAGGCACCTCTCTATTCCCAAATATCGGCCCAACAAACGCATCAAACGTTTCAGAAATCACCTCAGGAAAGTTCTGGGGAGATGTATCATCAATTGTCGCCGACATTTCCTCCGCGATCTCCGCAAACTAATTTTCCTCAAAATTCAACGCAAAACGAATCGTATAATCAGCAGTTGCAATCTTCTCAGAGTCAGAGTCAATCTCCCGTTTATTCACAGCATTCACCGCAATCCATACAACAGGTATATCCTCAGCCTTCGCCACAACCACCGTCGTCGAATTATTCTCAACCGTCTCCTCAGCAACCACCTACTCCCAAATATTCGCAACTCTCTCCGCAACAAAACGCTGCCAATTACTCTCAGCCGTCTCCGCAAGCTGCCAATTATTCTCAACCTTCGCCTCAGCAAACGCATTCACCCTATTCCCAGGCCTCTCCTCAAGCACAACCAAATTATTCTCAACCATCACCACAACAACAACACTCGCCGTATGCACAATCTCCACAGCAATCGTCGGGATATTCCCAGATGTCTCCTCAACCACCGCCATCAAATTACTCTCAGCCATCACCTCAACCACCTTCTAATTACTCTCAGCCATCACCTCAACCACCTTCTAATTACTCTCAGCCATCACCTCAACCACCTTCTACTTACTCTCAGCCATCACCTCAACCACCTTCTAATTACTCTCAGTCATCACCTCAACCACCTTCTAATTACTCTCAGCCATCACCTCAACCACCTTCTAATTATTCTCAGCCATCACCTCAACCACCTTCTAATTATTCTCAGCCATCACCTCAACCTCCTTCTAATTATTCTCAGCCATCACCTCAACCACCTACTAATTATTCTCAATCATCATCTCAGCCAGCTTCTAATTACTCTCAACCATCACCTCAACCACCTTCCAATTATTCTCAACCTTCACAGCAGCCAGCTGCGAATTATTCTCAGCCGTCACCGCAGCCACCTTCCAATTACTCTCAACCATCGCCTCAACCTTCTGCAGTGTATCCTCAGCAATCTCAGCCTTCAAATTTCTCACATCCATCGCCCCAGACACATTCAACCGGTTATACGTCATCCTCGCCTCAGCCTCTCACCACAGGCTACTCCCAGCCGTCGCCTCAACCTCGAAACTATTCCCAATCTTCGCCTCAGCAAATTCACACCTTTCCTCAACATTCTCCACAACCACCACCGCCATCGTATTCTCAACCTTCACCTCAGAATGCACCGTATTCTCAGCTGTCGCCGCAACAACCAGTCAAGTATTCCCAGCCTTCTCCGCAACAATCTGCGAATTACTCACATTCAATTCACTCGCCTCAAACGCCACAAAATTACTCGCAAATGTCACCTCAGCAAGCACCACCAAGCAATTACTCTCAACCGTCGCCATCGCCTTCGCAATCTCGAAGCTATCCTCAACCGTCTCCGTCACCCCAACAGTCCCGCAACTATTCCCAACCATCACCATCTTCTCAGCAGTCGCACACTTACACCCAACCGTCGCCATCGCCTCAGCAAACTCGCACGTATTCCCAATCCTCGCCTCAACAAAAGACGCAGCAAGCGTCACAGTCCTCGCAACAGCCTTCGAGTTACTCGCAGCCGTCTCCTCAACAAAGTACAAACTATAGTCTACAACAATCGCAACCGCAATCGCAAAAGGTCTCGGAGGAATATCCACAGGCTACGTCGACATCATTGAATTACTCTCACGGATACAAACAGAACCACTCGTACATTCAGTCGCCAGCGTCGTCAACGTTGAATGATACGGAACAGCACCGGGCGGATTATTTGAAGTCCAGTAACACGGAGAAGCCCTCGAGCGCAGAGCAACAAAGGAATTTCTCTACACCGTCGGAGGCAGCGTCGTTGAACCTGAACGTGAATCATCAGATTTATCAGTCACCGAACCAATATCCACCGACGTTTGGCAACAATTACGCCAATGTCGATCTCCAGAGGTCTGTTTCGAGACATGGCGGTCAGGAACAGGCGCCACAGCAGCAGCAGCAGCAGCAGCAGCAGCAGCAGCAGCAGCAGCAGCAGCAGCAGCAGCAGCAGCAGCAGCAGCAGCAGCAGCAGCAGCAACAGCAGCAGCAACAACAACAACAACAACAACAACAACAACAACAACAACAACAACAATCGTCTCAGGAGAGGCCTAGTTTCACGGACCTTAGCAATTCTCTGAACGCTCAGAAATACGCTCAGCAGCGGTCGTTCCTTGGCAAATCATCGAACACGAGCGAGCAACTGTCGACGCAGGATCAATCGCAGATTCTTGCGTTCCAACAGAACCTGACAGCGCACGAATCTCTTTATCCTGGTGGTTTTCAATCGTCCGGTTATCCCATGCCAAACTCCCGGCCGGTATATCCCAGCCCGCATTACTTCGATGCCGGTTCGAAGAGCGCAACCAACAGCGGAGCAGCGAACAGTTCGACGAGTAACTTGCCACCGGTGAAGAAACGTATTTACAATGAATCGTCCGTAGAAGCGTCGCGTAGTTTGACGCAGGAAACAGCAGCGAGAACAGGCCAGGAACAATTCGGCTTTGATTCCATAATGGCGTTGCCGCAGCCGGAGACAGTTTCAGCTAGTCAGTTTGATGCAGCGTTCGTCGGGAACCTGGCCGATTCCGTGGCAACGAATCCAGCGTATGCCCGTTTGGGTCTAGGTCTGGTGGGTCGTACAAGTAAGGAACAGCAACAATTGTTGACGATTCCTCGGCCACCGCCGACGAAACCGGAACACCTAGCGTACGCCCGTAGTCCGGCTTCCGGTGCTCCGGAACTTGACCTGAATTTACTTCAAAGTTTGCAGACGGCAGCTGCAAAAAACACGCAAGGTATACTGTCGATGTCGTCGTCATCTCGCAGGAGCGGGGAAACATCCGGTGGTTCAACGTCGGCGCCTGCGAAAACGAAGAAGAGCAGAAAGAGCAAACAACAGCAGCAAGAGCAACAGAATGTGACGAGCGTCTCATCGGCTGTCAGCACGGAGCCACAATCTAGCGCGGGTATACCTGGTTTTGCCCAATACACGGGAACGTCGGCGGACTCGATCGGTCTCAAGAACACCACCATGGTCCCACCAACTGGGAGTGCCTTTAACTTCGCTGCGTCGACCAGCACTACGACCAGTTCACCTTTCTACGATAAGGACGCGTCGGCCGCGGCGGCGGCGTTTGCGTTCCTCGACGAGTTTCGAAATCCGAATAGTTACTACAGTATGGCGCTCAGGCAGCAGCAGCAACAACAGCAGCAACAAGTCCCGCCAGTGACCGATGCCACGCAGCAAGCCTGCAACAAGCTTAGTAACCAACCGCCGAGAAATTATCCGCCTCATCCTTTCCTTCACTCCGCTCAAAGGTCAGCAGCTTACGGGCCACCGGTGTCGGCATACGTGACGCCTCATGGGCCGAATTTGACGATGGACCCGACCGCTTATCAACAGTACATTCACTCCCTGTATGCACTTCAACCACCACCCCATCATCATCGACCGTCCTGGCTTTAGCCGTTAAAATCTTTGTAACGAGCATTTTCGAAAGTTTATACACGACATTTCGTTAGTGGATGTACCGTCCCTGTCCTCGCGAGGAAATGGTATTTCTGACCAGAGAGATGACAACGACGATAGATTTTTGTTTTGCCGGTCGAATTGGCGTTTCGTTCGCTATCAGATGAAACGCGATAAGAAAGGTTTTTATCGCGATTGTAAATATCGTTTCGTCTGCAACACTATAATTAAAACTTTCTTCTTTCTAAGGGGAAAAGAGAAACGACACCGATGTTTCTTTCCTTTAATCGATGTAACTAGGAATTAGGATTCTTGTGTATAATAGAATCGTGAAGATTTTTTTTTTTAACTTTTTTTGAACGAAGGAATTTATTTTTTGTCAGTGGATATATAATTTTCGATTATTTGTTTTATTTTTTAATGAGACATCTTTTTTTTTATCGTTTTTTCGAAGGAAAATCTCGGTACTGTGATGATAAGGATCGAAGAACGTTTTGATTATTGTATCTTAAAATCATCGATACATTATGAACTGGAAAACATCAAATAGTAAAAAAACAACTCTCCTTTTATGAATATTGTTTTAACGATTGACTAGCAAATAACGGATTTTTTTAATGCTTTTCAAAATCAATAACAGATTGGCCTTACCACCGGCTTGTCTTCCTTATTTTTCGCATTTGTTTCCTTTTTCTTTTTTTGTTTTTTATAAATACTGTACGGATCTTTGACACTTTTACACGGTGTAACAGAAACAAAAGAATTTACCTTTAAAATGGGTAATTTATTATGTAGTCATATGTATATAAAGGATAAGCCTACTTTATTGTAGGAATTTTTGATAGTTTTTTTTCTAATGACTAGTCGACAGCTTAGATGTAAGTTGAGTCGCTAGTGCCGGAAGTAACCTTCTATCAAAAGTTCCTCTATTTATTGCGCTCTCGATGGTGTTCCCCTTTTTTTCTTTCTCGATCTGCTCTGAGATACAAATTACTCGATAGTCGATTTTTTCGCGTGAAAAGAAAGAAAAAAAGATTACCATGGCCCACGTTTATAACCGTGCTCATCTCGCCTGTGGAAAATATGTTGTTTTAGGTAATCGAGTAAAATGGAAAGGTGAAGAAATTTACTGACATGCAAGAAACCTAGAGTGTATACGTATACGTATGTGGCGTCTGATTTTTTAAAAGATTTCTGTACAATATCGAGTGCACTTTTGCTGGTGTATCTTATGTAGAATATATAGAGTCGTTAGCGCGTAAGTTAGAACATTTGTTTCTTTGTATATAAAATACATATCCTTCATAGACGATGTGCTCGATGTAAAGAAAGATCTGCAAAGTTGAAGACCTTGTAGAGTCGTTTGGTAGATTAAAGGAGAAGAAAAAAGAAAAAGAAGAAAAATAAAAACAACGGGAAATCGTAGAGACATAATGAAGAATGAAAGATGTATGTATGCACATATTGTGTGTATGCGCGAACGAGCATGAATATGTGTTGTATCTTATGAACGAAGACGAAACAAAGTGTAATACACCGCAATCATACATTAACCCACCTTATTGCTAAAAGAAAACGGAAGGAAGCGGTATATTAAAATCTTATAAATATATACATATATATATTGTAAATGTATATTGTAAATGTATCTGACAGATTAAAGCACAGTTTGTTACAAATTTGTCTTATTTGTACTTTCGTATGTAAAAGTATTTCATTAATTGGCTACGGATTGTGATTTTATAGTTAGTTACAGATATCTAAGAGATACATACATAGTGATCAGTTACCGAAGATCTTGGCCATTTAATGTGATATTACCGTAATTCTCCCTATTCTTTGTTGTATTTATTTTTAAAAGGTCGTGATATATTCGAGTTGTTTAAAAAATTCGTAGCATTTATTATAAATTTTATTATAAATTGAACAGTCAAGCAATTAAATATTTGAAGACACCCGTTACCAAATAAAATTGAAAAATTTTTCACGAAAAGACTCGTGCGAAGTTACATGATGAAAAGTTTAATTCTTGTTAAATCTTCCTTAAGTTTTGCTACAAACTTTTCGAACAGTATAATATGTATTGTATATAAATGTGATCTATTCGATTCACAATTCTATATCGAATATTGTATTACATTTTTTTTTTAATTTATAATGCAACAGTTTCTATCGAATAAAGATACATGTTAATATTATGTCTCCCAATCGATTATATTAACAGCATTAACAGCATCTGATTAATCATTTTTATTAAAGTAGACTTAAACTCTTGATTTCAATATAATTCCAGCACGACAATAGTTTGGTGCGATCCATTTATATTATGACTGCAATACATGCGTTATTATCGTATTATTTACGATAAATTTTTTCTTATTAACAGTACAGAAAATTTACAACAAATTTACAGAGATGTTTGAAAAAACTCAATTAAAAGCGTGAGCAATCTTACAACACATAACAGACGAGGTGTAATCTATGTGTCTATAATATGTATACAGTTGGTAACTAGTATCATAATTGCAGAAAATTTAACCTCCAGAAATCCATATACGCATAATGAAACATAATAGTTCAAAAAGAATGTGAATATGATATCTACGAGTTCTATTTCTCTGATATCAACATTTTATGATTTAGATGACGAAAATTGCAGATACAGCAAATAAAATTAGTATCTCTTAGACAGTGAAGAGCTTCAGAACGAAGTGCACATGTAGGAAAAAATTTAGATAGTTTGTAATAGATAATATAAAAAGTTATTGCTAATAAATATATTACGTAACATTGAAGTTTAGTATCAGTGTACGTCTCAATTGTATATATAAAATAATTAATCTATTAAAATTAAATATTCAAATTGGTATAAAATTGTAGTATAGTAATGAAAAACTTTGATAAAGTCAACGTTAATTAACATATATTTATATTTTACACGTTACTGAAACAATTCTTTAGAAATTTCTATTATTTGCAAATTATAATTTATATTTCTAACTTATTGCACAGCGCAAGTATTTCCAAAATGTTGAGAAATATAAATAAGGAATTGTTACCAATAAAAACACATTATTTTTTATTCAATGCAGGTAATTATATTTTAAATATCATATTTTGCAAAATATTACATATAACTGTATCTTTTGTTTTTCAGCTACTGGACCAATAGTACCATTTTTGCCAACAATAGCAAAACAGTTAGGCTTCACTGCTTTCTTAACTGGTACTATATACACAATATTACCAATTTCTGGTTTAGTAGCAAAACCTTTGTTCGGAGCATTAGCTGACAAATTCAAAATTCACAAAATGATTTTTTTAATCTTTCAAGCTGTTGTGGCAATAGCTATGTTTTCCATATATTTTATACCGGAAATAGAGAATAGTGCAAATGTTCAACTTACTTGTAATGGTGATGCATCTATAGAAATATGTTCAAAAAACAGATTCCCTGACAAAATTGTAAAGAATGTGATAACAGAGACTGTTCACTTAAATGTATCGTGTCAAGTATGACATTTTCATATTTTATTTTATTTTTAGTACATTAGATATGATTAATTTATATTTTATGTATTTTTTTCTAGGCATCATGTAAAGCCTCAAAAGAACTTTATAACGAAATGTGCTTATATTGGAAAGTACCTCAGTTTTGTGAATTAATAAATTCAACCTCTATTTTAAATAATGATACGTTTAATTTTACCATAATATTTGATATATTTCATGATCTTTATGTAAGATATTTTACATATAATTTCATGTATTTTTTTGTAAAGAGAAAGATAGTTAAATCTTTTATTTTGCAGATAAACAACTGCATATACATACATAGTTCTACTGTCAAATTCTTAGATAATATACCATATAAATCAACTTGTGAAAATTATGTGAAAACATCATGTTTAATTACGTGTCATAATGTCACCTTTAATCAGTTGTTACATGATGTTAATGTTGCTCAAAATTCCGCAGAAAATACAACATATCAGTTTTATTCATTTCTGTTAGTAACTATAATTAGTTGGATTGGAATGGCAGTTGTTGTCAGCATAGCTGATGCTATATGTTTTAATCTCCTTGGTTAGTATTATATACGTTAATTAAATATTTAGTATGTTATTCATGTTTATATATATCATAGGAAACGAGAGAAGAAAAGAATATGGAAAACAAAAGATGTGGGGCAGTATTGGTTTTGGTATATTTGGAATAAGTGCAGGATATTTGGTAGATTTATTTAGTAAAGGAAAATTACAAAAAGATTATACTTGTATATTTTATATTATGTTGGTCATTATGGTTCTCGATATCATTGTGTCCACAACTTTAAGGAAGGTAAAACTTCTTTTATTATGTATAATCTTATATGTAGAGGAATGTTTAGATAGTACAGAAGTTTAATACTTCTTACTTATCAAGAGAATAAAAAAAATTGCCAGGTAATGGGAGAAAGCAGTATCATTACAGAAAAATCCAGAATACTCTGAGGATGAACCTTCAATATTATGGGAACTACTCACTATCCTTAAAGAGGGTAATGTGTTGGCATTTGGATGGTGGTGCATAGGTGCTGGAATGTGTACTAGCGTAGTGTGGAATTTTCTATTTTGGTATACTGAAGATTTAGCAAGTAATTCACAAATAACATGGCTGAAAACTTTACAAGGTCTTATGACAGGCGTACAGTGTTTCCTAGGAGAACTACCATTTAATTTTATCTCGGGAACTGTTTTACAAAAGTTGGGTCATGTGAATGTTATGAGTTTAGTTTTATTGATATACGCAATCAGGTAAATAATAAAATTTTTTCCTAATTGTGTAGTTTAACTTTGTACTAATAATTACACTATTTTTTTCAGATTTATGGCATACAGTACTGTATCGAATCTATGGTGGTTTTTAGTTATTGAAATACTTCATGGACCTACTTTAGGACTTTGTTGGCCTACAATGGTATCATATGGTGATAAAGTAACACCACCTGGTACCAAAGCTACTATGCAAGGATTCATTGGTGCAATATTCGAAGGAATTGGTCAGTAATGGTCAATTAACTGTGAATTAATTATTTAACTATTTTAAATAAATTTTTGTGCTGATAATTATTTTCAGGAGTATCAAGTGGTAGTTTAATATGTGGATGGTTAATAAACAAGTATGGTAATGTTGTAGCGTTAAGAGCATTTTCAGTAGGAGCATTATTGTGGCTAACTTGCTTCTGGTTCATTCAATTGTTTCTAAGAAAATTTAAAACATCGCCGATGCTCATGGGCCACAATCGTGAGTAACGATTATGTGGATACATAAATAATAAATAAATAATGATCAAAATAATTTTAGGTACTTATCAACGTTTGTTTCAATTGAAGAAAAACGTTCTCTTTGTTGATTTTTTTTCAGATTTGGCAAATTACTCTAATCCAGATGATGCTATTCTTATGACTATGAGTCGTGAATTACAAACTTATTAATAAAATAAAAACGACAGCGTTTTTTTTTTTAAATTTGATATATTCATTGTTTACTTAAATATGACGATTTTAATTGAATGTAATAAAATATATATATTTTTCGTATAATATTATTAGGCACTTTAATTGTTAAAAAATTTGATCCATTCTTATAAATAAATTGATTATTCAGCATTATATAATTATTGTATTAAAAATTTATTATGCTCTGTAATATATTCATTTTGCTTATATTGAAGTAATTTCTTTTTAAATTCACTGATAGAATTTATAAATGAAAGTAAAACGTATCATCCGTAGATATTGAAGGGAAGTAATGCAAGGATGTGTTTAGTTGAGACATATAAAATTGCTCACAAAATATCTCAACCATTTATTCATTGTGAATTCATTTCTTAAGAGTGAAATCATTCCATGCTAGTAATTTTATTAATTACCAGTATATTTTTAATTATTTATCGAAATCACGCGATAATAATATTTTTATGAATTCCGCATAATATGTCGATAAAAAGCTACAAATAACTTTCTTCTGATTTAATACCACATCACTGGATAACAGTTGCACGTGTGCAAAACGGAATAGCTGCATGCGAAAAGACTCGGTGGTCAGATTTGCGTAGCGTTAGTCTTGTTTAGGAATTCGTCTTTGTTGATTCTGACGAGATGGTGAAGTAGCCTGGCTTGGTACAGGTTCGACGATAGCTTGAAGATTAGAAATTTCGCCTGCGGTATCACAGCAGTCATTCATTATAATTCCAGTACCTGAATGAATAAAGGCAAGACTTCCCTCACTAGAAGAGGCTAAACTAGCCGACAATGGAGGTGATCTTTCTTTAGGCGATGCTGAAGAAGTTAGATTGTTTACAGTAGTATTACTACAAGTCGCTGCCTCTAATATTCCATGAAGTTCAAGTATACGGCTTTCAAGAAGAAGGTTTATCTCAGCTTGTGCTTTGTATTTTGATACGACGGCTTCCAATTCAGCTTCATGTTGATCTTTTGTTTCTTGTAAAAGCCGTTGTAGTTCTACGAGTTGCGCTTCTTTTCGTGCTTCTTTGTTCTCTAATTCAGTTAAACGTATTTTTAAAGCTTCCACAAGAGATATTCGTGACTCTAATTGTCGCCGTAAATCTACGCAAATATTAATATACATTATTTTTAACATATTCTCATAATTATTTGTAAATAAATAATAAGATTCACTCACTAGTTAATTCCTCTGCATATGACTTTTGTATTTGTGTTACTTCTTGCTTTGTCATTGGTGAAAGACCAGATGTACTTTCTTGTAATTTCGATTGTGCCTAAATGTATAAAAATAAATTCAATATATCTCGTGCAAAGATACATAATTTAAAATACACATACATAATTTAAAATAATACCTCTCCAAGTAGAAGAAATTTCTTCTGTACAGAATCGAGAGTGCGCTCTAACTCTTTACTACGATTTGCAGCTTTTAAAGCTACTCTTAATTGATGGCCTGCGTCGAATAGAGAAGCTTCTGTGGACTGAATTCGTTGTTCACAGTCTGCTACCTTTTTTTGCTCATTCTTCAATTTAACTTCAATAGATTCGAGGCGTTCCTTCAATATCTGATTCTGTCGTTGTTCTTCTACACACTGACGTTGTTATAACCATATTATTATATGAATTTCTATTAGTAATAAAGTCAATAGAATTTATAGGTATTACCTTTGTTTGCCAGTGATGCAATGCATCTTTGTATTTGTCTTCAGTTTGGCAAGTTTCTTTCTTTTTACGCTCTAATTCAGTTTTTAAGCTCTCCACTTCTTTCTCCATTATTTTTAAACGATCAGTCTACGTGATAAGAAAATTCGTATTTAACAACGGCAAGAATTAAAAATGTTAACAAACAAATAATATCAACTGACCAAAGCATAATTATGTTCTTCTAACGCACGAGAATCTCTCAGTTTGCCAAGTAGTCGTCGATTCCGTTCAGCATGAACCTCTCTACGGTGCCGTTCGAACTGCAATTGCATTTGCATAAGTTGTAATAACCGAGTCGTACATTCGACGTCGAAAGTATCTTCTTCTGCTGGTTCGTCTTCTCCACCATTCTCTTTTTTTTGTTTCTGCTTAATTCTGTTAGTTCCTTCGAAGAGAAATACTTAATTCAAATTTCTGTTGGTTTACAACAAGATTTGTTACTGAGCTCTTGAATTAAATCATTTTGTAAATAATTATTACCATGCGTGCAAGCTTCGACATAACGATCAAGCATTGCAGTTGGTGATAATCTAAATTCGGTATCTTGCAGAGAACGTTTTTGTAAATTGATTTGCGTCTTTTGTTCCAGAATTCCTAGCAATAAATCTTCGTATGGAAGTAAATCGAACGTTTGAGTTCCCGTATCTTCTAATTTTTTCCTCCTTATTTTTACCGAATCTGTTTTATTATTACTAATTTGTCTCTGAATTTTGATATCTGGACAAGATTTGCTTTTTCGAATCTGTAAATACATATTTTTATCATGCTAAGGTTTCTTTTTTTTTTCTCATAACAAATATTAAACATACAAATCACTATGAAGATGTCTTACTTTGCAAAGAGAATTCAAATTTAAATGTTGTGTCGAAGCTTGACTTTGAGAATACAAACGTAGCTGATAAACCTTTTGTGACAAATCTGCAAAAGCATTTTGCATTTTTTCATTATGATGTTCTTGTTGTTCGACATATTTCGAATTTTCGAATTTTCCAGTAGTTTGAGAGCTTACAATTTCTAAAACCTGCACAATGCAACGTTGTAGAAACATGTCTACCAATATTTGTTAATACACAATATTCTTACATATAAAAATATACAAAATACAGAACCTCTTGATCTTCTTGCCAAGAATCATTTTTTCCATTTTGATGTGTATTCATTTCCGAAAATCTTCCATCTTCATCAACGTTGATGGACGATCTTTGTTGATTGATCGTTTGTCTATCTGCGATAAGTTTACTTAACTTGTGCGGAATAAATCCATGTGCATTATTTGTATCTCCACTTCCAATTACGGAACCAGATGGATTTAAAGGGATTGGTGTAGATGGTCGTGAATTTGGTCCTACTGTGCCATTACCAAATGCAGTAAGAGCACGTACTGCGCAAGAACCAGTAGGTACTTGCCTCGTTGACATTTTTCGTAGATCCTGTACATAGAATTTTAAACATTGTATCGATATATTTTTTTCATTCTTGAAAGCTTTTAGGTATACCTTAACAGGAGTTGTTTCTGGAGTGGCTTCGACTGCGGCTTCCGGTGGAGATGTGCCGCTTTTATTATTATTAGGTGTTGAAGGAGCAGATCGTTGTTCATGAGATGTAACTGGAAACTGAGGACTATGTGGTGGCACTGACATACTTGGTGACCAGAACGTATCATCTTCACCATTGCTGATTTCTGATGACGTTATTCCTCCACTGATATTTATTGGAGTACACATAGAAGAGTAATCTAGAAAATATACTAGCTGCATAACTATTTGTATATTTATAATTATACATATATATTTTAACAAAACCTGCAAACCTAAGGGTGGCGTAGAACGTGAGTTTGCAGTACGAAATACTTCTTCTCGATATTTATCCAATGTAAAACGATCGCATTCAGCCATAACATCATGATGCTCCATCTTTTTCCATCTAAAAAATAACGGATAAATGATAAACAATAAATACAGAATATTTCCTCTAAATCATCATTACTTTTTGCGATATGAACTGTACCTAGCAGCAGAGATCTCGGTGTCTTTAGATGCAGTAACAAGTAAAGGATGCATACGCACTGAATCTAACATTGGTCTAATTGTATGGATAAAAGTAGCCGGTTGATCTCGTTGTTGTTGTTTTAAATATGAAATGAAGTTGCAAGGATACATGGCATACAATCTGTGAAATAAACTATACAGGCCCATCTACAAGAAATTCAAGAAATATCAATTACCTTTTTTCACCTTTGCACCAAAAAAAAAATAATGATACTTACTTGCAGATGTAATAAATATAAGTGATTTTTATCTATTGTCCCTGTTGCTGAAGTAAAATGCATAGGAGATGAAAACACCGATGATGATTGATGATGATAATAATAAGAGACTAATCGACCAAATACTTCAAAAATTTCTGAAAGGTACGGCCCTAAAGCAGCAGGTAACATCGGTAATAACATCACCAAAAGTAGAAGCGCACTCATGAGAGATAACATATCTGCCTCCATCTAAAAAAACAGATCAATTAAAAAGTTCATTGTTCATGCAATGTATTCTCTTGTTACTTTGCTAAAAACTGAACTTCACCTTTAGTAATTTAAGTAAATCCCGAAATAAAGTATGACTGGCAAGCTTGTATAACCAAGTTGGCTGACGACGGGCAATATGACCCAACAAAGTGAGTGTTTGAATTCTTTGGCTGCTACTCCCAGATTTGGAAAGGGCTTCGGACAAACGGTCTAAGAGATGCTTGTCGTGTGGATCACGAATGCCAGCTAATATTTCAACAGCTCTCAGAGAATTTGTGGACAAATAATAATCGAAAAGACCGTTTACCAGCCAATTGTCTTTTGCTGAAAAATTTAAGAGATCATTGACTTGAAGGAAAGAATCACTTCCAAGTACTTTCAAATTCGTAACTTTACTTACTAGATAAAAAAAAATCATGAAATATCTTTTTTATTTCTTCTACCTCCGTAAGTTTGTTGGATTCCAATAAATTGAAGAGATCACCTATGCTTATTGAGCTGATGTTCATCTTGATGGCTGTTGGTGTTCTATTACTGATAAACAAGATTCTTTTGTGACCGTCTGATCATACAATGGAAGTAAAAGTGGTTTTGCAAAACTGAATTTCATCCATTTGTCATTTGTTACGTAAAATGAGCTTCATTGGAAGCAAGGAGGATTTTGGAATACCTGTAACAAAAGTGATACAACAGTGACAGGTCTCATTCATCGACTGCACGCAAAAGGAGCAAAGATCTTTTGATTTCAAACAATCACGAGCTGTCAATTTCATATATAAATCGACATGTTAATTTCCAATGTTATAATCCTGAAAGTGTGAAATGAGCCTTTAACGATACGAATTCTCTGATCGCCGAGAGGAGAAGAGTTTTACGTAGAGTATTCGTCTATCGTTAATCTATGTTTCATTCTGTGTGTGTAAAAAAAAAGAATTAGTCGATTCAGTCCTATAATATTCAGAAAAAGGTCATTCGCGAGCGGTGTCTGCAAGAAAGAAATATTTTTTATAAATATGATTCCGACTTCCGAATGAAACGTCGAATTCCGATTTTCGTGGTTGTCGTATCGACGAAAATTATCGAGCCAACTTACCCGAAATTCATCGAGTACCTCGAGCAATTTTATGAGCTCTATGGCGACTGACACACCATCGCAGATATATCATAGACTGGTATGCATTGATATTACTACATACGAACAGCGCTACGATCGCTCAACAATTCTATTTACGTTCCGAAAGCCGCTCGAACTATCACCGACAGTCTTCTCTTCGCTGTGTTCTATAATACAGTAGAATGTTTCCACAACATATTATATTTTAGAATATTTTATAGTATATTTTAGAGCCGATTATTTTTTATTACTCTTAATTCATTTACTTTCAATTTAGGCTCTCCGTACGATTACAAAGTAAACTTCAATCGAACAAACGTTTCGATCTATCGATAGTTCATTCATCCGGAGTTCGTGCATACGAATATAAGAAAGCTCAGACAGAATTGCTGACTGTCGGCAATTAAGAAAATGTGATTGTAAAGAAAAGAAAGAAATTACAAATTAATTCTGTCATTTACTTTTTTTTTCATAAATAAAAATTGATCGATTTACGGACGCTGGGAAATAGTAGCTCCACGCAACGGTGAAACGATAGAATTAACCGCTATCGCCATCCTTGTCAGACACGCAACGCGCATATCCCTTGCACACTATTGCCTTTCTCATCGGGATGGGGAGAGGGGCATCTGTCGGATTTATCTAGAACCATTTCGCTGGACAAGACAACGTTCTGCCACTTATTAGATTCTGCATTTTTATCTTTTTGATTTTAAAATTATGAGATTTATTGCAATTGGAAATCACGCTGCTAATGATGCTAGAGGTGAAAAGTATACTGGGTGAAGACTGACAAGTTATGCCGAACGCTAAGAAAACGTATCGGCTCTTCCGTCTAGGTTATGTCTATTCTATGCCCCATGCCTTTTTACTGGCATCTTTACAGGGCAGTGCTAAACTGTGTTATGTAGAAAATATGGCGTAAAGTGAACGTCGCACATGTCTCTCAGTGATATCGGTAAGGGATCAAGTGTCGCATCGGGAATTTCTATATCCGACGTACGAGAGAGAAGTACATTGGCTCGCCCGTCACGTGATTGAAACATCTGAGAATGACTAACACAGAATTCGAAACGCAAGTTGTTCAGGTACAAGCCGCTTTGATAGTTTGAGATTGAAATAGGAACAGAGAAATATTTGGCCGGCCATTTCACGAAACGTTCTTGTTACGTTTGTTCCCGTTAATGCCGGATCAGTTAACATGACTGGGCATCAATTGAATGTTTCCGTTTCCATTAGGCCGCCCGATATCGTCCCCGAGTGGTGGGCAACGGTCTCTCATTACGGTCGTTGTTGAAATGGAAAAAAGCCCGTTCTAACTCGGCACCACTGGCACGAGAGCGCATTCCTATCTCCTGAGTTATTGCGCGCCTGATTTTCGCTCGTCTGGCCAGTCGCCTTCTTCATCGCGTAAACACGTCTGTCCACGACCGCGCTAACGCAGTCCGCTTTTCGCCTGTTGGTCATCGCAACGCGAACGCGCAACTGGTGACAAAACCGTGAGAATTAAAAAAAAAAAAGAAAAATACGTATATTTTCGTTGCTTTGGCGTTTCGTGGATTCTCCGTTTTGTGACTTGTTTATAGTATGTGTTGTTTCAATTGAGCGGGGAAAAAGAAGAAAAAAAAAAAGTTCTGTTACGCGACGACATTTAAAACCAAATTGTGCGAAATTAGCCCACGGAACGATTGGAATGGTTAAGTTGGATTCCATTCGTACAAAAACCGTAGTTCTTTTTTTTTGTATACGAAAAGAACGAATAGTCCTTTTGTTTGTGTTTGAAAGTAATGTAAGATGTTGACTTTTATCGCTATTTTCAGCGGCTGTAATAATACTCAAATAACTTGATGAATGAAGTTATTGGTGAAATGTAATTTAATACGTAATAATTCAATACTATATACATATTTGTGTGTCCGCACGCATGTGTGTGTGTGTGTGTGTGTGTGCGTGTGTGTGTGTGTGCGTGCGCGTGTGTGTGTGTGTGTGTGTGTGTGTGTGTGTGTGTGTGTGTGTGTGTGTGTATGTGTGCGTGCGTGCGCGCGTGTGTATACGTGTATACATGTATATAAATATGTGTATGTGCATGTATGCGTATGATACATACATATATATATATATATATATATATATATATATATATATATCATATGATATTTTGAACATATTTATTACATATATATATGTAACTTGATACAACAAGTTACAAGTTAAAATGTTAGTTTTAAAAATTTTCTAAAATGTTGGACTCAAAGGAATATTAATTGTAATTTTATGTTGTTTTTGTAATCTTTTTAGATTGAAATAATAAAGAGGTATATGTGGACTGTACTCTAACATATATATATTGCCAGTAAGTATTAAAAGTGACTACAATTTTGTTTAACAAAAGATTATAACATTGCACTATATTCATGAAATATTATTTGATATGTAGCAAAGTAATATTTGCTTCTTTTAACTTTTCATTAAGCGTAGTTTTTTCTAAGTTAATACGACTCGCTTTCATTTATTTGGCAGTCATATGAAACAGGGAAAAAAGAAAAAAAAAAGAAAGAGAAGTTAGTAGAATAAGGAAGTAGCAATAGAGCGACGAAGAAAGAGGAAAAGAAGGGGGAATACTGATGTCGGAGAAGAGAGCCATTTTCCAAGTCTTCGTTTAGACATTCTAAATATAACTGGAGGCTCTATAGGCTTTCCTTACTGTGTCATACTGAGCAGAGTAGTATCTCAATGCGTTGCATAGATCTTGCTCATTTTCTACCTTTAGTATGGCGTAATGCCAATTGTCTGAAAATTACTGATCCTGTTTGTAACGTTATTTTTAAATATTATGTTTGATAATTGAAAGTAATATTGTAATTATTTTTTCATGCATTTATGATAATACTTTAGTCTTTTTTTTGTTGATTTATAATTTTGATGTATATCAAATACACCTTTGAACACGTTCTAATTAATATATATTTGTTTAAAAATAACATATTCCTTTTTTAAGGAACCAAATAGCAATTGATGCTGTATAAGCTGAAACGATTGAATTATATAATTTCTTTAGAATGTATATAGGATACTATATTGCACTTTCATTAATATTTAGTGTATGTTCTTTTTAAACAGGAATTTCATTCAAATGTTACATACTCTGTTTAATTTTTTTACAGATCATGGTTTGTAGAGCAGGTCAAATATGTTTCATTCAATGCAATTTATCTGGAGTTAAAAATAAGATCTTTACTGCTGACAGACTTCTGCTTCATGAATCTACCCGTGGTGAGGATCTTTATGTTCATATTGAAGAGCATTGTCAAATACAACCAGACAGTTTTAAGTTGTATTTATTATCAAGCAGAAAATTGGTTAGTAATTACATCCCTTTTTGTCCTATTGTTAATGCAATCATTCATCAGGTTTACTGTTTTGTTCACGTAGAAGTTAAAGTTGTTTTGTTACTGTTAGATCGATTTATCTGAAGTGAAAGATAAAACAATGTCAGAAATTGGTGTGGATTTTTCTTTCGATCGAGAATCATCAACTGAACACAAGCACACACTTTTAGTTATGGATCCAACAGATATTTTGCAGAAGCAATGGCGCCGTCAGACTGCATATAATCCTCCGCCACCATCTCCCAATCATTCATCAGTATGGGGTGAAGATAATAATGTTGATTTTAAAAGCCTCATTAAGTCTGAAACATGTAAGTAATATTTACCTTTATGTTTTCATGATAAAATACGTATTACTATTAAATATTTATATATTTTTTTAAGGCTATGTTGGCTTAGTCAATCAAGCAATGACATGTTACTTAAATAGTTTATTACAAGCATTATATATGACTCCTGAATTTCGAAATGCATTGTATAATTGGGAATATGTAGAAGGATCAGAAAAAGATGAAGCTAATAGTATCCCATATCAATTACAAAAGCTATTTTTAAATTTACAAGTATAAACACTATTTTTATGATTAATGACAGCATGATTGTGTAAAAATATTTAATAAAAAAATAAATTTTTGAATTTATAGACATCGACAAAATCGGCAGTAGAAACAACAGCACTAACAAAGAGTTTTGGTTGGGATTCTACAGAAGCCTGGCAACAACATGATATTCAAGAACTTTGTAGAGTTATGTTCGATGCATTAGAACAAAAGTTTAAAAATACAGAACAAGCTGATTTGATAAATAGACTTTATGAAGGTATATATATCTAAAATATTTAAGTACATTAAAAAAGAGTTTCTAATTTAATTTTCATATTGTTAGGAAAGATGATTGATTATGTTAAATGTCTTGAGTGTAGTACTGAAAAATCAAGGGAAGATACTTTTCTTGATATACCATTACCAGTAAGACCTTTTGGAAGTAATGTGGCATATACAAGCGTGGTAAGTTTGTACAGGATATTTGTAAAAGTTGATGCCAAACTTTAGAAACATATAGTGCTAGAAGTTTATTACCAATTTTTACAATCACTCTGTATAATTTTATATTTTAATATCTCAATTAAATTTATATGTATGTAAATTTAAATGTGTACATTCATAATAGGAAGAAGCTTTAAGAGCATTTGTCCAACATGAAATTTTAGAAGGAAGTAATCAATATCATTGCGAAAAATGTAATAAAAAATGCGATGCTCATAAAGGATTAAAGTTCACAAAATTTCCTTATCTTCTGACGCTTCATCTTAAACGATTCGATTTTGATTTCAAAACCTTCCATAGAATTAAACTTAATGATAAGTGAGTGTATTGTAAATTGTTGTTTACAGTTCTTTATTAGTCTTATACTTTCATACTAAACTTTTAATTTTAGGGTTACTTTTCCAGATATATTAAATTTAAATTCTTTTATTGCTTCTATGCCAAATCAAGAATCTCCGAGTATTGATGAAAATATTGGTTTAGCGAAATGCGACGATAATTCTATAACAGATAGTGGTACATTAGATGATGATTGTCCTCCGTGTGAAAACAGTCTTCCTAACAGTAATCATTCAACAAATCACGACCAGGATGATGATGAAGGTATATTGATTCCACACATTATGTGCATGTTATGATTAACATCTATTTAAGTAGTTTATTTTTAAGCATAGATTATTTTTAGGCATAGATATGAGTAATGGACCTTCAACATCGAATTGCACCGTGCATAATCATGAAAATGAAAAAGATCGTAGCAATAATGTAAAAGGACCTTATAATTATGAGTTGTTCTCAATTATGATTCATAGCGGTAGTGCTAGCGGTGGTCATTATTATGCTTATATAAAAGATTTTAGAACGAATGAATGGTTCTGTTTTAATGATCAGAATGTAACCCAGGTATTTGAGAACATTATAAAATGCTTTTAAAAAAATAGTATTTGTACATATAGTTATATTACAGATAACTCACGATGATATTCAGAAAACGTATGGTGGTGGTTCAACTAGGTCATATTTTAGTGGAGCTTATAGCAGTACTAATGCGTACATGCTCATGTATAGACAAATTGATCCTATTCGTAATACTTTGCCCATGCAAGTGCAAGATTTTCCAAAACATATACAGGCAAGGAAAAGTAGTATAATGCAAAATGTAATATTCATATCGTGCTTTTCTAATATTCCACGTACTACTATTTCACTTTAGGAATTATTGAAAAAAATGAAGGAGAATGAAGACAATGATAGAAAGAGTCGTGAAAGAGATTTGGCTAGAGTAAAAGTATATTGTCAGCATCCTAACGAAGATAAAAAATTACATTGTAGACTTTCCTTTTCGCCTAATGCCACTTGGGCTGAAACGACGAAGTATGTTTATGAGAACTTTTGCTTAGAAAGAATGGTGAGCTTAAATCAGTGTCGTTTAGTTGCTTACGACCACAACAATGACTTAATTATGACTAGTTACGAAGGTAGAGAACACGAAACATTTGCAAGTATTTGGGGTAATCGAGTGACTCGCTATAGTTTACTATTAGAAATACGTGATAAAGATCAAAAATTCGAGCCACATCTACGAGGTGGTATGTATTTAATTTTACGTATGCACCTACATGCTATCAATAAGATGAAATAATATTTCCTTGTTATTTGGTAGGTATTGTAACTAAAGTGTACGTCGTCGATGTAGCTAGGAAGAAGCTTATTGAAGGGCCACAAACTGTACGAGGTTCGTTTACACAAACAGTGAAAGAATATAAGCAGGTAGTAGGAACAATGTTTAATATAGATCCAGATGACATCAAGCTAGTTATACGAAAACACGGAACAGATGCGATACTTGTACAGAACGACGATGCTATATTAGCGGTTGCAGACTTTTATAACTTGATTAAAGTTTTCGTATGTACTTTGTATGATGCCGAGTGTAATAAATCCTACTTCGAAACAACAATATCTGGCATTGCTGAACAGTTAGAAAACATTATAACATTACGTATAAAGTTACCTCCTAATCCAAGTAAAGGTAAGCGATAATCATAATTATGTTAAAATTGATATGATATTTACTAAAATTATAATTGCATGATGTTACATTTTGCCGAATATAGAAATGTTGGAAGAATTAAATATTCCAATGTTAGAAGAAGCAAACAAAGATAAAGAAAAACCTATGACTGACAGCCCATCCAAAGCGAGCATTACTGAAACGCATCGAGATAACGGTACAAAATGTAACGAAACTTTAAAAAGCGGAAAACTTGTTGAAGATGCTCCAATAAAAAATGCAAGTCCACAGTTAGGAGAGGGTGAAGAGTGGCATACTCCTGAACAAAGTAACAGCGAAGACAGTAGTCTCAGCGATAGTGACAAAACTTTAGTTGGAGATGCTCCAGGAGACGAAGACTTTCAATTACCATATCTTTCATCGAGTACAAGTAATCGAGCTATTAAAATGTTGAATCAGGTTGGACTCGAAAACTGGGACAATATTATCGACGATTCAGAGTATTATTTTAAAGCCACTCCATGTACTAATCATAATGAGAAATGTATGTATTTTAAATTTGTTTTATGAAATATTCGAAATTGCAAAGATATTTAATGATGATTACTTTGGTCATAGTTTTGAAAGTATTAGTGGATAAAAGAATGATATTCAATACTTTGAAGAAAAACTTAGAGCCATACGTTGGTGTACCCGCAGAATATTTTAAAATTTGTCGTTACTTTGATGAATGTAGTGAATCAGAGTGTAGCTGTTTACTTAGTCAACTTGTTTCTTATGAGGATGGAGAAAAACTTTGGATAGAAATAGGACGAGCTTTACGTAATGGTGAATTTACAGTAAAATTACATCAGTTTTCCCTTGACTCGGCCGAGGTATGAATACCCAAATTATTGAGACATTTTTATAAACATTTTTTTCTCTTTTCTTAAATAATAGTGTTTCTATTTTACATTTTTTATAGGGCAAATTTTTGTTCGAATGGATCGTTTCAGAAGATATGACTGTCGGACAGGCGAAGAAAGAAATTCTTGCAGAAATGAAAAGAAGATATAACATAGAAATACCGTACGAACGATGTCGATTAAGGGAAAAGTGCTTCGTGTCACCTTCAAAAGTACTTTTAGATCATCAAAAGTTTAAGGATTTTCAATATTATTCGCAATTCGAAATGATTGTACAAGAGTTACCTGATAAGGATCCAGTTACCAATAGCAATCAAGTCATTATATTTGTTCGACGTTGGACAAATTTTATCTCAAAAATTCATCTTGGACCACCTCAAGAAATCGTATTAGATGAAACAACTATAGAAGAAATGATGAAAAAGGTAAGTGAATTGGGACTGTTGTACATTTCTTACAAAAAACTAAATCAACAATTTCAATTTAGTTGTCTTTAATATCGGATATACCTGAAAAATATATAAATATTATAAGAGGAAAAGGTTCAGTACATATGCCTATTATACGAATTGAGAATGATCAAGACTGGATTGGATTAACTGTTGGAGCGGAATTTAATCCTGAGGATGGTGCTCTGTTTTTATATAGGTACGTATTCAATAATTATTACACAGATATATATTAATAGATATCATAATTACCAATTAAAAGATATCATAATGAGATATAAAAATAATTGATTTGTCAAATTTACGTTTAACAGAGATAGCAGAGAAACTTCGCAACCATCATCCCAAGAAGAGTACAATGATATCGCAATTCGAGAAGTATCACCTTTTTTACCACTTTCCTCTGCGTCTCGTTACAATGCACGTAAAGAGAAAGCGCTTAGAATATATTTGGATGGTGAATGATCCTCTATTGAATATAAGTACTCTGAAAAACAATTGTTAAATAGGTATGTGTGGGAACATGAAACGTTTGCGTACAAAGTGATTACATCGTGTCAGGTATTTGTGGAATCGAGTACTCAACAATTACAAAATATTCTGTGCTTCAGTAAGTCTTCAATATTTCAAAGCTTCCTTATCTTTAAAGCTTTTTGGTTCTTGGAACCGATCAGATTCGTAAAATTCCTCGAATTTGTGAAATATTACACGTTACCGAGAGATTTTAGACCCCGATTATCTCGCTTCATTTTGATGTGTTTCGAGACTATAAGGATCATAAAACTCCCAATAACGTATGAATTATTGAGTTACAGACTCTCATTCAAGAGCACAAATACTGGTGAAAATAATGAAAGTGCTAAATAGGAGTAAATTACAAAAGAGAAGGGAAAGAAATTGAATTGCTTGGTGATAATCCGAATTTAAACTATGGACTTACGATACGTGTGTGTAACTTATATATATATATATATATATATATATATATATTTAGAGCTCCTGCAGCTACATTATTTTCATAAACTGCTTGATATATTTCTTAATCCTAAGAATTTTGATATTTTCACATATCTCTGTATCAAACGTTTTTGCCAATCGTCTTGTTTAAAATGTTAAAGAATTTTAATGTCGAAATGCAGCACAGAGTATATTCATTTGTTGATTAAAAAAAAGAGAGAGAGAGAAAAAAAGAAAGAAAGAAGAGAAAAAAAACATTTATCTGACACAACAATAATTAACCCTTTTAATGCCAGTATAGGTTAAATTACATTTTACAATATAATATGTAATATCACGTCTTGAGTTCAATAATTTGATAGTAGTAGCGTCTCTATTTATTTGGAAATTACTACTTAAAAATAAGTGCTTGTTATAATTTCGAATATATTAAATATATATTTTACCAAGTTTATTGATAATTTTATATTTTGTATTATATAATTTTACATTTCACAATACTTGTTCACATATAAACTTGGTGTCATTACTATCAAGTTAAAAAAAAAAATATTTATCGATATGAACATAAAGATTCATTATGATCAGGCATGTATCCTATACAGTCTGTTTTAATTTATTTAATTATCTATGTTTATTATTCATTGCATATTATGAATATGTAAAAATCTGTGCCACTAGAAAACAGAAACCAAAATATACATTTAGCCATTTTTTGGCATTGCTGCCATTTCCTACAAATCAAGTTTTCAATGAAAATAAGAGATTCTTGGAAAGAGGTCCACTAAATTTACATTTTGTAGATCAATGCTTGTAAATAATAAAACTTATGAATTAAATATTGATATCTTTCTTCATATCAATATCACCGTAATATAAACAGAAATATATATACATATAAAAATATGTTTTATATTAAAATGTACGATAATGCAATGCATGCACGTAGCACCATCATCCTTTTTGCATTTATCAGCAGTTAAGTCGGCATTTTTTTTTTTTTTTGCTAATTCCACGCTGTTAGAAAATTTTTGGTGCTGAAAGGGTTAAATACGAAGTTGTTAATCTCTGTCACTATTGGAACGTTTTGATAGACTGTCCAAGACTTACCTATATTATTTCTTTGCTTCATCACTCGCGATGAGTGCATTGAATTAATTAATCAACAATCGATAGAGATATTGAAAATTCATTAGATTAAGAAAAAAAAAGGGAGAAATTTATGATACATAATATATATGAATGTTAGCTTTTGAGATACTGATATCGATTGTTGCATGACAATTCAATAATGCTCTCACAAATTTTCAATATATAGTTGTAATTTATATTTATGGTATATTTGTTACGTGAAAGCCTAGTTCAAATTGTTCGTGTATGATTATGCGATGACTTGTTATAAACATGACAATCTAGATGTTTATAGAATAAAGAAAAACTGTAAAAATCTTGTTAATGCATATCATTAATGACAATTGAAGAAATTACGTAATTCTTATCGATTACATTTTGATTTATTAAATTCATCAAAGTTCATCATTTTATTACCAAAATAGCGTGAGTGATTTAATTACGTATAACAATATTCAGAGAAAAATGAAGAGAAATGATGAAATTTATCTTTTCCAATGTTTTATCACGAAAACGAATTTAAAACGTGGAAATTAATTAACTTGAAAAATTATTCTCGGTAGTTTCGTAGTTTCTTGTTCAATAATTGATTACTTGGGTTTCTCTTTATATTATCTTGCATCTTGTTTGTAATTTGTAATTTAAACGAACTAGGCTTCAATATTGTTTAATGATTGTTTTTGTAATTACCAAATATTGGAACAATGTCCTTTGTGCATAATAGTGGGTATGCGCGAATAATAAATTTTGAAATTCATAAAATTTTTAGGAAATTTGAAAGAAAAGGAATACTTACACAAGAAAAGAATACTTTAAATTGATATTTTTTATATTTATTTGTAGTAACTTAAATTAATAGTTCATAAGACTGCAAATATTTCATAACATTTCAACTGAAGTTCTGAAATTCTTTTCATTTAGATAGCGAACATATTGTTTAATTGTTACTTTTAAAATTGTCTCAATCAAAAGATATCTTTGTCATTGTAAGATCTACAGGGTGTCCCGCGACTCGTGGTCGACCGATCGGAAAAATTTATCAAGTACACGTGTAATTTTTGACGAAACATATTCAAAGTTTATTTTCTTTAACACGTCTTAAACGAACAAAATTTTATTCTTCGTTTTTTTCTTTACTTTTGCGTGTAGAATATCTTCGTCCCTGTCCAGTATCGAACTAGTCAAATTCAAGGGTAATTGATAAATTTTTAAACTTGATTTTCTTAAAAAACGGAGGTTTTAATGTACAAATTTTATTCTTTCTTTTCAACACTTTTACACGTAGAATCACCTTCTGTTGACCACGAGTCGCGGGGCTCCCTGTACAAGGTTTAACATTTCACTAACTTTCTTTTGATATTTGCCTGTACCTACTGTACCTACTACTATCTTAAGTATTTCTTAAATATTTAAAAACGGACGTGAGTATTTTTCTGTCTTTTCGACTATTGTTTTGAAAATATTTACGTGTATTTATGTTATAACAAACGACGTTAAAAAAGATTATATTTATATCCTTTTTGCGGATAAGCCCAACGCCCTAAATCACCGCGAACTTTATGAAGTGTTACGGTTATGATTGTAGTTTCTATCGGATTCTTCACCACCGACGATACAAGTGTTGTCCTTATGTATTATACACTACAATTACGAATCAAATTATGTTTATATAATTATTAATAATTGAATACTGAAGTGACTGAATTTTGTTGTTTGAATTTACCGATGTTTTTCTCCTCTTCCGCCGATTGTTGCGCTCGTTAATTTTTAATATGATTTTCTGCGTGAATCGTTTGCAATGGACTGAATAAATATTAAAAGTTGAAACTAGCTATTTTTTTTTATTCAGCTTTACTTGTTCTATGTAACATTTAGCGCCTTATAGAAGATATAGATCATCAATCATTTTGATAAAAAATGGTCGCAGTTCTTCTGTAAAGCGATTTATGTACAATACAACGTAGGAATGTTTTTACAAATATATCGAGTGTTTGTACACGAATATTTGTTTGTTTTGTAACAATTTTGTAATGCATTGTTTAATTTCATTTGAAGGAGATATTTATATTCCAAGATTTACATCACAAAAACTCAATTAAATATGTTACAAAAATAATGTAAAGATATACGACAAAAATTTAAATATTTTTACATTTACGTTACAACTAACGTTAATTTAAAATCTCTTCTAGGTTCGAGAAAAACTTATTCTCGAGAAGTGTGCATTGTTTGTTTCATAGTATTACTATAAAGAAAAATAAGTTCAAAATCCACAGAGCAATGAGTTTTGCTCATTTTTATTTTCATGCTTGCCAACGTACGCGGCAAAATTTTAGATACATTGAACCAACGAAGTAAAGTGTAAACATTGACTCTGAATGTTTCTTTAAAATCTTTGCGCGGATCAAGAGAAATTTCTACTTGTTTCTATATTACATGCAAAATATGGTATACCTACATTTTCCATCGAATTTAACTGAAGAAGAATTGATGTTGCAAGCGAAGTACAATAAACTTAAAAGAAAGGTATACGATAGGTTATGTTTATACATTTTAATACATAGATAGTAAGTTTGTAAGATTTTTTGCTGTAAATTATTTATGGTTTGTAGAATTATGTCAAATTATATTTAAATTAGTTGAACGTTTGTTTTAAATCCTTCAGTATATTACAATAAAACGTATTGGCATGTTATTTTTTTGAGCTTTGTTAATTCTTGTATAATTTTGTGTATTATATTTAATATAACTTTGTGTATTTTTAATAGAAAAAGGCACTACAAGACTTAAAAGCACCAAAGCAAGAAGTTGAACGAATACCGCAAGCACCGAAACGGCCTACAGAAGCTAGAGATGCTAGAGAAGTTGCTAAGAAGTTGATAAAGTCTGGAGTGATTACAGCTCCGAAAACTCCTAAACGGCCAGAACAGTCATTTAAAAGACCGCGTGGGTTAGTAAGAAAGTTGAACAGTACAGAAAAGACAATAAGCTCTTATCAGCCATTCTCAGCCACACAAATGGAAGAAGAAGAAACAGAGACAGTAAGGCCAAGAGTTAAAGATTTGTATGATAGTTTTGTAAGTGCTCAAGACACAGAGGATCGCACCAGTAGAGACGTTCAATCACCATCTAAGCAAGAAATAAAGCCAAGAGCTGGAAATACAATATTTGTGTGTGGCTACAAGATATCAGAGGATTTTCTAAAGAAGCATTTTCAAACATTTGGGAATATTATAAATATTTCAATGGAAGCAGAGAAAAAGTAGTTGTTACCGTTAATTTCAAACATTTCATTGTATTCAAAGCTTTGGATTTGCATTGTTTGTTTTATTTGTTCTTTTAGCCGTGGATTCGTTACGTTTGACAAAACAGAAGCTGCTGAAAGAGCAATTAGCGAGATGGATGGCAGTATGGTATCTTCCATTCAGTTGAAAGTATCACTGGCACGAAGGCAACCCATTATAGAATCTATGACTGACGCCACATCCAGTTCTATGTGGTCGCCGATCGCAGCGAATTATTCACAGAAAAGTGCACATAAAGATAGGAGAGACCTGAAAGTGTACGAGGAAGATCTTTTTATGTGAATGCAGTATTTTTTAATGTTTTTATACGTTTTTTTGGGGTATATTGTTAAATTTACAATATTCGAAATTTTCGTTTAAAATAAAATTGTACATAGACTTTAATCTTTGGAAGATATCAAAAAATATTTTTTTCGAATTGTGCACCTTAATTGTTACGATGCCGCCGCTATATTCGTTACTAGTCAAATGGCCACGCGAGATACAAAACATTGTCTTATTTAACATTGTTTTTTCGCGTGTTATTTCTTGTTGATCATTCATCAATGGATAACACATCGTATTTCAACTTTTTTCTACGAAGTTTCCGTGTTGATAAAAAATAGTTGTTGGAAAACTTGTTTTTGGTAATAGATATTTATAATTGAATTATATATATACATACATATGTACATATGTACATATACACACACACACACACACACACACATACACAAACACACATTGTTTTTATACATATTCATTACTAAATAACTAAATACAAGTATTTTCGTAGCAAATTATGTGCAGGTATTGTTTCCTTCACATTTGTCAGTCAATACAATAAATATTCATCTGACAAAAGTTATTCATTTGTTAATCGATTGTCTGTAATTCACACATATTCAAAACATAACAAACGTTTAATAATTAATTTTATCAGAGAACAGACCCAATCATTTAACTGATCAAATTCATATATATATATATATATTTATTTATTTATTGCTCTAGTGCAGGTATTAGGTCCATATTCTTGTTACTCATCGTTCGTAAAAATAAAATGGCCCTTATGCGTGTACAAAATCACTTCACGACAACCGTCAATTGAAATGGATATAACAGCATAGATTCTGCTATGATTCTCTCCCAATTTTCTTTCTTAGCTTATTATTTCGGCGGGTTAAAATAATCCCAATGATGATGATGTGTAACTGTTCGAGGATTACTGAAGAAAAATATCAGCAAGCCGGCAACCAGAAGTAACAGTGCACACAGCGTTAATTCCACTTCTCTGATCTTCTCCCTTGATTCCTGGCCTATCATGGACGACATATATCCCACAAAATGTCTCATAACTTTTAAACCAGCTAATTGAAGAACTCTGATCAATTGTCTAGTACTGTCTGTGATGCTTGGCTCTGTGTCAGGATGAAGGTTGGCCAGGGATAAAAACTGCGACGGGACTTGTGAAACTGGAAATGCTATGAGATGAGTGCCTCCGATAGGAAAGGAGGATATTGGCGATTGGGATGATTCTCTTTGGCTCTCTCTGTCTGATTGGTCAGCATATGAAATGTAGGAGATCACGGCACGTTGCGGCTGTATTTCGCTGGTACTGCCGTGACTTGCGACACTGTCTGGTGTATCCGGAGTCACAGAGATGACAGGCGGTAGTGATCTAACTGGAGAGGCAGTTTGTCGTGTTCTAGGGATACCAATGGGGGACGGTGACCTGGACCTTGATTTTCGTGTCTTCCTTTCCCTAATTTCTGGCAAAGTCTCTTTGCCCTTTTGGTCTAACGTTGAAGATTCTTGGGGCTCTGGCAGTTTAAAGTTGGTAGTGGTAACCGCTGGTTCGCTTCCAGTTCCGGTCAGACGATCCGGAAACAGCCTGAATTTTGTGCTTTCTTCGGTCGTTACAACCGAGGGAGAGGATACGGGGGATTCTTCCAGTTCCTCAGTAGCATCCGGGCTCAATGAAAAGGAGGTTTCTGTATCTAGAATTTGTAAGGACTTATCTTCAGTACCCTGGACGATTAATAATGTTTGTGTGCTAGGAGTATTTTTGTCGTTCGGTACTATTTGTGAAATTGCTAATGTGTGTGTCGATTCTTTGTCCTCTACCTGCGCGATCGATAGTGTGTGTGTGCTTGATATATCCTCTGTTTCTTTTTTAACAACCTTTTGTTCCTCGTTTTTTGGTTTCTCCTCATCTGCGTCACGACGGATTAACTCTTCGTCAGACTTCCCGTCGACGCTTTGCCTTTCCGCAAAGGAAATGTTTGTCTTCCTCTCAATCGTCTTGTTCTCCTCCCTCTGACTTTCAATCCTGGACACAGCCACAGTCTCCAAATGGCTCCTTATAGCCATCAATTCTCTAATGATAGAAGGAGACAGACTCTCCGCCATGCTGCCACCTATGTCCTTCAACTCGGATGCAGTAATGACTAACGCATCCATTTCAGATGTAACGATCTTACTGGCATCAATTTGAGAAACGCTCAAGCGATCCACTCTCAAATCGCCAACCTCTAAATTACTGATTCGTATAGGCTCATCTGGAAAGAGAGCTGATCTAATTGATTTTAAATGCGCGTCTCCGTCACTATGAATTGGTTCGCCTAAATGTGGCGCGGACAAATGTCTATCTTCGAAAGCTTCCATTTCTCTGGTTGGCGATGGAGACTTTAATGAGACGGTGTCGTAAGACGGTTCCGGTTGTTCATCCTTGCGTAATCTTTGAGACATTGGTAGTGGAGGAACGGGCGGTGTGCTCGTAATCGATGGACTGGGTATTCTCTCCGTGGATATCATAATCTGAGAACCAGAGCTGGATGGCGCTACAACTAGTTTTGCTTGTGTTACTTCTTCCTCTATCACCATGTCATCAGGCAAAGGGTCTGTCTGCGTGGCAATGGTCGTTTCCATAGCAATTTCTTGTGCCCCATGCGTGGACCTTTCCGTGGACCTATCTTTTCTAGATCTTGGCGGTCTGGGCGGAGCCGGCAGCGGTCGCCCCTGCATCTTACTCAAAACTTCACTGCTCCTGAGATCTTTCTGTTCTCCGTCGTCAGAATCGATTTCTATGTAAGGAGCAGACGCTTGCAACGTCAGATCGTAAGTATCATCAGTTAGTATACTAGGCTCTTTGGATCTAACTGGACCGAGAGTACTGTACGCTCTTTGGGGACGTTTTGGAGGAATGGGTCTTGGAGTAGTAGAAAACTTGTCTCTCTTTTTTCTCGGAGGAGGAGGTCTAGGTGGCTTTTCTCGTTTCTCTATGATGGCATAATCTATCAATTCCCTTCCTAGGTCGACATCATCCCGGGGAATATCCTCCTCTACGTAACCAGCTTCCGGCAACGATTCCGCACCGTGAGATGTCCTATCTTCATCCAGCGCTACAGAAGTTCCTCTAGACCTGGATCTTCTTTTTGGCGGTATTGGTGCTTGATCCATGTATTCATTTTGAAGTCTCGTTGCAAGTTTTTGAATATTCTCCTCACTTGTTGCCATGATTTCTTCAGCTCCGTATATTGCTTGTTTTTCCAGTTGATCTGTGGTCATTATAGGCGGCAATAGAAGAGGTTTCTCAGGAATAGAATCACCAGCCCATTCGGTGTGCCCGTTACAGATAGCTGCCATTTCGCCGTTCCTGCGCTCAGGTTCCTTACGCAATCGTTTCCGACGAGTCGGTACCACAGGTGGCGGTGACGGTGGACGAGAGCTATCCGCAGACAGCTGCGACTGGCTATGTTGCAAGGATTTTGATTTTCTACGCATAGGTTTCACTACTACAATATCGTCCAGTGGTTCTGTTGGAAGTTCCGCGGGTTCTCCTCCTGTTTGGTAAACTACTCTGTGCCTAGAGTCACTTCTGGTTCGCTCACGAAACTGTTCATCCGCAGACTCGCTTCGACGAGCTCTGTTCGGATCCCTTTTCGGCCTAACTGGTAGTATCGCATCGTACGATTCCACGGAACCTTCCTTTTGCTTTCTTATCGATCTTCTTCTCATGGGACGTTGCGGAGGGATCACCATTTCGTCGTCGGCTAAAGCATTCCCTTCTGATCTCAAAGCGTCTCTGATTTCGCTGGTCAAGTATTTGCCAAAATTCATGTCACCCTGGCTGAGTCCACTTTCTCGCAGGAAGAATTCGTCAGAGTCAATTTCTTCGATAACTCCACGTCGACGTCGATCACAGGAGCTGGTACTCGAGTGTTGTTGTTCTCTGTCCGATTGTGCGGATGATGGCTCCACTTCCTCGTCCTCGTCCATCTCCTCTTCATATTCTTCTTCTTCGGACGGTGTTTTGTGCACTCCGTATCTTCTTGGATCCATCATTGTGAAAGATTCTTCGTATCTCTCTTCTTGTCTGGCTCGAAGAACCTCCTCCAGTGATCTGGACCTCGGGATGGATCTGAATTCTTCTCTAGGTATCTCTTCCTCTGGCCTCCATTCTTCCTGATCCATTTTCTCGTCCTTTTCTTGGTACATCTCTTCCTTGGTTGGATACAATCTGAGATTCGACTCTTCTTTATCCTTGTCATACAATTCTTCTTCCGTTCTAGAAGCTCCCAACTTCGGATGTGGTTGACGATCGGAAATCTCTGGTGATTCCTGTTCGTAGTCCATGTACTGAAGCTCCTCCTCCTTGCGTCCCTCCTCCCAGGGTATCGCGATTGCTCCAACCTCGCTAATAGATAATCTAGGTTCCTCCATGGATGGATGCTGCCAAGGTTGAAACCGTTCTGCTGCGGTTTCTCCGTTCGATTGATTTTCGTCGCCGAAAGCACTGGTCCTGTGAAACCTCTGTGTCCATCTGTCTACTCTCTTACTGACTCGCGGGAAAGTAGCGCTTTCCGCTGACTGTGCTCTTGAATCTTTCGGCGTCGAGGTCGCGTATTCGCCCCTGTTCTTCGACTTTTTATCGAACATTCGCGGGTAAGTGGAGAAGTCGAAGATATTCCTCTTGGAGCCGACTGTGGAGTCTGTAGACCGTTGCACGTGTACGGGGGATTTCTTACGAGTCAGAGCGTTAGGCAATCGAATGTTAGGCTTCTTAATGCTGAACTTCGCTTTCTCAGGAAAGTTGAACCTCGGCCGTTCGGGCAATTGAAACTTCGATTTATCTGGCAAGAACCTTGGACGATTGGGTAAGCTGAACCTGGGTCTCTCTGATAGGGAGGATCGTATCCTGTCCATTCGACTCGGTCTCTTTTCGGATCTGGACTTGTCCGAGCGACCGCTGCTTGTCGACTTGGCTTTCTCTGGCTTTTGTCGCTCAGCGAAGGCAAACGTGGATCGTTGGATGTTCCTTAGACGCGAACGTAGTTTGCCAGCCTGTGTTTTTAGCCGTTGGGGTAGGCCGCGGGCACTGCGACGAAGAGGAAGCTCCTCCAATGCCAATGAGTCTACCTGAAATAAAAAGTTTGGCATGATTGATTCGTCGAACAATGGAATGGACTTTCCTTCACGTGGGCATCGAAAATAGATGCGGATAACGTTGCAGAGATGCTTGAGGTTCATCGCGAGCTATCATCTTGTCGATAGTCGATTGAGTTTCATTGGATTTGACGCAATAGAATTCTCTTTTTATGCAGCGAGAAACGTCACGTGATAGGTTGTAGGAATGATCAGGAAGAAAAAGAATTTGGAGAAGTCGGTTTGCAAGGTAGGAGATAGAGTTAGTTAAAAATAGTACCTACCGAATGAGTGAAAATAGAAGAAAAAGCGAAAAACGGAGAAAAATCTTCTATTGCAGAAGTGAGATATAATGATAAAAACAGGATCTGACGAATTAAAATCATTTACACGATCGACTTTAATATCTAACTGTATAATTAAATAATATTCATATTTTAGTATTTTCTGCAATGTCATTCTTATCAAATATAACAATATTTTTTATTCATACAACTTGACAAGTGAGTAAGTTAATAAACTTCACTATTTTCCTTTTTTCGTGCTAATGCATTTCATCGATGTTCCTTAAATTTCCAAAAAAAAAGTACGATCGTAGTCAAGTCAGAAATGGAAATATTAAGAAACTATTTTTTCCCGAATACATTCTTCCTTCTTTCTTTGACATTCTGTAACGTTAATTAACTAAAAAAACTTTCGAGTTCGTGGAGCGGAAGTTATTCTATCTCGAAATAGACCTTGTCTATCCTTATCTGTCAATTATTACTTTTTCGTAAACCAGAGCTTCGAGCGTGTTGCGTAATCAACCAGATGCACGTCGAAATTCGTCGATGATGAATTCACGGTGCGTGAAGATAAGTTTCGTAGTTTCTCTAAATTTCGGAATCTAGAATTTAGAATGACGTTCTTTAAAAGCAAAGGCCCTTAATGTCTTTCATATATTTTCTCCACTTATTTCATACGTATAAGTAAATGTCAAAAATTAATAACGAAGACATTCTGCGAAATTTTCTACAAAGTTATAGCTAAACAAAACTGAGGCAATCCACTTAAAGACTTCACGATTATTATTACGAATATTTTTCAGGAATCCACAAGAAACATCGAGAGAAGATTGTACAACGAATATGGAAAGCCTAAGTTTTCTGGAACGTTTGCGACGTTTGCATAATGGTTCTCGGACAATGACACGTTGGCTTCATGCTTTTTATACGCGTGTTTTCGCTAAATATAGCGCCCTAGTGTGCGGGACAAACGAATGAATAGCGCGACATTCGTCGATTTGTGCTCGTTTTGGAAAATTCTTCTTTCGATCGATGTGCATCGAATTACTTTCTTAAAAAAAGAAAAAAAAAATAAAGGAGAAAGATTCCAAATCAAGATAATTGTTAATACAATTGTTATTGTTTACTAATTTATTATTTTAGATAAAGTATCAGTTGGTAAATCTGAGTCTAGACCAAGAAAATTATTGATTTTAAAGTTTGGCTTAAAAGTGTTTGCTACTTTGACCTAAGGCAAGAAGGTTAAGAAAGTATTCTTGCTAAATGAAAGCTCGTTATGTATATATAGATATTCAAAAAATTTTTGTGCCATATATATTATATTTTCTAAATGGAAAATATTTCAAGTAGATCAAATAGTTTGGAAAAGAGAAGCGATTCTTTTTAGACAAGGTTGAACTTTTCGTAAATACATTGAAAAAGAATAAATTTTTCAGGATAGCTGATATTTTTAATACTAAAGAGTGTAGTTTTAAAAATATGAATTCATCGTGTCAAAATAATTTCCACGCCTTGCTGACTCATCCTTGTTCATGTATGAAATACTCAGAAACTGTGTCTACTCGAGTCTTCCAGTTCTAGTGACCTACTGTCACTGCGTCATCAGTATCATTGGAAATGATTAGTTACACCTGCCGCGGCGTATTTTATTCTTAGATACTATTTATAATTTCGGTAGTAATTACCAAATGAAACCAGTAATTAAAAAAATGAGTGTATTAAGTTAATAATATTCAACAATATTCAATAATACTAATTCAACAATAATGATTCGATAAAGGTATTTATTAATAGTCAATACTGCTAGTTTAAAAATAGTCAACAATATAAAAACAATCAATTCCTAATAGTGAAAAGTTGGCAATACTTAACGACACTAACTAAAAGATACTGGATAATATAAATTCAAATACTGTTCGGTATTTCTAGAAAGTTGATCATGATTAATGTCACTCGAGAATATTTTGAATGGTAAAACAAAGCTCAGAAGTTACTATAATAATATTGCCTTTTCGGTATCTAAAAATCCTCAATATGTGTGTCATATATCTTCTAAGTTAATAATAATTCATTTAAAAATATTTGAAAAGAAAGGAATATAATATAAAAATTATATAACATTTAAAAAGAAAGAAATATAATATAAAAATTATAAAATATAAATAAATATATAATTAAATATATATATTAAATAATTTATGTAATATATAATTAAATATATATATTAAATAATTTATATAATATATTATATTAAATTATAGAATATAATATAAAAATTATATAAAATAAAGGATCACATAAAAATGATTAGAAAATGACTCACTTGACTAGTGTTGATTTCGCCATCAGTCCTGGACTCAGTGCCCGGTGTAGAAGCGTTCAGGAACCGTTCTTCGAGTCGCTCCTGCAATTGCTGCGGGGTCTCCAATTCTTCGGAGGTGTCGCCGGTTTCCATAAGTTCACGACCCTCCATTGCGGTGTCCTCTATTTTGCCATCCAACGGGAGGACCACGTCACCCGCCCGTGTCAGCTCCGGCGGTAGCCGTGTCCGGTCGTCAGTGCTGTCGTCGCTATCAGCGACGGGCACCACATCCGTATCGGTGATTTGCACGATCGGTGCCGTCTCCGGTTTCGGCGATGGCGACGGCGCTGCGATCGGTTCGTACTCGTGCTCGCTGTTACGAAAAGTTACTCGTTTTCTTCTCGCTCTAATCGGCATTTCTCCCCTTCTTTTCTTTCTTTCTTTCCTTCGAGATTAGTTCTCGCACAAATGGTTAATTGACAAATTGGATGTTGTTAACTTTTGGAATTGTGATCCACAGTTTTGATTTTGTTAGCTTCTGAGGGAGTAATTTTTGTAGGGAGTAACGAATGGTTCCAGTTTTGTTAATCCTTGTATATCATAGTAGCCGTTTTAGTTGTGTCTTGTGTTAGATTTTCTTGATTTTCGCAGAAATATTTGTTAATAATTTGTGATAGTTTGACTTGTGCAATGATTCTTGTAACTACTTGTCATTTTAAAGTTTTAATTCTATATACTTGGTATATATTTAATTCTTTGGATTTAATTATCAGTCTAACTTTTGACTACTGTACCAACTCTTTTACAGTTATCGTGCTACGATCTCGGGTATTAAGTGCTTGAGTATCGATAGAAAAGTCTTATCAACTAGACTACGCATTTACATTAAATTAACGTTATCCGTTTCATCTTGAGCGTGACTACGTTTGTACCATTAGTATGAATACTGTTGTTAGCTTTACAATCAGTCTTGTTATTGAGCAAACGTCGCGAAATGAGATTTGATTAGTCCATCCTTGTTTCACTGGAAGAGAATGTCACAGTGGAAAAAGTAGGCACTGGTCGGACACACGGCAGACTTCCAGCGGTGAGTTAGAGCGTTTCGTGTTTCGATCACAGGATAATTTGCAGACGATTTATTCGGGAGGGTAATGTTGAAGGAAGACACATCCTTATTCAGATACAATTCCTCAGAGGATGACAGGAATACTGTTAGAGTAACAAAATTAATTAATTCTTAAATTCTACTGAATAATTTTTTAAATTTCTGAATAATCAATTTGAGTTTAATCATGCTTTAGAACAATGAATAAACAGCCAAACTTTGTTAATATATTATGTTTATTAATATATGGATATAATAAATGTTATATAAACACAGATCATTTAAAACTTTGTTATAATTACTATGTTATAAAATAGAAGTATAAAAATGATGACAAAATTTGGCTATAAACCCTTTATATTAAATTGAATATTTGCAATAATTTTCCACAGATCTCAAAAATCTTAAAATGCCTCAAAAGTTCAAGTGAGCTATTTGATATGTTTATACTTCATCTAAATTAAATTTGTTAAATTTTCTTTAGAAAATTGTTTAATTTAATTTAATTAATTGTTTAATTCTATTTTCCTCCAATTGATAATTATTTTCTTCTTCCACAGTTATTCTCTTTTTCTGGGTACGCTATCGAAAATATAGCAGCCTATCGAAAAATCACTCGGCGCAAGTGTTACCCTCTATCATCTTTTGAAGAATCCTCGACACAGAATCTTCGTCCCGATTGGTCGAGCGTTATCGCAATTTTCCACGAACCGATCATCGATACTAGTGCTTCTATTATCGCGATACAATAACTCGATGCCCACTTAATCGCGTCGTGTCTATTCATCCCTTCCATCGAGTTTAAACTTGTAGGTTAGAATCGCGGTCGTTCGCTCGCTACCATCCCTCAAACTATCCTATGCACATATACATACATACATACACGTACATATATAATTTTATTTTCCTTCAATAACTGTGGAAAAAGAGAATAATTCAAAAAAAGGTTCAATACAAGTTTTGTTTGTGATATGAATTTTGAGGATTAATTTCAAACATTAGTCTCATTTTATCGTATGATTTTTCGCCGAAAATGCATGCACCTGCAATCATCTCATTCAACCACATGTTGTTATTTACATTCACATGTGCGTATATACACGTAGACTTTCAACACCTGCAATGTATATTCATGTACAAACGTATAATTATATTTTCAATCATATACAATCGCCCACTGTTGAAAAGATAGAGAGAGGGATGGCGAGAAGAGTTTGGACACGGAACCGAGCTGACCGAGGATTCTATCTATAGCCAGCCGGGCGAACCTTAAATAGCTGTGGCGGTACACGGGCATAATCGAGACGCGTAAGCTGTACAACATCGATTGCTATCCATGCATGAGGAATGCTTATCAGAAGAGATATTCACTTATTCTCGGATTGGAAAAGGAATGAACTGGCCTGGATACCGAATTACTGGCATTTGTTCCAAACCGTGTGCATATATACGCGGAGAGCTAGATATAACCTAACCAGACATATATGTAGATACATATCGTACGTGTGTGTGTTTGTGTGTGTGTATATATATACTTAAACATAGACGTATGTATACTAATATAGAAATACTATCAATGCCACAGATGAATTTCGAATTGTGTTCCAAGTATATGAACTCCAAGATCTCGCCAGTTAGTCGGTAGTGAAAATAAAATGGTGTTTGGCCTGATAACTTGTTACTGACCTGCAGCGGACCGCAAGTGGCTGCTGCATCGTCCTGGACGGCGGTCTACCGAGGAGAGCACGTCGTTCCGGCAGAAGCGAGTCGCTCTGGTAGTACTGACAGCCACAACGGACCTCGCGGCCGAGGCTCGACGTCGACGACGCTCGTAAGGCGCGTCCACGTTGCTCTGGTTCCATCCCCACCCCCTGAGATTCCACTTGTCCACCTCCAGTCTCTTCTTCCTCTCTACCTACCTGATCGCCGATTCAAAGTAGCGCGTCTGGTCTATTCACGATAGCGCCTTTTCCTCCACCACGGTTGCGTTTCTCAGTATACTCGTCTCTGTCTCTTTTGCAGGTGTAGCTTCGGGTTCGCGGGTTCACGTAGTCGCTTTGAGATTCTCGGTGAAGATTTTTTCGGCAAGGTTATAGGTGACCCGATGTTACACGACGTCGCCACATCACCCCGTGCGTTACACGGAAGGGAAGGACCGACAGAGGGGCGGAAATTGTAAAAAGGAGAAAGAGAAAGAAAGAAAGAGAGAGAGAGAGAGAGAGAGAGAGAGGAGAGTTGGTTCACCCAGAGCAGCCCGCCACTACAGCGGCTTCTAGGCGACTCTGTACCTTCTGTGGCTCACTACGCAACACGACATCGGGATTATTTATAGAAACATTTCGTGTTGGATGTCTATTAATTCTAGCCGGCCGGAATTCACCTGCACGCGCGTATCAATGTACCACCTGGCGGTGATTGCACTGGTGCCACGCGTGCGCGACATCGGCAAAGTTTCGGTGAGCGGGAATTCGAATTCTCTATACGGCATACCGAATACCGAATTTTTAATTTTTTTTTTAGACTTGACGATGGTTAGGATGAAGAATTGGCTGCAGTTACTGAAGTTAAGAAATGTTTGAAATTATCTTTTAACTTATGTACGTATATTTTAATTCTTTTCTTTTTTCATCTTGTTTTATTTTATTTTTTAAGATTCGTTAAAATTCCTTTTCTGAGGGATGAAAAATTCCAAGAAAATGTCAAAAATATTAACTCTTTGTATTTAATCGTGAATTTCAAGGTGTTGAAGAGATGTCCGTTTGGCTATTAAAAAGATGAATTTTTAGGATGCACTTTAAGCTTTTTATGTACATACATATAGTTTTAACGTTTCATTTCTTCCGTGGAAAAGAATAATAAAAAGATGACTGACTTTTTAACCCTCTATAACGTTATAGAACACAAAATTCGTATACGTATAATTTTTGAAAGATATCTTTTTTATTTATCATTAGGATGAAAATCTTAATATTACTGTGATATTTTTCTTTTTCCAACAATTGAGAACGACTCCGATTATAAAGGGTTAAAAAAACAACGATCGAAGGTCAGGTCAATTTAATCGCCGATCGTTTAAAGAAAGGATACCAATACCTTGTTTCTATTTCTTGTCCGTTTCATTCATTTCAATCTCGAACTTCTTGAATTGACGGTTTCTCGAACTGTGTGTCGGAGGGTTCCGTTGTTTTTTTCTTTTTTTTTTTTTAATGAAATCATTCAAAAATTCGCATATTTTACAGTTTTTTTTTTCCCTTTCAGAATTATTAAAACGCACTTTATCCACAATATTTTACAATAGATCCTTAACGTATTTGACAAAGCACTTCCTCGTTTACATTTACAATATCCCATTCGCATTCTCGTTTTTTCTTTTAAAAATCATCGAAACACGGATTCATCCACTAATGCATCTATCAAACAGTTCGATCCGATGAAACTCAAACGAAACGATCGGCGTGAACGAACACGAGACCCAACAGAACCACCCGGCGCGCAAAGTGAACGAACATTTAATCGAACGAAACAGCGATCCAGAATCTTTTATGAAGCATAATCGGTGTTTGCCAGAATAAATGCTTATTTACGACTAGTAACGCGTATTATGACAAATTCATGAAAGAAACGTAGAAATTCATAAAAATTGTGTTGTAATTATGGAAATAGAAAATTTGACAGATTCGTGGAAAACAAAATATTTTAACTATAAGATTCTGTTAGGACCAAATTGGTAAATTAAAAATTGAATCGAATGATATTTCTCTATCTTGTTTATTATTAGCTGAATCATAATCTTTTTTCAACATTATTTTCTTTTTTTCTTTTCTAGATCCATTAATGATTCAACATCTTCTGGTGAATTATTTTAGACTATTTTAGAACTGAATTCTAAAGGAAAATAGAAATTTCAAGTCTAATTCTATCAAGCAAAATGTGATTTATCATAGAAAAACTACTCGAAAAGGTTAATTAAAAAATATTTGATAATAAATTCAGGAAAAAAGTTATTTACTACGCATGAAATTCACAGGAATAGGATGATTGAAGTAAGTTTTTCGAACTCATTTCAGCTAAATAAGAAAAATTGGCGAGAAGACAGATACTTCTAAGAAGAGAAACATTCAATTTACCACTGTCCACTCAAAACTAACGATAAGACAGACTTTTTTAAATTTCAAACATATGCGTTTCTTGAAATTTAAAAAAGCAAATAATATTCTTAAAAGACAAATAAATAAGAAAACTGACGAGACAATCGAATGTTCCACAATATATTACAACTCGGGTAAAATTTTATTTCGTCAGAAATTGAAAGTTGAGGGTCGTTGAAGATGAAAACTGCAACTCATAATTTTCTCGTGAAAAGAAGGAAGAGAGTAGAGTGATCGAGCGAGCAGATTCGTCGATTATATCACGACTTGGCACTCGACCATATGGCCACGTCGTTTCCTTCTCGTGTTTCCGTCAATGGGCAAAATCAAGTGTGAATACGATGATCTATCTAGATCTAACATGGTTCTCTTGGCTCTGGTTTGGTTCTTTCTACGGATAGTCTTGGCTTACGGGTGTAAACGTCGTCTCTTGGTATAATTTTACAGCCAATTTGTTTAACAATTCTTTGGTACAATGCTAGTACAGTTGTTGGAAGAGTAGTGGTGAAATATAATTAACTGTAATCAATTTTTTCAGTGAAAGAAACGCGTGAACATCGTAAAAAAAATAACTAAAAATTAAAAAAAAAAAGAAACACAGTGTCCTGGAGTAACGTAAATAATAATTATTCGAGTGAATAGCAAGTTCTAAACATTTTCGGAAGTCTACTGCTATTTTGGTTTATCATAGAATGTCAAGTGAGAAAAATATTTATCATTCCCGTACTATAATTTACAATGATACAAGGGTGTTTTGTAACACGTGAAACCTTGTTCAACAGTGGACGTGGGTCGTGAAAACAATGAGAAAAAATTGACTTAAGCGTGAATACTGTTCGACCTTGTTCTCAAGTTCTAGCCATTTTTATATTAAATTGCTTATGAGCAGGTTATGAACATTCGTGGAAATTTGTATTTCCATTATTATAAAAAAAAAAATTAATAGTACAACACTAATTGATTCCGGAAAATTTTGTATACCAAATATTTGCAATCTAATAACAAATTTGATTTCAGTAAAGTATTTAGAAAAAGCACAATTAATTCTGTTAAAGACATTTGTAATAAAGATATATAAAATCTAATATATGAAACATTGAAAAATTTTCAACGTATAGTAAAATTTTCGATGTATTTCAATATGAAGTGAAAATTAGCAATACACCCAAAGATCTGACCACAATCGTAAGTTATATTTAAGAGGAAATAAATTGTATTTTGTTTTTTGAGCACTAATTACACAATCCAGTATAACGACGCTAAAACAGGACAACCGTAGCCTAGACTTGAATTTAGGCCGAAAGTGGCCGTTTGAAGCATTTCCTATATGGCTGCACGTTATTGTATGAAAATAATTATGACTTGAGAAGAAGGTCAAACAGAACATGTATTAATACAAACTTTTCTCATTTCTTCGTGCTTTCTACCTACCACTAAAGTTCTCTATATTATAAAACACCTTATGTAGAAAGGCATAGAAATTTTACTTGTTAATTTACAAAATATCATTTTTACAATATTGTGGGAAGATTTTAGGAATTTTCTATTTGAGACGTGTATTCGCCAATTGTATGTAAAAACATTTGCGATATGAATCCATCAAATATGCTTTCTCACTTAACTACTATTTTTGTAATTTCTTTATATATTAATTTTAAATATCTTTAAATGTTCTACAATTAAGAAGTTCTCTGGAAAAAAGGTCCATAAGACAAGATAATCGAACTGAGTTTGAAACAAACCGGTCTTTTAATATCAGCTACGTTTAAGTTAACATTTATACTAAAGGAGAATTATATTAATAATTTAAAACATTATTCTTTTTTTATATTTAAAAGAAAACTTGTATATACTACCAGTTATAAATATTAGAATTCCTGATATTTAGTACATGATTGAATGTTTCTTGTTTTTATTTACTAATTATTTTGTTATAAGTCTATTATATTATAGTTGTCTTGTAATGTAAAATAAATTCCAGAATTTTCCAGAGTTTTTCAATAAATGTAACAAGTAGGTATCCTAATATGTACATGCAGCCGGTAGTATATAGTATATTTAATATTTACTATAGGTCTATAAACCCTTTTTTCAAAACTTTCCTCAATTCTTTTTATATCTCTCTTCGATAATCAAACAAAGAATAAAACATGTTCAAGAATATAATATAGTGTGTAATAAGTAAAAAAGTTAATCGTGGAATTAACAGCGAGATATGAAAAACCAAAGGAATAAATTCTGCCATTAAAGGACAGGACGAACACCCAGGAACCAAAGGACTATCGTAGAAATCGATAATCGTATGGTCTCTGATATCAGGTATATGAGATCGGATAAATTGCTCGTTTAATCTCGCTGGACATTATAAACGGTAAATATAGGATCTCCCCTACTAATCGTTGTATCCGCGATGTTAGGGCACGCACGTTTTTGGTACGTTCTTCTGGATCTCGCTTTCTTTCTTTTTTCTTATTTCCTTTTTGTTTCTTATAAAACATAGAGAATGTACAGACGTGTGTGTGTGTGTGTGTGTGTGTGTGTGTGTGTTATAATACAGTGCACCACGAATGGTGTATATAGAGTATCTCAGGTTTCTTTCACAAAACCAAATTACCGTATTCTACGAATAAAAAGTTAATAAAAGAACGTAAGTCACTTAAGGTTTCATTGAAAAATCGTAGTACAAAATTGCAAGGAAGATGATACTTCAGGTTCACAATATCATTTTTAACTTTCGTATACAGATAACTTGGAGAAAAGAAAGATGTCAAATAGGTATTAATACGTGTTGTGAACAAAAAGTTGATTGCTTCATTGGTTCAATGAGCTTTATAATTAATTCAATTTTTGATCACTGTGACTTTTCTGTTGACGAAAATAGTGAACATTTTGCAACGAAGTGTTAATAACTAATGATCATGTTGATTGTAAACCTATTTTTATCTTACAGTATAGTAACCGCAAGTCAGTTCCTTTCGTATGTATGTATTTCGTATTTTTATTAGAATTTTTTAACGTAGTTTCAAATAATGTTTATGTGATATTTTTTGTTTCTTTTATTCATGAAATCTTTTCGTTTTGTGGAAAAAAGTCTGTGACACCCTATATTCTGAAACGTAACAATGACGAACGTTTGTCTGAGAACACCGTTGTTATTCTGCTCTCAAGTCATTGTCTCTCTCTGTTTTCCTTCGTTCACCTTCCTTTCTCCTCTATTTTCCACCGTTCCCTCTTGTTTTCTCGCAAAAACTTTTATATAGTATTTCCTATATACACACGGATACAGTTGGACCTGTTTTGCTTTTCACCCTTCTTTATCTTCTTTGTTTCTTGATATTACCTTCACATTTTCGTCTCTTTCTACCGCTATCATAGTGATGTAAGTCAACATTTCAATGATTTAAATTCAATCGTGTGTTTCGGTTAAGTCACAATTGCGAATTCATATTTCATAGAAACAAGAAAAGAGACAGAATCGAAGTAAAGACTGTAACAAACTAAACAGCATAAACTTGTGCTATACTTTAGTATATATAATTATTTTATATATTATATGCATTCTGTGCATTTTTATGACATGGAAAAATATAACCGTCTTTTCACAAACGCTATTTTATGAGAGCTATAGCAACGAACTGAGTTGTAACCACTATGATTCTTACAATTAGACCTCCATTCGTTTCCTTGTCCCGTAAACTAAATTATTCGTCGTACAGGATAGAGCAAGTTCAATTTGGCGAATCGTCATCTCAGAAACTCAATAGGAGCTACTCTTTCTCGCGCTCTGGTCTACTTTTTGCTTACAAATAAACGAGTCTTGCGATTGGCACTGTGTGACGTCGACGGACCATACCGTGGTGCAAAGCTGTGAACGGGAAAATTGAAACGAATGGAGAAGGGCGATAAGAAGCGTGAAATGGTCAGGATGAAATTGGAAAGTTAACAGAGAAAAAGAAAACGGGTGATAACCAAAGTGAGAAATACATTAAGTTGGTGCGTATTAAATGTCGTTTTGTCCAATGAAACTGCAATCGCATACAATATATAAAACTCAATGGACTTTCTTGTCTCAGTTTCACTTCCAGATTACTAGGAATTATCAGTTTTAAAATTTTAAAAGATCGTGGAATGAAACTGTCTACATTTTTCAATCTTCTCGAAGTGGTTCAGGCATTAAAGAATTACTCGAGTGGAGTGAAAGATCTCTTTACGCTTTTACAAATGGTTCAATTCATGTCGAATATTTTTTCTAAATTTAATTTCATGTAAAAAAATCACAATTTAATGTTACAATAATGAAATCTCGTGGTTCTTCAAATTGAACATTCATGATTTATGCATACTGACTCAGATTTTAGAAAGTAACATTTCGTCGATCCAATAGTAATATCTCATTAGTATTAAAAAAAAGTAAAAACGATTAATTAGAAGATTTAAAAGGTAGTCGACGTAAGTTATTTCTCATTAAAATATCTTGTATCATATAAATATCTTTTTGTTGATGAAATCTCCCGTACATAATTATATTATAATGATTAAATTATTTTGTCTATGAGATCTCGCCAATAAAACTGTATTTGCATGACACAAAAAAATATTTAATGTCATCTGATAGTGATAAAAAAATCTTTTCCAGTATCGTCTTCAACGTTGATTTCCCAGATATTAACTCTTGATTTCTATTGATTTAATTTATCGAAATATTGTTGTCAATTTCAGAACGAATTCGGCGTATAAATAAATAATAAATAAGTTTCTTTACTTGTATTCACTTCAGAAATATAACATATTTATATCGTTCATTTTTTTTTTAAATTAGTGAAAAAATTAGTAGACAATCCAAGTTAGCTACAATTAGAGAAGTAATTCCAGTATTTTGGCTGGTAGTGTATATGATAAAAAAAAGTAAAAAATTGATCGTGATAAAACGTTTACGTTATGTTTGCGAATTTGACGTACGCAAAATATATCATTTTCTGAAAATGATGAATCTTTTTGTGTTTTCGTTGCTAGATTATTTGCCTGTGGTTCGTCGGGGAAAACCGGAAACACAAGCACAAGAGGGAATTATATAACAATGAGAGAAACAAACAGAGAGATAGGAAGGTAAAAAGGCGGAGAACCGTAGAAAGACGTCTGCGTGGTGACGATTACGAGATGAGAACAAATAGAAAGGGAGAGAGAGAGAGAGAGAGAGAGAGAGAGAGAGAGAGAGAGAGAGAGAGAGAGAGAGAGAGAGAGAGAGAGAGAGAGTGCGCCGGAAACCTGCACTTCGCGGACACATCCAACGAAAATAGAATCGCCAAGTCTCAGACTCGCGTTTCTACAATAAAACACGCGTATATATTATGTATGTATATAGTACATAGTAGCTCGAAAAAAAATACTCAAACACTTATAGAAACGTTTTTACGAATATATTTCGTACGTATTGTACGAAACATTTTGAAATTTCGTTAGCACCTGTAACAAGGTTTAGCTATTTCAAGTTCAAAGAGACAAATCTGAAATTGTACGTAAAAGCTGCAAGACATTCGATGCAAATATATAAAAGTAGAACTATTCGTTATATTATTAATAAGCCTCAATATTTATATGGAACCACCTTCAACATTTATGTTGGGGATGATGATCCACGATATATACTAAATATATGTTTGTAATAAATGTTTTGTAATTTCTATCTATATTACATTTACAGATTGATTTCATTCAACTCGCACCAATTTCGAATTTGTCTCATTACGATACTATGCTATAAACGTTCAAGTATTTTTGTGAGCCACTGTATGTATATGTCTATGTACGTATATGTGTATATTTTTGTGATAGGTGTTGAATACAGATTTGAGTGCGCCATAATTCGCGATTCGAATGGTTCCACAATCTTCGGTCATCAAACTAGAACCACTTAAAATTGCCAAGTTGCGCGATACGTATAATGGACAACGTTAAATAGAGAGGTGAGTCACGTGAGATTTATGTAAGTTACACGAATTACTTGGTCATGGAAGTACGAAGGTATCTTCGATAAAAACTACTAATTAATTAAATAAATTAAATAAATTAATTGCTATATATACCTGATTATCTACAAACTTACAATTACGTTCCTGCGTAAAAGGTCCTAATTTGATGCCCATGAACTGTGAAATGAACGTCGTAGTATTCAATATTCAAGCAACGAAATTTTCTTTATTTCTCTATAAATCGATTGATTACCGTGAATTCACGAAACGAGTTTTCTTTTCTTTCCAATCTCCTTTGTCTTTTTCTTTTGCTGTTTTAGGTGACAGCGAAGGGACTGGAAGGGTGCGTGGCCTATCCAAATCGATAACCGAGAACCGAACGGAAAATTGTAAAACGCGGAAAAAAAAAGAAACAAAAGACCGAACCCAGTCATTCGACGACACGCTAAAAGCTTTTTAAAATCGTACAAAGCACCAGTGCGTACAAATTCACTCTTCCTTTCGTCTATACATACAACTTGAGAATCACAAACGTCTTCCCCTTTCATACGTATTATAATTATTCATTCTTTCTGTTCAAATTTCTTTTTTTTTCTTTTTTATTTCTTTTTACCATCGACGCAGTGACAGAATATATTATATATTTCATATATATAGACTTTTTTTCTCTGTTTTGTGTTTCGTTTACTAGTCCGTAGCAAAAAAACTGGCAGCGGTGTGTCGCGATTAACATAGAACGAGTCCTCATAGAAGGAGAACGCGAAGCCGCGGGTCATCTCTTCGTTCGTTCTCCTGCTCCTGCTTCTTTTTCAGTATCTTAACATTTTCCTCTCCCGCGTGACGTCACGCGTTTCGTCGTGTGCAACCGGGAGAGAGAGAGAGAAAAAAGAAACCGCGTCGTTACCCGGCGTCGCGTTGTCTTTCTCAACGTACGTTGATCGACAATGACCGTCCAAGGAGAATAAAGAAATCATCGACGAATCATTATCGACAAACGAGACGATCGAAGATGACAACAGGAGACGAACGAGAAGCACGACACCGGGTTACCCTGAGACGGCGTCGACGATATCCAACGCGAGCGTGATTTATCGAGCGACGTGATGCACGTGCACATGGACACACATACACGTGGATTTCTTCATTTCTCTCATATCATTTATCTTTATCTTCCTTTCCTATACACACGTACGTACTTTTCTTTGCCTCGAATTCCTTCCTTCGATCCTCGTCCATTTCCTTTCTCTTCTGGTTTTCTTTCTTTCTATTTTTTTTTTTTTTTTTTTTGGTAAAATTTTTCTCTTCTTTTTCATCTTTTTGGTTTTCGTTCAGACGCGGTTTAATGAGGTCTCAGCGTAACAATTTTATTGTTGCAATTGTAGTTACAATAATCGTAATCGTAGTCGTGGCTGTACGCCGGCAACAGGGACGTGGACTCGTGTGGGGCCGGGCAGGGAAGATGCCTGGGTCAGGCGAGCTCATTGCTTTCCGGAAAGTGGTCACGGCAGTCGAGACAGGCGGCCAGGTCGAGCACCAGATGATGAAGAGTGGGATGCTCGAGGACCTCTGCGTCCGGCAACGGTGGATGACAACGGGGCCTCTGCTGTCGACCCCTGAACGACCGGTGCAGATTCAACACCACGTCGCAGAACACGTAGCGCACCAGCAACAGTCGTAGGAAATCGTCGCCGAAGAATTGCAACACGCTGGTCTCTGCGTGGACCGGTAAAAGCGCACGGTCAGGTCTAAGATTTTTTCTCTCGGGGTTCTGGTATGTTTCTTTTCTTTTTTTTTTCTTTTCCTTTTTCTTTAGTCTTTCTTTTTCTCGATATGTGTACGTGTACAGATGGTTGCAAAGATGTCTCTGTGGTTGCGTACAATTGTGTGTGCAGTTTCTGACGTTTCTTTTCTTTTTCTGTTTTCCTCTTTTTTCAAAAGAATTTCTGGTGTGGAACTGACGGTTTTGGAAACTAGAACTGGGGATCTTTGCGAGTTTGTTTGAAATATTTTTTTAAAAAAATAATTTTGAGATATGTGGCATATGATTTTTTTGTAATTTGGAAAGAGGTGATGGATAGCAAATAACAAAATTGTGAGGGAATTGTACGAAAGTAACAATATGAATTGATTTATCACTCAAAACAATTGATTCTCTTTTTTGAAAGAATGTTATGACAGATTCTTTTTTTAATCAATCATTAATAGTAGAACATATTTTTCTTAAGAAAGAAGTAAAGAAGATACGACTAAAATTAAGATCAGTTTTAGGACTCAAAATACAAATTACACGCACAGTATAGTTAATTAACAATTTAGAATTAACAAATATAGATAAAAGCATAGGTATAATTGAAAGCTGTTTATAATATTGCTGTGAGGCTTGAAAGATTAAATTAAAAAAATCTTTGTCACATAATTTTGCTATTCTATTTTATTCTTCTACACTGATTCATTTTCAAATTATTATTCTAAATTCTGACAAAGAAACGAGGGAATAGGAATAAAAGCAAATATAATCTCAATATTTAAAAGAAAATCGTGTGAATACCTCTAAACTGCACATCAAACAATCTGTAGAGAGACCTTTCCAACGCACTGCACGCTCGTCGTTCGTTCGTTTCGTTTCAAAATTTTGACGTTCGAGCAATTTGATTTACTTTTTCGATCGGGAACGTCAGTTTTGTGTGGTGACTTCCATTATCAAGAACTCAATCTCTTTGCACTTCATAAATTTTTACGAACTTCTCCCCGTTACGAGCGAATGAACTTTCGTGATTTTTACGAATGTTCGCGACAAGTTTGTCTCGACCCCGATTCGAAAAAGAGGGGTTAAGAAACTTCTCGTTGGGATTACGTAAGCGTTGATAACCCTTGCTCCAAATAGAAAAACCTAGCAGGCAAAATCTTTCCTTCGGGTTGGAATTTTTTTCGATTCTAGAGATTCAACGCTGTCCGAGGAGAATTATTTTTCTTGGGAAAAAATCTTCTATTTAAAAGAAGAAAAAAAAAAACAAAAAGAAAAAGAAATAATTAATATTTTATTTAAAGAAAATGAATAATAATTATGTTCTTTTGCTATATATCATCTCAAATGTGAAGTTTGCATTACAAGGAAGAATATGCTTTTATACATAAAACCATATGCGTATTAGTAGATTATAATTAAATGTAGTTCTTCAGTAATTAAATAGGATTTGAAAAGTATATGTAGATACATATACATACTAAATCACACGGAGTTGATAGATGATTGGATTAGGTTTAGGTTTAATGACTTTGTCTAGTTAAGTGGAAGATAATACACATGGTTGTAGCCTGCTTTGTTCGTAAAACTTGTACTATATAGTCTGATCGTGATACTAAAAGGAGAAATTAAGATCAAGTAGTGGAAAATCTTCTTAGTAATCGAAATCAAGTAACTGTACTTGCGATTATTTTCATCAACACATTTCATCAACACAAAATGAAGAAGGAAGTGACAAAATAATTTATCTACTATTCCATTTTTCGTGCAGCATTAATAGGTATCGTTCTACACTACGAAATCGATATAAAAGCAAGGATCAGTTTATCGTAGCATTACAAGTTACAGCACTTTTAATGGATGAAATGGTATAAAAAAAAAAGAAATCAAACAAATTCTTAGAATTCTTCATTAGAACCACAGTGTTGAAGAACAGAATTCACAATTCGTGTCAAGGAAAAAGTTGCTTTAATGCAACTTTCGATCCCCTGACTTATCACACTGTGTTGAAAATCACCAACTGACGTCCACAATCTTCCTTTTAAACAAAAGTTCCAGATCCAGAGATATGGCCGACAAATTTGCATATTACTGTTGCTGCTGTTGTTGCCTGCTACTCGAGAACCTGTTGTTCGAACTTTCGAACGAATTATCGCCAGGCTGGATAGCCAGCTGGTTGGCCCGATCGATTTCGGTGAAACTTTCTGAGGGTGAAGTGAATTAAATGTATCCGCGCGAAGCTTTACGACGCAACGCGACTATTAAAGAGAGAGAGAGAGAGAGAGAGAGAGAGAGAGAGAGAGAGAGAGAGAAAGGAAGAAGAAAGGAGAGTCTGCGACAAAGGAAGCCACTCGTACGTTCAAAATTCGAACACAACATATCGCTGTCGCAGGAGGAACAATAGAAAGCCTCTTTGTAGCCGACCCTAGATCACGCGTCTAGGAGACGAGATTGCCGGTTCAGCGATAAACATGGTCTGGATCTAGGCCAGGTCTGTTTATCGTTCGAAACGTAATCGCAAATCCTTTTTAACGCGATCTGGCTGCCGATGATCGAACTCGGACGATTTTCGAGGACTGGGATCGAGAATTCTTACGATGCACCCTAACTCCTCTTCGTCATGGAAGTCTTATTTACGGCCGTTACTTGAAAACGAGTTGTTGGATCATTTAATTTGAAAAAGTTGGATTTCGTAAGTCTCTAAATTTCGAAAATTTAAGTTTCCGAATAGTTAAATTTCGAACTGTTTAAACATAATAGTGGACATGAGCTTTATAATTATTATAGTTATTAAAATTACATTTCCAATTGTTAGATGTTCTATGACCAAATAGATAACAGAAGGAATTGAATAATAATTTTTGAAGTTAACGCATTGATCAACAATATTTGGTAATGAGGTCTGGTAAATGGATTGAATGAAAGTCCTTTATTCTAAAATTATAAAATTGAGCGCGTAAATATTGCCATAAAAAAAGTTTTCTCTTTTATAATTACATATATTTATTTTTTAGAAAAATAGATTGTTATGTCAATATATACTAGATACTCAAGAACCATAAATTATTTAAGAAAAAAGTTTTCTTTGTTTGGACAAATACTTTCTGAATACTACTCAAAGCCATCAAATTCATTGATTATTTGTATTAGAAAAAATAAAATATAAATTTGATGTATAATTGAATATCGTTCGAAACTGAACATTTTAACAGTTTAAAAAAAAATCTACGATGCCGAATTTTTTTTGTCCTTCCTAGCCCGCGCTCTTTTCAACGAGGATCGATTATTGCCCTTTGAAGAAAAAAATAGATGATATTGAAATAAAGTCATCCGCGCGTAAGCAATACAATGTCCAAACGACCTTCACACCATTCACACCAGTCCTTTAATTACAAAATTTCCTATTAAAAAGAATCTTACAATTTTCAAATCTATAACACACACCAAAGAAAAAAAGAAAAAAGAAAGACATACTATATCTGATTCGTTTCCATTCCAAGACTTAACTTATTGGACCAGCTTTCACCGTCATTTAATATTCTAAGATCACCCGTCTAATAAATCTCTAAAAGCAATATTCTCATCACCCCCAGTCCACGGGGATCGAATGCAGCCAGAGCCAAGAAAGTTTCACCGATTCACGCCCTCCCCCGTTCCCTATCTAATTAGAAAAGAAAGAGAGACAGAGAGAGGGAAGAGAGATAGAGAAAGAAACAGAGCTCTTCCAGGCCGTGTCAGGGGCGATAAAAAACAACGTCCTGGATCCTTACCACATCTGGAGCGCATGACGAGTTGACAGGCCTCGATGAGGAATCGCTCGATGTAATGCTGGCATCGCTCCCAGTGGTGCACGGCTAGGCTGCCGATGTTGCATATAAGGCAAAACGCGGCTAGGGGGGCGTGGAGAAACAGAGTGAACAGACTTCCACCGTGTCGAACGTCACGTAACGTCGGCGGCGTGTCTTGAGGGGACATCAGCACCATCAACGGCTGCCCGAAGTAACGGGGTATCTGTTGGAACACGAAGCTGTTGTCCGAGTCGACGACCACGAACAGTGGCTTTCTCGTGAACGGATAAAGGTCACCCGGGTATAGGCAGTGCGGTTCTTTGCCACCTGTCGGCCTCTTCCCGTGCTCCGGGTCCCTCTTGCTGCACGTGGACACGCCACCCAGGTCGTACCCCACTGCAAAATCGGAAAGTTTATCAACATCGTGCAATTCCAGTTTCGTGGAGCGGCGCGATGTCACGTGGCGAACAGTACCCTACGCCACGCACCCTTCCTTGGCTACCTTATGTTTCACGGACTTTGATTCTTAACTTGTGACATCGAGTCGTGATACAAGTTAAGGTCTCGATTTAAAAGAAAAACCTATGAAATTTCAAATTAGATTTTAAATTTAATTTCATCAAACTGAACATTGATGAATAAAAATTACATATAATTTTTCAATACTTTGAATTTCTTGAATTAATTTTATAGTTTTAACAAGTGATGCTTGTTCCTTAAAATTGAAAAAAAATCGTAAGGTAAAGAGTTAAGTTCGAGATTTGAAATTTTGTATTTTGTAATTAGTGCAATAGTGATAAAAAAAAATTGGAAACACGAATACTGAAGAATATGAAAGTGCAAAGCTCCGATATTCAAAAATAAAAAAATTGAAAGTGAAAAAAATGAAAAAGAATTAAAGTATTCAGAACGTTCAAACGTCGAAACGGAAAAAGTTTATTATTCAGTTTATTATTCTGTAACTTTAAGGATAAACTCGTTGTCGCTTAGACCTATTTTCTCGCACGTGAGTGTGTTCCTATAAATAAAAGCGACGATCAGGTTGTATCGGTCGTTCACGCGCGGCCGGCTCGAAAGAGCGCCAGCTTCATTTCGACAAAACAATGAGCAGAGAAGCTCGTCGGACCATGTCGGTTCTCGAGACCCGCCATTCGAAATTGGAGCGTTACCAAAATCGTTGCTTGCATCCTTGGAAGATTTATTTGCGCGCGGACTAGATCGCGCGCCACGACATTGTAATTTGTATCGCGCTTTTTGGAACGTACCAGTTCTGCTTTTAAACTCTACCTAGTTTGCTGCATGTCTGATCATTCCTAGTTCTTTCCACTAAATACTCTCGATACGAAAACAACTGCGATACGAATATATATTTCTATTCTCTCTGCTCGTTCTCTTTCCAAATTTCAAAGATTAAATTTAATTTCGTATTTAAGATTATTTATTATACATAATTATTATAAAGATTATTCATGAGAGTCTTAATATCTTCATCGAAATTCATCGAATTATTTTCTTCTTCGACTATTATAGATTATATAGATTATATAAACTATTATTATGCAACATTTTCTCAGTTTCAAGTATATTTAAATGTAGCCCAGGTAAAACAAATGACAAGATTATTACTTCTTAATAATTTCCATCCAGTGATATCATACCGACGAATTCAAAAGAAAAAAAAAGCAATGAATACGGTTATTGTATACGGTTCGGTCACTCGTTATGGTTCGCGAACCAATTGCTAGCGCAAGGGATTAAAATACATACTTTGTTTTGTTCAAGTAACAGTCCAAAAAAATATATCTCACGATCTTCGTACGTCGTATTTGCTTTCGCGTATTGAGATCAGAACACATAGCGAAACGCCAACGTTTAATTCGCAAAACCGATTGTAGCCGTAAAAAAATGAGATTTCCAAGGAAGCCGAAAGCTGAGATTTGGTTGAACGAGGCAGAGGAATCGTCGGTGCATGGTTTCTTCAATATCGACACACCATTCGCGTATTTCGATATTGATTGTAAACTTAGAATCCACCGGGCTGGCTGCTTAGAATCTCTATCGCGGAATGACCTTGACACAAATGTACTACTCTACTTTCGTTGAAAGACCGTTTTCGCCTTCTCGACCAGCTTGTAACCTCACCGCGTTCTGAATAGCGGCTTCCGAGCGTTTCTTTGGTGGTCAGCTCGCTGAATTTTTCAACATCGTCGACCTTCGGTTTTGACTCGAATTTTCTTTTTTTTTTCCACTCTTCTTCAATCCTTTCTCTTCTCTTCTCTTCTCTTTCTTTTTTTTTACTTTCTCTTCACTTTTTTAGAGGCGTTTCACGTGTAACATTTAGGCAACGAATGAATGGATGCTAAGTGGAAAGTGCACTTTGAAGAAAATAGCGGAGAGAAAAGAGAGAGAAAGAGATTGCTTGATGATTGAGGAAATATTATAGAACGGAAAAAATAGAATAAAATGTACAAAATTTCGGAAATAGGTGACCAAATTTTATAGCGTGTTTCCTCGGTTCTACTGATGGAGATTGCGGATTCGTAGACACTTTTATCACGAGTTGTAGACACACATTACGCTAAAAAATACACAAGTATTACTTCGTTTGATATTAATCATTTTCTGAATATAACAACAATTAAGAATACTGAGAATAATGATAATTTTTGAAACAAACTACGTTCATTTCACTTCCTCATTTCATTATGTCTTGTAATCTATTTATCTTTAAAAAAAACTCTTTAAATTTACAAAAACTGGAAAAAATTATTGTTTCTATTTTATTATTAATTTGTTTGAATTTGATTTTTTATAAAATATTACAAATCTTTTTATTCATAAAAACGAAAGAAAGATAAATATAATGATTTAAAGATTAAAAAAAGATTAATTACTCGTTATACATAATAGATCTAGTGCACATTTTTCTAGTGTAACTTAAATTCAAAAATTGAATACGCTCTCAAAATTTTGCCACCAATTTACCATTCGCGACGGTATGCGCGACAGTAAACATCAACATAGTGATAAATACCTGTTTACATGCGAACACTGACACATGAAATTACAATAGCTTACGAATCTATTTAATACAGAAACTTTTTATGTGTTTTATGCGTTTATACGAAATATTTTTGAAATTTCATTAACATCCACTGCAATGAAATACAATTATCACGATTATCTTGATATTTAAAACGACTTTAAAAATATAATTATATAACTATAAAATATTTAGTGTAAGTATATTTTATAATATTCATTTACCAACATCTCCACTTAAACTTTATATATTTTATTAAAATTTTAAAATTTTTTCTCAGAAAAAAAAGAAAAAAAAAAAAAAGAACTCGGAACCTAACTTTTTTAAATGCAAAGTATATTAAACATTTCAAAATTTAAAAATTTTTTCTTAATTTCCTTAAAAACAAGACTAGTCAGACAGCAAAAAAGATATATTTTCAAATTTCACCTACACAATCATCAGTGTATTTTATTACAGTGTTAATGTGAGATTTTTTTTATATAACACACAGATATAATATATTACATAATACACATAAAAGTATATTTTATAGTATGGTAAAGTGTATTTCATACTTTACCATGCTATAAGGTATAGTATGGTAAATATTCGTGGTAAGTATTCAAATACTTTTATAGATCACTGTATGTATCACAAAAGACATCGAAAGCATTGTACATCCTGGCGTTAAATTTTACACGAATTACTAATTAAACAGAAATGCAACGAATGATGGACAATTATTTCAAATCGGATAACGGTTTTGAAACGTCCAGGCACGTGGAATATTAGGAAACCATCTAAACGACCTGGATTTTCTATTTAGTTAATTCAACGCGCACCGCGATGGAGGGTCACGGTCAGCTACATCTCGCGAGCTGACTCTCGAGATTGTCTTCTTTCGATCCGCATAAAAGTTTCATAAGAGTGGCCACTAATTAAAGACGAGAAAAAAAAAGAGAAAGAAAGAAGGGAGCGTGTGTTCTTCCAGATTCTCTCGAGTTGTGGACACCTTGTACTAATATTTTCGCGAATCTAATTAAAAGCGTTGATTTCTGAAATAGAAAGGAACGTTGTGTATTGTGAAACTTGCGGAAACTTTTTTTTGTGAAATTATTTGGTTTCTAACTTGTTAACGAAGAGGAGCTATTTTTAGACATGTAACTGAATTATTTTCAGTGAATTGGATGAATATGTATAATTTTCGTTTGTCGTGAAACTGCCAGAAAATTTTCTGAGTTATCGATAGTTCCAATTTTCGTATTGAAAATATAGATATTAATAGTTTTTCGAAAATTATGTTTAATTTATTGGTTTGATAAGTTTGTATATGTAGTTAAGTGTGATAGTTAAATATTGATCTTTTATACTATATAAAAATAAATAGTTGTACGTATGTATATACATATAGGAATTAATACTTCATCTAAAAACTAATATCTACAGTAAAATAATCTTTCTGCAATTTTTAATATTTTCTAAACTTATAATTACATATACATATAATGCTTCTAATTCTATGAGCTTCCTATTCTAACCAATGATTAAAGCTATAACTAATAAGTAGTTCAAGCTCGATATATTCTAGCACAAATATCTAATACTAAATTCTCTTCTTTTTATATTTTTTATATAAGATGAAAGTGAATCTATCTAAAACCACCTATTCCTAAAATCAACCAATAGGTTATTCTCAATCCTTTACAATCAATTGTTGTAATTGTAGCACAATAGATATAGCTGTTCGTGTGATAAATTATCACAGTACAGTTATATTATGATATTTTAATGCGAGATTAACACATGTAATTGATCGAGATTAACATCTAATTAATGTATTAATAATAAAAGCTAATAATACAGTAACAAGCATAAAGTAAGGTATACCTTCTATAATGTAGTAATAAAGGGTGCTTTAAATCTTTCAATTCAATTCCCTAAAATTTATTTGATTCCTGAAAAAAATAAAAGAAAAAGAATTTCGAACTTCCATCTTGCAAAAAGTAGAAAAATACCGAAAGCCGGAACAGACTGTCTGCCAAAATTCATCGCTATCGTCAGTCTCAATCAAACATAGAAACACTTCTCGGTCTTCTCCGCTCGACTTTACATAATCCAAATGCTACCGACGAAAAGGGCGACTTCGTTTCAGCGACTAAATCGATTCGCGCGCCCCGTATGCTCACCGGAAGCCCTTGAACGAATCGAAGAAAGGCGACGATTTGATTCGATGATCCAATTGACGGCACGCGTTTAAAACTCGATTTGCACGCGGTGTCGTGGGCATCGTGTACACCGTTGCAACACGGCTTATCTCTTCACCATTTGCCGAAGAGACAGTTGTTCGAGCTTGTCACACCAGCGGACGTTACACAGCGTAGAACCAGTGTAAGGAGTCACGCAGTATATCTACTCTGCCCAGTAAAATGAACAAGTGAACTTTATTTTACAATCGTAAATTCTATTTCATCTGTATATTCATTTTTCAGTCGTGAGGTTTCATTCACCTCTCCGGACTCGACTCGTTGGACAGGATGCGAGTACATTGGAACGATAAATTTGGGAAAATCCTTTCTTCGAAAAATCGCCAGGAAAATAGATAAACCGATAGGACATGGAATCCGAGACTGGTCGGATTACCACTAGCCGAGGAAACTGACCGAAAACACCGACACGCGTTCGCCTTCAGCTTCGTCGAGCGCGTGATTCGCTTTAACCGTGCATCAACGGCTGCCCTCTACCGTGACAAGTAATTTTCGGCCGATCAACAGAATCGACCGGAGGCCAACCGCCTTTTTTAAAATGAAAACTATTTTCGTTGACGAGAGGCGAACACGCTTTGATCGATCAACTGGCTACTAGTTCACGCGAACTGTTTCGACTTGGTGATTTTGAGGTTGTGGGAGAGTAGTTAAGTCGTGGAACGGAGAATTTCAAAGATTTTTTTTATTATGTGGTATAAGGTTTAGGTTTAGGTTTAGGTAAAGGAGAGTATAAAACTTACTTTGTGAAAATGTTAACTCTAGGGTTGGCTTTGTTGTTGTATAAGATGACTTTCAGTTGGAATAAGTTATTTCAAATTGGAATGAATCCCTCCAATGTTAAATGTCGTTCAAGGATCGCTTTTGAGCATTTTATGAAATGACAATTAGCTACACTAAGACTGCACGATCCTCTTTTTCTTTTTCCCAAACAGTATCCAAGAATATCAAATATCTATCAACAACCAAACAATATCTAATCCTTATCCTCGTCGTCAAGAGTATTCTTCAGCCTTTAGCCCTACGTGATTCCTCTACGTCTATCTTTCGGACAGCAAAACACAAGAGATAGCTCAGCCAAGATTCTAAAAAAAAAATACTCGCGAAAGCGTGATCGGCTGCAATCGAAGGGAACACTCACTTTCTTCCGGATGCTTGACAGTGGAGAAGCAGCCGTCGGCGGACAAGTAGAGTAACAGCGTCCCGTTCGCGGGTAGCTCCTTAAAGCCGCTCGCGAGGAATACCTGTACCTGGCTATAGGTGGGCTTGTACAACAGGTACTTGTGTGGATTGTCCCGCCTCGGTGCACCGTTCTCGGCGCCAGGATACGCGCCAGGCCTGAACGGCATTCTACCCGCCGGCGACGCGTCATGGAGGTGATTAGGGTCGTCCCTCGGCTCCCGTTCGAGCGTTTGCAGCATCCTGAACATGTCCATCGACAATTCACTGAACTTCACCTGGTCGGCGCAGTTGCCGACGATCAGGATCTCCTGCAGAGATAGGCACATGGGTGGCGTACGTTCGACTGGCGGTGAAGTCTGTGGCCCCAGCCTGTGGGTCAGTATGACCGGGTTCGAGTCCGAGTGCACTACTCCGACGGCCGACTCGGCCTTCACGAACGCCTTGATCTCGTCGAGGACCAAATTCCACTCGAGTTGATCATCCGGCTCGTACGTGCTCGTGTAATCAGCGATCTGGGCGTCCAGTTCTTGGACCAGTTCACGTACCAGCTTCATACGATTTAACAGCAGACAGACAACGATGAAACGCGCGTAGTACCTGAGCTTCTTTACCATCAGGTCGCTCCTGTCCTCCTTGGCGGCGCGGCTGTAGTAAGCGCGGCCGCGGATCGCCGCGTAGAACGAGTAGGCCTCGTGGAGGTACGAAGTCTCGCTGGTACGAAGGTAATAGTGATAGTAAAGTTGGCCGATTTTGCTCGCGATCTCTCCGATTTGCCATCTCTTCAGGCCGTACTTTGTGTCCAGTATCGTCCTGCAAGAAACAGGCGCGCGTGGGTCCACGCGCGCCTTTTATGGTTATTAGTCTGATAGGTGGCGATTTGGGATACGTTATTTGGTAGGAGGTACAACGGAGTATTAAGGATTTTAATAATTTGATATTACAAGTTTAGCACGTAATTTGTAATGATTTATAGATAACTTCTAATAAGTTGCATATGCAAGATATATATATTTATAAACAAATTCTTTTTCATTTCAGACAATATAATCTAAACTAACAAGTGTTATGAAAAATCGGAGATGGTAGACTAATAGTTCGCAATTTAAAAAATCAACCACTGGAAACTGAATACATTTTCTCTAATCACCCTACAAAAATATTAATTTTCAACTCTACCAACTCCAAATAATCACTATTAAAAGATCCTTGCAAAATTCGACAATATGCGCTTGTTTCAGGAATCGCACCTCCCCAGATTGAAATCTTAGAGAAACAAGTAACGAATTTTCAATACCTAACTATAAAAAAAAAAGAAAAGACGGGAGAACTACTCGTACAATAAACAACTGAAAAATCGAAACAAAAGGAGGAGAGAGAAAGAAGGCGAAAGGAAACAGAAGAACAGGGGAGCATAATACAAGCGCAGATATCAGCGATATTTTTGAAACTGGTGGCACGTTCGAGAAACTTTCCCTCTATTGTTTTGACCGATTCTGAAAGAGCGTTCCCGATATTTATTAACAGTCGACGTGGCATGATCGCGTGTCTACCTATGTATACCCCTGCAACCACATGTTACTTGTGTACTTACGTATACCGTGTACATGTATATAGTATGTATATAGTATACATATAGTATGTGTATATATAGTATATATATTTACACATATATGTAGGAGGTGTATCGCGGCGGTTGGATGTCGCATGCCGCACGAACGCGAGCAGTGTGAATAGCCGGATAGACAATTGACTCTTTGTCGAGTCGCACCATCAGCCAGCCAGCCTAAGTTGATGACACTTTACGATCAAAAGGGAAAGGGACAAAGGACCGAAGATTACCGGGCATCCGGTGCAACAGAATCGAAAGGGTAAATAAAGACGTGTATGCAACGTGGTCCAAGTGGGCCAACGAAGCAAACTTGTCAGCCAGGTGAATCGGTCCAAGGATGGCTTTGACTGATGCCCGATATGAGAGAGAATAGAACATCATGACAGAAGTTGTACTGAATTTATGAACGAAGAGATAGAAAGGGATCGCGAAACAATGCGATTGATTTATAATAGAAATTCTGATTCATTGCATGCATATAAGGTACGTGTGGAACATCAAACAGATAACGAAATTTTTAAGAAAAAAGAATTAATACGAAGAATTAGGATTAAAATTATTTTCCTTGTTGTTGGTTGTAAATTATATCCGATAATCTCTGTTAAAATTGTCGTCTGACATTTTCTGACCTTCTTCTTGACTTATCCTCTAATGAAAGATGATCGGAATTGGCATTGAACTGTTTTAACGTTTAAAAAGTTAACGTAGACGATTCGTGACGTTGAGCAATAAAATTTTCGCTTACACCTCCATCACCTACACTACCAATTAATAATCGATTAAGATGCTAATTTAGTTTTTATTTATCTCCCTTTACTTATTTAATGTAACTAATAATTACTATAAATGTTTAATTGTTTTAAACGAGGAATCAGTGCATTAAATCATATAAAAAATTAAACGTGAATGTATACATTCACGTAATATGATAGCCACGAGGATCCAAGTCACATGTTTTCCATCGTGCGAAAAATCTCTATAGAAATCATAAAAAAGTCATGCGAATTCTAAATCGTATTACGAGAAAAGATTATGTAATATGATCTGAAATGCAACTAAGTAGTGCTTAAGTTTAAAAATGAACACAATTTCTTAATAAACAACGAATCAGAAATGAAATTTATCAGAAATTTTAAAGATTTAAGTAATAGTTTCATTTTTTCTAACACCAGATCTACCACGGACATTGAATTTTGCAGTTAATTAAATAATAATATGCATTATTTGGAAGCAACTATATCTTGTTTAACATTAGAATTGTTAAAATCATTGAAATTTTATAAATAATTAAACAGTAAAATGATCGGCAATACTTACAATTAAAAAAATATTAAATATGTAAAAATCATTTATATAACACATTTAAAAGCAGGTTAAAGATTGGTAAATCTAGTGCTAAAGAAATTATGTCTGCTTCTCAATGTTAACTGATGTATTTTTTAATTTCCCGTAAAAGTACTCGTGTTCGAAAACGATCGTTTAAAAAGATATTTGAAGTTTTATTCTACAAAATTTAGCACGTGAGAGAGTGAACGTACAAAGGAAACGTGAAAGCACACAATATTAAAGTTAACATATTTTTGAAATATGGATACAAAATGAAACTATACATTTTGTAAAACATTGTTTAATTTCCTTTGTACGTACATATTATATCTCCTTATCTTTCGTACTCTGAATTTTGAAAAATTAAATCGTACGTAGATAGATCACACACAAAATTTGCTTTTTAATTACAGTATAGCCTGTTATATTCCTTCGTATCTCTAATTTCCATTTCAAATGATATAAATATTTAGATTACGGGTTTTTAAAAATTCAAAAGTGCAGTGTATGCGAAATTATATAAAATCAATTCAAAGTCCATTGCTGTAATATGTAGAAGGTAAAATAAATCTCTGTCTATGTTTGATTTTCCTACTTATATTCCCAAAAAGACTACACGACATGATATTAAAATATTATTAGTAACTTGTGAATGTCTGTACAGTTATAGAAACGCAGAGAATGCACAATGTATGAATATATGAGTATTTCAAGTATAAACGCACTCTCTGTTTAAATGACATCAGCTAAGATTTGAAACTTTTATGTAAATAATTACAGTCTAATTAATACGAAAATAAAAGGACGGCAATCGATAAAATCCATAAGATTATTGTGTCGTGTATGTGCAAGATGCAACCCACTAAAAATACCTACGTCTTCCTACAGGAAGATCGTGGCAGAAATCTGAATAAAGCGTAATGCGAGCGGCAGAGATGCACGATAGCTACAAACGCGTGACCGTGTTCACTCGCGCGCACGATTCTCCATTCACGCTCACATCACATGGTAGGATAAGCACGTAAAAGGACTGTGTCGTGGTCCTTCGGTGAATTGCGTTTTACTCGCTGTGCGTGCGGCGGTTGTCTGTTATATTTCTCAGGTGTGTGTAGGTGCATGCGTGTACTTTTTCGCGCGAGACGGGATCCCGCGGCTCGGTCTTTTCCGGAGGAGATCGAGAGAAACACCGAACACACAGCTCTGTTTCAGCGTTATCCTGACGTGTCGAAGGACCTCGTGGCATGGAGAACGTTGCGCGCGTGTGATCGATGGCTTTGGCCACGCCAGCGACCACCCTCGTCCGACTCGATGACTCACCGTGTGGCCTCCGTGTGGTATATACGCGACGCACGATGTTGCACGATGCATTTCTCTTTTTTTCATTTCTATTATCCGTTTGTTCGTCCTTGTCTATTCATTTGTCTTGCTGTCTGTGTTCCTCTTTTTCTTCTTTTTTTTTTCACTCACCTGTGCTGCTGTTGAAACTTCCACAGCTTCGTGTAGATGTCAAAGGTGCGCCCGAAGTAGCCCTGCCACTGCTTGTGCCCGTATTGTGGCAGATCCCGTAGCCCGTTGAACAGCTGCTTGCTTTTCTCGAGTAGGTGGCAGAACTCAAGGACGACTTTTCGTTCGTGGTCGTCCATGCTAGCCATCATGACCATCTTTGAGGTGAATCAAGATCGCGGCCACTGGCTGGACGGCCCTTCAGACGACGGTCGCGGTGGCCCCGCGTGATGGCGCCTGCCGATTCCGCCACCCTCTCTTCTTGCACTCTGGACACGGACGACGCGACCAACGCGCCGACCCAATCAATACTTGCCCACCCTGCATCAGGGGGCGCACCATGCGTGCCGTACCATGCCACCGAGCTACCACATCACCGAGCCACCCCGCACGCGTCGCAACGTCGACCTGGGACATCTGTCCGCTCTGCCGGTAGACTCGCCGTTGGCTCACGCTGGAAACGAAGGAACGATCGATGGATTTATTTCAAAGGGTAACTATCACCATTGACTAAGAACAGGGCAGATCGGGGCTTCGTTTATCAGAGTCTGATACCAACCAAAAAAAAAATCACTGATTTTTTAGCGTACGCTTAAACATCGGTGAATTGGAGAACTATACCATACAAAATGATACAATTTGGTTCAAAATGATACAAAATAATACGAAATGATATCCGTTGCAGTGTTCGGTTTCTACAGTCGCGTAGAAACCGAAGTGTCTGGCCTCTGAATGCTCTTCTGATGCGCTTGAGATTTCTGGATGCATGAAAGTACATATTTTTGAGTGATGGTGAATTTGTTCGTTCTCCTCGCACCGCGATCTTTGCTTTGATCGTTAATCGATCGACGTTATTTGAAAATTTCTTAGTGACTACAAATCGATCGCTACAAATGATTTAATTGAAAATTTTAAATAGCATTTCGAAATGTTATAGAAAAGAACTTATTGTTTAATTGTTACAAATAAATTATTAGAAATATTAGGTAATGTTTAAATAATTAGAATATTCAAAAATTCACTTCTAAAATCGATGTGCACGCGGTAGTTTAATTGGTAATGACTTTTTGCCTCGGTATCGGTCAAGATTAACCTAATCTCTCGGTCATCAATGATTCGAAAATTAATTCTTGAAAATCTGTAATATATACTTCGAAATACGGTTTTCCTATTACAGTAATTAATTTGATCATTTTTAGATTTTTGTTCTTTTATAGCCCCCTGTTAATTTAAAGCAACAATAAATACTGTAGTTTCTGTATTTGTTGCAAAGTGAAACTAACGTTTGCATTTCTATGATATTTTTATATATTAGTTAATAATTTTGACTATTTATTTATAACAATCGAGTAATTATTTTATATTTTTAAACATTGTTTCAATAAATGTTTATGACATTTAAATATTTCCTACATTTCTAAAAATTGTTCGACAATTATTTAGCTTGTTTGTAACAATTAAACAAGTTTCTTCTACTCCTCGTCTGTGCTTGTATCATTTTATTTGGTATAGTTTATCGTTGTTAAAGCGTATAGTGCGCTAAAAAACCAGTGATTTTTTTTTTAGTCGGTATTTCAGATTCTGATACATGAAGTTCCATTCATGTCTGGTCTGTCCTATCTTTAGTCAGTGTCATCACGGATTCGATGAGCTTCGTGGTAAATTGGTTCAGTGGCAAGTTATCAAGGGTTGAATTATCTTAGTGGTCTTGTGAGTGGTGGAGAATGGTAGCTTGTGGAGTGGGATGTCGCTGGTGTTCCGTAGTCGAGGTACAGACTAGAGTTTCCCCTGAAGCGGAATTTTGCGGAATTTTGAGGAACGATGACCGGATAGTTCTTCAATGTTTACTGGAATAATTAAGTTAAAGAAATTTTTAATTCCTTTTTTATGATTTAGTTATATTTTTTATATTAGATAAATTAGTTATAGTTGGAATAAATAAAATGGAAAGTGTATGAAAATATATACACATGTCACACTTTATGTATATAGAAATAATATTTGTAGTGTCTTCATTATTTTTCGGATAATTTCATTGTTTCTTACATTATTCGTTATCTCACTTTCAAATCATTCCATGGTTTTCTACAGGTTGATTTCTACAGGTTCAACTTGTATTACACACTTATTAATTGAACCCGTTGGAATTTTTATTTTAAAATAGTTTAATGATAAAGTGGTATACAGTACAGAAATATAGAAATGTAGTAAGAAAAAAATCTATAATACTTATTTTTAGTTAACAAGGATCCAGTTGGAATCAAGTATTCAACAATCCTTTTTCAATCCTTCTTCATTCCTTCATCTTCAAATTATTTTCAAAATCACTTCTCAGCCATCTTCAGTTACTTTTCAATTTGCCTTCGACAAATCCCATAAAGTGATTTAATCCTTTAACAGTGATTAAATTTTTGCAATTTCAAATGATGGGGTGAGTCGCGAATCTGGGGTGAACGAAGGAGGTGGCGCTCGACACTTTCGTTGTCGTGGCTCGTTACGACTGCAGAAACGGTGGGAGTTTTGCCGCCCTGTTAGTCGGGTGCCGCCGTCGGCGAAGATTAATTAACTAGATAACGCTCGGTGGCTGCGAGAGAAGGTTCAACGAGGGAGAGTGAAAGAGAATAACGGGAACACTTCGTGGGGGTTCGTGGCCATCCAGAAATCCCGTAACTACCGACGGCCCTAAGACGCCTCATGACATAGATCTCGTTTAATCGAGTTATAGTTATAAATTATACTAACAATATAGATCATGTACATTTTTCTAAACTTAACTCAATTATCCATAATAGACTGTTTCACATCTCCATTCATTTTTCTGACAGTAAGTCGAATAATCAATTTTACGATATAGCTCACATGATCACGATAATTGTAAGAAATAATCAAATATAATTAATCAAATATAATAAATTAATCAAATAAATTAATCAAATATAACACAAACCAAAATATCGTAAAATATATAATCGATGTATATACGTGTGTAGATCTTCGTTCGGGTCGCAATAATACAGAGAATCCAATAGACAAAAGGGGAGGCAGAATTGCATCAGTAGCCATGACGGGGGTTTCAGAGTCGGACGGTAAACTCTTAGCGTATATCGACTGTGTCGCCTCATCTACAAGTCAATCAGGCTCGCGTGCCAGCGACTCGTGAGGGCGGTCCGGTACACGTAAGTAAGTGGCCGACCAGCCAGCCGGTGCAATACATATACCTGCGACTGCTGTCCAATACGAGCGTCGACACGGCCACCTTTATGCCGGGTATGCAAGTATAATGCGGCGCTGCATATATGAATGCTTATGGTAATCCGCGCGCGGCACCAGCCTCGTTTCGACGTTGGCCCGGATGCCTGCTAGATAGACCACGGTCCCTGTCTATTGTTATCGGTCGTTCTGTACGTACACGTCGCTTTTCCTATATCCATAGGATTTGACAACCATTCCTCAATTCTTATATCTGAAATATAGATTTTGTACATTAGTTTTAGGATACAAGAGAATATTTATTAAGTATCGGATTGGTCAGAATGATTTTTTGGCTTTGACAGAAAATACAACTGATCGAGAGAGGAAGTAATAATCATAGATTGATTGTTACATAGTGTGAGATTTACCGTATCAGACAAATATTTGGAGTTACTTTTCTATTTCCTTTATATACCTCTTAATTATATAATTCTTTATTCGCAAAAACAAGACCAACTTCGATTTACCGTTTGATTCTCCAAATTCTCAAACATTCAGAAGATCAGTTCTAACATCTTCCTTCATATATCAACTTATACGAAAATGAACGACGTTTAATAAATAGCTCGAACCAACTAGGTATTTTTATTCTTCTTCAGGTGAGGTAACCATGATCGTAATCAATCGGGAACCTAAGGGTGGATTCTAACCAGTGACTCAGTGATCGATGCCAGTGTGAATCGTGGTCGAAATCATGGTTGGAGCATATAATTCGACCCCTATGGCTCGAACCTACCGATGGCAGCCTGTCTGCGAGTATAGACGAGCGATCATATCAGGTCGTTAACTGATATTAATAGCAGGGCGCGGTGAACTGGCTCGTATTGCCTCTGTTTATCACGTTCTCTCGCTCTTTTGGCCGGGCACTCTGGCTGTCCCACCTAAGGGACCCTTTGCCCTAATTGTAACAAATTAAATCACGCGATATCGACGATTCCCTCGGGTGAAATCTACGCGCGGCAGAAGCGTGCCACGATTGTGCACGCCTTTTCAATGCTGTAATCTATCCTCGTCGGACCATTGTTTCCAATTAAGGAGGGCTCAGATTTACGTTTGATTATGGACCATTCTTCGGGATTCATGATTGGTATAAGATGCAAATCTGCAACATACGTTCGTTTGGATCAGTAATTTTTTAAAGAAATCCTCTGCTTTGCATGCTTTAGATTTGGGAAAGAATTAGAATTGCAATTCGGATTTTCCTGAATGTACAATAATAATTCTTGCAATATTTATTAAATGTTTTGTATGGTAGTTATTAAATATTTATTGTATAAACTTGAGCCTTCAGAGAGTGATGTTTCAACTGTGAGAAAGTGGAGAAGAGTATGACAGAAGCATGTTAATTTTAAATGATGGACTAATATATCATAAAAAGTTATTATATCAGTACTGAAAATTATTGCTTTATAAAATTATTATATTATAACATAAAGTATTGAAGGATAATGTTTAGAATTTGTATCGTTCGAAATTCGAGAAATTCCGCTACCTTTATCAAAGATTGAAAATACTTCCGTTTAAAATCCAGATAAGACTCGAGTAATATTCTCTTAAAATTAATAAGAACAATAATTTGTAAACATCTTACTTTAAGAACAACGATAAAAATTCTATATATTTCCATTTGTTTTCTCGCTTTTCCCAGATTTCTCGTTAAAATTTTTAGCGAAAAAGCAGCCGAGAGAGATCTTTCTTCAGAACGAGTCGGAGTGGATTTATAAGCATGCGAATAAACTCTTTTTAATATACAGCACTAACCTGTTGAATGCATTGTGTTCGTGACAAGCAGTGATTACATTTGTTCTCTCGAGTTAGATACATTTTTTATCATTTCAACGATCGTGTTACCGATGATAACCGCGTTAACCGCTGCTCGGTATCGTTGTAGATCAAGGGTGCTTTAATATATTACTTTCTGGTCTCGCGGCTAACTCGATGAAAACCGAGCAGAAAGAACAATGAAAGCGAAACCAGGAAATTTGTTACAGCAATTAATTCTTCTCGTAAAAATTCCTTTTATTACCGGACTAAACTATTACCGGACTATTACTATTGACTAAATATATTCAAGCAGCCTATACTTTTTCTATATCTCTTGGAGTAAATCACCAAAAATTAAACATTTCTACATTGTAACAGAAACTAAATTTTTTTTCGCTTTCAAAATTCTATTCAATATTTGAATATCTTCTCTGACAATGACAAAAGCGAAAACGGTCTTTTCACATTTCTTCAACAACATTCTAATACAAATGGTATTAGAAATTAATGAGTTATTAACAACATTGATATTTTAATATTCCTTCTCCATACCAATATTTGTACCCCTTATAACAAGGGTTTATTCATCAATCAATAAAAAGAAAGTAGAGAGGAGAAGAAAAACTGTGAGAAGAAGTATTATATAAGGATTTCGATGCGTGGTATGACAAAGGAAAAAAGAAGAAACGAAAGAAAACTAAAAAGCAGTAACGAAGGCGACTTTTGATATTTCCTGGCTTTACCATTAGCTAGGCACGGGCCTCGAGCCGGCGAGGGTGGCACGGTGGATGCGAGGAAAGCCTCAGGAAGCTCTAACTCACGGGCAAAGGGGCAACCCACACCGTTCACCCGAGCCAGCCCCCACCATTAACATTAACCGAGCACATATAGGGTGTTTGCAATGGCATTATCGATCGGCCTGGTGAAAAAAGACCAGCGAATGGAGCACTTTGTACGATACGTGCAGGAAACGCCTAGTTTACATTCACGAAACCCGGCTAAATGCCGATAGACTCGTTTTCGGCCACTATCCACTGTTATTCGGCCTGTTCGTGATTGCCAACAACAATACGGATCATCCTGATTCAGAGAGAGAGAGAGAGAGAGAGAGAGAGAGAGAAAGAGATAGACAGACAGACAGACAGACAGACAGACAGACAGACAGACAAAACATTTTCGGCTTGAACTGATTATCCTCCGGATTACTTTGAAAGAGGAGAAAATTCTATTTTGGGCGCTTGTAGAATTCTATTCCTATTCAACGGTGATTTGATTTGATCAAAAGCACCTAGTATCTTTTGATAATGATGAATATAACCTTCTTTTACTGATCGATTAAATGGTTTCTAAAAGTATTTCTGACTTTCTAAATAATAAAATATTTAGTAAAAAGTAGAAAAAATGAATTACTCAAATCATTTTGGTTTGAATGAGTGACTCTTAAAATGATAAGTATTGGAATGATGGTTTTTTTTCAATAAAATTTAACAAATGAAAAAAGATAAAAAAATCATAATTATTCTTTACCAATTCCCATATCCTATATGAACTTCTTATCTATTTCCGGTAACACATACATTATTTCTGAATCAGTGGAATCAGTTGGAATTTTCCAAAAAAAGAAACAAAAATTTCCTCATCATTAATTTAGCAATTCATAAATAATCGATTAAAACGATCAGTCCCAGATCGAATCATTTTTCTTCGACCATCCCCTTCGGCCAGGTCGTTTCCGGTAGAAATCACGAACCATATTTGCTCGTAGCTCGTCGTTCATGCGTGAAGCATTCGATCGTCGAGCAAGGAACGGTGTCAATCGTGCGAGAAACGAATCTTTTGTGTTCCGATCGATGAGTGCATTTTCGTGTCCGAACCACGGTGGATCCGTGCTACTTCCGGTCGCGGCCATTGTCAATCGCCTCCACGTATAATCACTACGTTCGCTGTGCTCCTCGCTCCGCTTTTAATTCCAATTATTGGATCCATTGGAATTATCTGCGGGTAAAAGTCACAAGAAGTGACTTGAAAGAAGAGAAGAAAACAATAAAGAAGATTTGAAGATGAATGAAAGATTAATACTTGACATTCTTTAAGGCAAAAGAAGATACGATTGGTTAAATCATCTTTTTGTTCAAAAGTTTGGAAATGTAGAAAGTGGTTGATTGAATGAAAGTCCATAGGTTGAACTGATTTTATTAGGTTTCAGATTTGCGGATTTGTAAAGGAGGTAATTTAAAGATTGTTTACTAGATTTATAAGTTTATTAAAAAATGTGTAAAAATATGTAAAAAACAAGTACGGAAATAGTTTATAATTGAAATTAAAATTTTATTAAATATATTATTTTATTAAATTAGATTCACTAATCTCAAATCTGATATCTTATTAAGAATGTGCATGATTTACTATACAAGTTACCATAATCTATTTGGTTTGGATACTACAAGATACAATGGAGGCACGATTTTGGTGGTAATGCGATCTCGATATCAATAACACGTGATTCACATTGATCGGTATGGTTAACGAATAGAACGATAACGATATATAGTTATCGACGATACGTTGAAATATATATACCGGCGGCTGGCCGCCAGCACCCTTTCGAAACCGTGCCCTGGCCACGTGTCCGACGTGTCGCGCCCCCGTTGTTATTGCACGTCATGGATCAGATAATTTTCGTACAAGCAGATATCTAGTGGACGGGCGGGAACACGCGCCATGACCTTGCATAAAGATTGCCAGATAACATTGATATATTAATCAAATCTACTAGTTATCCTGGGAATGTTATTAACTCTGTGAAATCTCTACATGTTCTTGAACATTGTTCTTTTTTATATCTGCCACGCAAGGAATATCTATGCAAAATTTTATAAGAAACATCTACTCAAATCCAATATCATTTCCAACTAATTTTTTTGTAGATATTAACTTAAGCCACAAAAGTTGTAGACTTTGTTCTTACTACATTTACCGCTTACTTTAAAGCACTGAAAGGATCTAAGTACAAATTCATGCAAATCAGAGGTGGAAAACATTTAGTTAGGAAATATGAAATTATTATAAATTACAAAGTACAATCGAAAGCTCAACGTTCTCCGTCAATTTGAACCTACGCCAAAATTCTATTACCACTTAAGATACATGCCAAATTTTCAGCTTTCGTATGCAACAATTTTCATTCTGTTCTGCTTAAAAATTCTCCTTTCCTCTTAGTTATATCATCGGATTTTTAGTTAATATTTTTTTCAATGTTATCAATTAACAAATACGATAGATATAATACTAAAAGTAAAAGAAGTATAACAAAATACTATATAATGTTGTATAATTTTAGTTTCGTCTAGGGACGACAGTAGAATATTCAATACATATCCTCTTTCTCCTTGGATGATTTTTGTCACGTAATTATAAAAGTCGTTCCGGTTTCTATCTCTCAATTAGAACTACTTTGCGTTCGAAATATTTCATTGTTTATTAGATTTATAATACTGCATATTGCATCTAAAATATGAAGATAAAATATATTCAGTCAGTAATATAATAATATATTTTGATATTGAAATTATTTACTTTCGTGTTAAATAAATTCCTTATTTTTTATTTTTATCGTATTTAATATCAGGAAATTCGAATGTCAATTAATCCCTTGTCTACAAAAAAGCAAAAATGTATCTGTCCACACACTTCAATTTCTTAAAATAAAAGATTCATCACGTTACATAATGTGAGCTTGTAATAATATTATGAAAGAATCAATTAAATTATTAATTTGTAGATCCTGATTTTCAATATATTGGATTATAATATAATATAATATAATCCATTATAATATAATCCAATTGTCCATAAATCCAATCTATTATTATTTTTATTTGTAAACAGAGAAAACGATATGAATGTTACAACTTCGTATTAAAAAAAGAATCATTCAAAAAACTAAGTACTAAGAAACTCATAAGAGACCAGTCACCCCAAGGAAGATCTTAAATTCAGCGAAATCAGAAAGAAACAGTAGATACACGATGGAAAAAGTTAAATCGAGCTCCTGACAGTACAACAGAGACAGTCATATGCACCGAACAAATATGAGAGACAAGGAATGTCGTAGTAGAAACACGTCAGATAAGGATAGAGGAAGAGAGAGAGAAAGACAGGCAGGAAGGGAGAGGAAAGATCCACCCTGGTGGATGATCCCGCCTCTAAGGAGCCGCTTCATGCCAGAGCCCAGCACGAGGGGGTTAGCAACTAACCCTCCTACCTCTTCTACCGCCATCTCCACCCTCTCTCCCGGCGTCCCGGCGCAGGCTCCGATACACAGCCAATCGTCGGACCGCGACTGATAACGACGCTGCCAAATGTGCGTCCGTCGCATCGCGGCCGAGTTCGCCACGGTGGTCCACGCGTTCTTCGCAGCCTCGTTACATCCTCCGGGGCTGTAATCCGCTCGGATAGCTGGCTATCGGCTATCGAACGCCGGTTTGCTCGACTGTTAAGTAACCGTTTCACCTGTCTGTGCTAGCCACACGGCTTCCTTTAAATTTTATTCTGTATATTATCAGATCTAGTATTACTTTGAATATCCGCGTGTTCATCCAATGTTGCTGACTTCTTGTTCTCCTCTCCTCTTTCTGAAGTTTCTTGCCGTTGAAGAATATATTTGAAAGATAAACGAGGCTTCAGTATTGGGTGAATTGTCATTAAAGCGTGGTTGGGATTTAATTGCAAGTGAGAAGGTGAAGGTTCGAGACTCAGTCTGGGCTACCTGGAGCGAAAGGCGAACTGGATTTGACGGTGCTGGATAAGGGTACACGCAGGACCCCGCATTGACGGTAAGTTTGAAATCATTTTGGATTGAATGGATTGATTTTCATATAACATTTTGATAACTGTAGAGCTAGGATGGTAGCGATAAAAAGTCTGAGTTGCCTGTGATTGTACCTATAATACGAAAATAATGACGTTTTAATAAATATTGTAATAAAAAAAGAAGTAAATCGTCCAAAGCAAAAATAATTTGGGAAACTATGATTCTGTAATGTACTTAGAATTCCAAACTTTTGTTTTGAAATTAAGTAATAACTGAATATACTAATAAGTATAACTGAATTAAGTAATAAAAGTATAGTAAATAGAGAAGTAAATAAATAAAAATATTATAATATATTACAATAAATAGTATAGGCCACATAAAACCTGAGGGAATATACGTAAGTAAGAGTCCAGATATCTTAGAAATCGATGACTTTCAATGACCTCAAAGTTTTATTTGCTTTACTTCAGAATTAAGTTTATTTTGATTACTGAAATCCTACTTCCCATATCAATATTAATAAAAGATATTGCACTAATAAATACATTTAATTTTTTTTTTTAAATTGTAGAATAATCCTGATCGATTAGACAATCGATCTTCCATTATTAACAACAAAATAAATATCTATAACAAAATTTATAACTTAACAATTGTTATATTATTGTATATGATGTAATAATTTTAAGCCTAAGTTAAATAGAATAATCATAAGATTAACATTCTATCTTTACACTTATACAATTAAGCCACAATGATTTCGAAGTGTCTAGTAGTGAATCTATACGAACATTTCACTCTGTAGTCGAATTTCCGATATCCACTACCGATCGGCACGTTTATTATTCCCGATTCTTTCCCACGGATTTTCCCAGTTCGCGTTTATGATATACACTGCATACGCCCTGCGTACAGTCTCACCTGCTCGCACGCATGTTTCGCGTATTAACTGCTGCGGCTGTATCTTCAACGCTAAATTACCGCCCGTGTTCACAATTTTTTCTACCATCTCTTTCATTGCTCCGCATTTTACACCGCTTATTCATTTTTTTAACGCCTCGTAAATTCTACACATTTTCCTGTATTTCTGCTGTATTTTCCCATATTTTTTAATAGCGCATGGCACTGTTTTTTTTTTTGCAAAATTCCTTAACCCATTAATGATCAATTGACGCAACATTTTATTAACCTCTTGCGCTAGTAACTGGTTCACGGATCATAATGAGTGACCAAATTGTATACCACTGTAACCGTATATCACTCAATAGAAATGGATAGAAATTACTATAAAGTAATAAATTTATTTTGTTTTGCCTGGGTTATATTTTAATATACTTAAAACTGAAAAAATATTTCAATTTTGGGTCAAATATTCTCGACGTGCGTGGCATGTCATTCCAGCGCAAGAAGTTAATATTGTAGCTATTGAAACGAATTCCGAAGATTGATTCGATATTTTTTTTCATTCTTTCATCTAGATTCGCTGAATTTATAACATTATGATATTATATGAAACTAGTACTTGTAATAAGATAAATCTATTTTTGTCTTTTGTTTTTCTTTTCTTTCTGCTGTTTAATCGTTAATTCTTTTGATGTTACTTTGCTATTATACTGTGTAAGAAGAATTTAAAATTTACTCGCGTCTCGTTAAGCATACGTGATAGATGATTTTTGTTTTTTGCGGGAATGTGTTCACTGGTATATCGTTTGATTCTATTTTTGTCGTTAAAGGATTCCTGTTTTTAAAGGAAGAGCACCTCGTTCAGGCAATATCCGTGTTTTCTTCTTTTTCTATCGATGAACTTTGTCATGCATTAACTATAGATCGCGATTATGGAAGTCGATCCGGTTTTTATCATTGTACTAGTACTTCTGCTTTGTATCTGAAAAACGTCATCGCCCCTTAGGCACCGTGTTTTACATATTAGAGGAAAAATACCGAGATAAAATACAACAAATGGGAAACATAGCTATATTCTGATATTAATATTAATTAAGTTCTTGTACAATGAATTGGTGGCTTTTTAATATTATACAGTAATTCTAAGGATCAACCTTGGATAGTTGCTAATCATCTTTCATTATGCTTTATATTTATTATATGTAGTCATAATAAATGATACGTGTATAATTAAGGGGAACATTATTTAGGAATCCAGGATTCTATTTATTTATTTTTTTTTTTTTTTTTGTAAAATTCATTTTCGGTAAAAGAATAAAAATCCATAAATTAGCTTACGTATGAAAGAATCATTACCTAAATCATAGATAATAGGACATTTTCAGTATCTGTAACCAACATATTACAATGAATGTTACTTGAATAATATCAAAAGAATCTGATAATCTGTTTTTCCTAAATTCTATTTCTTACTAATCACAAATCATATATCATGTGATATAGATTAATATATGAATTAGAAATCATGTACTAATTTCTTTTATTAGCTATTTCAAGCAATAAATTATCTCTTTCAATTTATTCTTTATTAAAATGATACTTCACTTTTCTTTTTTTTCAAATAACTTCGGCATCCGACAGTCATAAATCATATATCAAATCAATAAAATATCAACCATCAATCATCATAAGCAACAAGAAAACATCATCCATAAAAAAACATTCTATCTAAAAAAGAACAATTTAATATCTTTTTCCTTCTTTCAAAGTTTGAGTTTCAATAATCAAAAGTCAAACGATAAAATATCAGTCAACCTTTCCAATCATGAGCCACCATAAACAATCAGAAACTATTATGCAATTTCTTTCAGTCTTACCGCCAGCTGTCGCAAACAAGAAGAAATTACCATGTAATTTTCCCTATCTTACTATCAAACAAATATTAATACAAATACCTACCTTTTCTATTATCCAGTCAACATTGCAAAGTGGCAACAAGAAATCAAACAAATCATCACGCAATCACTCTCCTCATCAAAACAACGTTCAACCTGAAACACAGAGAATCCAACATCCTAAGATATTGTTGCACACAAACAAAACCAAACAGGCCATCATCGAATCATCTGACAAGAAAACGTAGCAAGGTAGACGCGATGTTATCGTTTTCTCCCTCTTTCGTATTGGAAGTACGCGCGGCCGCGTCGTCCGCGACACACTACATTTAAATAGTGTGTGTAGGTACATGCGAGAGAGAGTTTAGACGAGGTAGGCAGAGGGGTTTCCGGCGAGCGTTAACAGAGTAACAGAGTGATGTAATGAGGCCCGGAAGCAGGCAATTTGCTGGCCGCGGCGGCCGCAGTTGCGCGAGACAACCTGCCCGGAGTACCTTCTTCTTGATATCAGGTCCAGCCTCTTCACCAGCCGATATCCGACAATCCTGTGTCGTCTCCAATCAGCTTAGAGCGCGCACGTGCCGTATCCCATAGTGATCCCGCCAATCGTTCTCTGAATCTTTGATCGATCGATCGTTTGATCTATTGTTTATATCAACAATACTCAGTGACATTTTACGATGTTTTTCCAGTGATAATTCGTGATTCCTATGTTTCCCTTGTCAAGCTTCTCCGTTGGCACGCAACAACCTACAAACGTAAAAGAGATTAGTGACAACGCTGATTACGAGATTAAGAAGATAGAAACAAGAATAATATCGAGCTGGACGTTTATAGAAGATATATATACCTATGTATGTACATTATTGGTACAGAGGATCCTGAGTAATGGGTTCGTAAATCTATACCCTAAGGCACCTCTTGCAATCGACGAATATTCGAGGATGTGTCACTTTTGAAACGTATATATATACTAAACGTAAATATACTATGTTCTACTAATACGTGTATACTAGAGAAACTGTGTAATGATATACATTAATACAAAAAATTTGTTTGCTATGAAAACATACACGTACAAACAAACAGGCAAGGATTATGCGAACTTTCCTGATATCAATTACCACGCACTATTGAAGATTAACTGAATGGAACGCAGAAAATAATTAAACGTCGCTGTTCTTCGAATGTATAATACGTACTGTGTATTACTAATGTATACGTAACAATACTATATATTGTTATGAAAATTTGTTTCTAGTGAAAAGATTTATAACAGAAGAATAATATTACAGACGTGCACGAGAGTTTTCCTGATATCAATTGCTATCTAGTATTGAAGATTAACTGAACGGGATGCGGAAACCGTATACTTACGGCCCGCCGGAGGTGCACCGTGATTATGTGACAGTTTTGTGAACGTGATTAAATTGACCTCGATACACTGTGGACATCCGCGCGGTGCGTTCAGTTTCGAACTGTTTTCGCTGCTTTTCCGCTGAATTCACCGTTTCCGACGATATCTGCAAATTCAATGAGAACGATACATCGCGTCAAGCCTGATTAGAGATTTTCAAGAAATCGTCGTTTTAACTTGGAGAAAAAAATAGAAACGTTGTATGTTTTTTTTTTTTACATTTCTTATCGAGGAGACAATCGATGGTCAGCGTGTACGGTGTGCAACTTGCATTTTATCGTGGACATCGTCGCAGCGACAGCAGGTAAAATCCGTGTCCATTTTTTTTTCTCTAGTCGTCGTTTCCGGTTAGTCAAATAATCCATGTACTTGTCGAAGAAAATGATGTGGATACGCAGAGAAAGAAGAAAGAAAAATCGTCTTCGTACGTGGAGAAGATTACGAGGAGAAATATTGTTTACTCTTTGTTTTTTGAAACTTCTCTTTTGAATCTGTCGGATTTATTTTTAACAAGAATGAAAAATTCGTGACGATTACGATGAATATATGCATGGAGAAGGAATGAAGGTGAATAAGGTTATGTGAAGACATTTTTGTACCGTGTGAAAGAAATGTTGTAAGAAAAAGAAAATCTTATTTATCTTTTCTCTTTAATTTTAATTCTTTTCAATTTTTTTCTTGAATTGATTTGAGATAGAGAGTGAAGATAGGGTTCGTGGGGATAACGATGCAAATGTCGTCGCGGTATCATTTTCGGAATTCCGATGGAAGGCGATAAGTTGGAGGCCGCGTCCATAAAATGTAAATCGGCGGTACCCGGTAGCTCCTCTCTAAATTACGACAGATCGATTACGTGTTCCATGCTCGTTACATGCACGTAATCTACCTTCAGTTAATCGTTCGTTCGCTGCTATCTCCTCTGCCACTGGATTCTGAAGCCTCTCGATGGCTCTTCGAGATTTCCTAGTCGTTGCAAAGTACAGAGATACGTATATTATATCTTTTCTAAAATATTCTAGATTTTAGAAAACCACTGTGAAATCTTTGAGAAAAATTTTGATGTAGCACATATTAAAAATTATAATAAACGTAGACTTTCGAAATGTTATTTTTTTTATGAAAAATATACTATATTTGTTTTTAATATGTTTAAAGGAACTTTTAGACGATACAAACACATATTATATTCTTTTTTAATGCACGGATAGTTGCAAAATTTGCACTGTGTTACATTGAGATTTTCAGGCTTATCGAAAATATAGAATTTCATTAATGTGTATTGTTTTTTAGGTATACTATAAAAAAAAAACAATATCGTCCTTAATGGATTAGGATGCGTTGATTGATTAATTGATCGAGATATTGTTCATGTTCGAAACGTCATTGCAGTGTCACGATTCAAGATAATCCATAATGGATAGATCATAGATATGGGATTTAGGTAACGATCTGTATAATTTATTAACAGACACTATCCCCGATATGAGAGTTATCAATGATTCACGATGAATATCGTGTGCGTACAGAATTTCATTCAATTATCTGAAGAGTAATTATTTAATAATTATTATTTAACGCTGAAGTATTCGATATTTCACCAATTAAATTTCTCCTTCTTATGGAGAAACTTTCAAATAGCCTCCATCGATTATATTTTTCTGTGTTCTTATTCTTAATTACATTTCTTGCGTGAGAAGACAAGTTATGTGTAATAAGAGCGCCGACAGGTTTGTGAGCAAGAAACTTTCTTGCGTACATGCTCGTTCGATTTAATTCGATCGTGACTTTACCGGATGCTTCGAGGGTCCTTTAATGATCCTTAACGACACTGCCTACTGTAATACGCAAGTACTGACGAAGCGTCATAGTAGTTCATATTCTGTTAACATTGTTCGTTGTGTATGAAAATTAGAATTAATGTTGTAGAATTTATTTAGTGGAAAATGTTTAATTTAATGAAAAGTCATTTTTATGTTCCATTATTTACATTGCTTTTATGTTATATTATTCTTTCACTCCATTTTTTTATATTATTCTTCATTATGTTTCTTTCTAATTAATATCATATAACATAGATTTTTCATTGACAGTCATCTGCTTAGTTGTAGTTTATTTTTACAGAAATCATTACACTTTTTCCTTATTGCTTAAGAAACCTGGGATTATTCTCATTATTCTTCCCTTCTTCTTCTTACTTGCTGATCTCTTTTTCCATTCCGTTTTTAATTCCATTTATTTCACTTCTTATCTGAGAGAACTCTAAACTCGTTCTTCTCTTTACTTTACACAAAATTCATAAAATCTATTTACATAATTTCCATTTAATAATTTATTTTCTAAATGCCCTCATTCCAATTGTTCTCTTAATTTTGATTCAACTACCTTTATAAAATCTATGAAAACCATTTTACATATGTGCAAGTACCTGTTCTCTTACCTGAAATTATTCACATTACAATTCTTCTTGTTTTTTATTCTTACCACCATTTTTCTTCATATTCGAGTTCATTTTCAGAAAATTTCATGAGATTAATATAAAAAGTTAAAGAGATATTTTATCACGTTCATCACGTTTATCAAGACAAATGGAAGGCTGATAATCATAAGTCACAGTGGTGCAAATCAGTCTACTCTTAATTTTCATAAAATAATGTTCCGTTTTTACTACTCTAAAAAATTATGAGAACTGTTACTGATACTGTGGCAAAAGATAAGTTGTAACTTACTAAGAGAATAAGGAAATAAGGGAAAATACGACTCGATAAGATTTTAATTTAATAACTTAATAAAAAAATAAAAAGTTAAAATTGAATTCAAATTTTCAGTATCCTGCCTTATTGTAATTTTCAGTCCGTCAAATGGTAGAGAGTTAATGAAACAATTATTTTTTGGATCAAATTAGGTTGAAAGATTAATTTGACTGATTTTACAGGGGCTCTTTGGTGATGTACGACAGCGCTAGCTGTTCGTACGCAGGTGCGCTCGAATTAAAGGGAGCCTCTGGAGCCGGAGCCGCGGCCGCGGCCGCAGGAGTAACCGCGGCCGGCGTCAAGCAGGAGAACTGGCCATATCGCGGCCTCACCTGCGGTAGCACCTTCCAGAGGCTCAAGGAAAGCGTCGACAAAGCGAAACAAGCGCTCGCCGACCGCGGTGGATATTTATCCGGTGCTTTCTCGCCGCCTCCACGTGCTAATCCATCCGCCATTTCGCCAACCACCTCCATCACCGGTGAGTCGATCAAAAGATTAATAACATGCTTCTCACTTCTTACACCGTGTATGTTCACGTAGATAGTAGATTTCACAGATGATAATGGATGTAAAAAAATACGTTGTTCCTAGGCAGAGCTTGAGAAATGAAAATTTGTGAGATGAACTTTTTAAAGATTTTTATTTTATCATGATAAATGCAAATGGTTTTTGGTAAGATTTTGTTGTTTGCATTTGATATTGATCAGATTATTAAGGATATTATTAGAAGATGAAACGATTCTATAATTTTTTTTATTTTAAAGAAAGTTCCATCTGACAAAAGAAATGTATTTATGAAATTCAATTGTACAATGGAAATACAATTTTCTTTTTCGTCTATTTGTATTATTTTCACTTCCAAGAAGCAATAACGTTATCATCTGTATAAGTAGATCTTTTTCTGCTCATCAGTGGGATAGATTGCAGTTTTCTGATAAAAGATGAGACATTCATTAATCCTAAAATGAAGTTTACATAATACGACACATAAGAAAGAATTAAAGAAAAGATTGAGTACATTATATAATAGAATGATTCTGTCCTAAATTGAGAGAATTAAAAGTAGAGGGTAAAAATAGTAACTATAGACATAGTTTAAAAAGTAAAAATTTTTTAATTTCTATGATTTCAGAATATACTAAAACATATATCCTTTATTACAAAAAGAGAATGAAATTTTTGATCAATAATAAAATTATCATCATCTATAGCTATACTTTATAATACAAAATTGTTTTCTGTAAAAGCTCTCAATGCAAAATCTACAGTCTAATAACTCTATTCTTCACCTAACGAATCGATTCACTAAATTACACCATCCTTCATCAACGTAAAAAATCGTAGCTTACGAGAAGTCGTTGGAAATAAAATGGAAATACATAATCGTGAATCGTCACGCGATTCTCTTTCTTTCGTCTACGATATTCATTCGCTGAAACTCGATGAGATGGAAAAAAGAAAAAAACAAGGATTTGAAAGTAAAATGAAACGAATCGTTCGAAGCTTAACTTTTGCTTCTGCTCTGTACCACTTGACATGAGCTTCTGCATAATTGAGTTGCGTGTGCTTTTCCACGCGTACTTGCGTGACCTACGATTAATGTAGGAAACGTCGTTAATCAACCTTAATGCCATTACTTGGTAATACAATTTACTTACACGATCGGTTATGTTGGTCAGCAAGATTGAAGGATCTGTTACGAGTAGAAGATCTCGACTTTAAGTTAAACATGACTGTTTAATCTTATAAACAGAAATAGGAATTTTTCATTAAACTACATACGCACATACTATTTATGTATAGTATCGATAATAAATTACGCAGTTTATCTAATTGTTTATTTTATTTTATTTATAAATTACGGGATATCTGACATGTTTAAGATAGGCATAATTGCGAAGTAAAATTGATACTTATTAATTATATACGTATAAGTATAGTTACGCTGAAAATTAGCAAGAGTCTCAAGGCTTATGAATGGAAGTGTATTTATATATTTTTGAAAAGTTAATCAATAAAACTGTAAACAGATATATAGAAATGACACGTCAATACAGTTTGCTACAATAATATCTACAGTTTGACAATAAAAACATCTCAACGATGCAAAAACACGAAAAATCGTGTAGGTATCTCCTAAGCAATATAAATATTTTAATTTTTCAACATTTGCACATTTTCAATTAATCTTAAACAAACTATGTGTATATGTGCATTTCTAGGATATTCGATTCAATTTATTCGAAACTTTGAATAATCTATCGGCTTTTTTAAATCAGTTAGTAGTTGGTAATTTGGTTTATATTTAACGCTAGGAATTTAATTCACACGCAACATTGAAATAGTGCCTCTAAAAAAAATAATAAAATAAATAACTAATATTAGAATCTGAAAGACAGTGAAACGTAAATGAATCACTGGCACATGATCCGACTGGGAACTCCGAAGTTGTCGGCAGTATAATTAAATCGAGTTTCTCATGAATTTCTCATGATTTCGGAATCAAAAAGATCTAATCAGACGTTTCGATCTTGACGTGTCTCGCGATCGAATTAGTTTTTTATTTATTTTCTCACGTTACTCGTTCCAGGTAATTAAGCGCATCTTGCGTGTGTTGGAACTAAAGTGAAATTAACTATACTAATACAGAAACGTTGTTCAGTATTCCTCGATTTTCGACTATCTCCGGATTTTATTCCATAATATTGCGTGTTTTGTTTTTTTATATCCATCATGATCTTGATGATTGAAATTCCTCCTTTGCAAGAATTCCTTAAAACTTTCTGTATCATTTTTCCCCATTATTTTATTGAATTTTTAATATTAGGGGGATGAATCCTAATATTTAAAATACGATAAAATGACGAACAAAAATTGTGCAAAACAGCAAGTTTCAAGGGATCGTTACACAGACAAAATATCAATCTTCAAGACCATTATAGACTCAATTATGAACAAGATCTTTCGATGTTTTAGATATGTTTTGAATTGTCACAATTTCCGAGACTTTCTTCGAAACTTTTAGGAAAAAACATCAGGACTCTCAAAGCAAAAACTTCACGCTATAAACACGAGACCAAATAAGATTATTTTACGATTCCTTTACGATGTTGCAACAATTGCAAGTATCGCAAGTAAGATTTTTCAGTTACGTTCTTTGCTATAGTATTCACTTATCCAATCGTTAGTTAGTGGTGCAAAAAGAGTGGAACAAAAATCCGCGTGTAAAAAAAAAAGAAAAAACGGGTACTAGATAAATAAACAAAAAGAGGACAATCTCGGGCGTAATAATTTGTCAGGCGAGTGGCGGCCGCGATACCAGCAGTCTGACTGTTGCTCTTCGTTGTCGCCGATTTCCGATTGTTTTTTTAAAGCGCCGGTCGCCAAGGACATTAATTACCCGGCCAGTGTAAATCACGTTATCTGCCGCCCACGCCCCCTCCGCGCAAAAGGGTGGAAACAGGGAGATGAAGAGTAGGGGAGGGGGAACAGAAGGGGTGGAAGTGGAAAGGTTGCAACGGGTGCGTTGCACGAGGATTGCACCGCTGCCAACTGAGCAAAACGTCGTTGACTGCCGCTTCTCTCTCTCCACGACCACACCAATATCCTGCTTGCTCCTCGGAAATTTATCGGCCAGCCGCTTGAAAACTTCACGCACTAGAAAGGTTTTCTATCTTTCTCTGCTATGGTCGAGACATTTTTGTGAAAGTAATGGTGAAAGCTCGTTCCCCGTGAAACGAAAGATTGTTCCATAGTCGTAACTTGTAATCGCGATTTTTATTGGAGGAAAAAGTGGTAGGTTGTGGGGTGTGAGGGAATTCAATGAAATTTTTTATTGATAAAATGGATTTTTTCTTTGTTATTAGGGAATAGTAATTTATAAACAAATTTTTAGAAAGGAGTGGCAGAGTCAAAGATACTTGTTCTTGTTTTGTTAATAAGGAATAACAATCATTTATTTGAAAAGCTTTCTAATAAAAAATTATAAATGTTGAGGAATATATTCCCTATGTATGAAATGGTACACTAGTTAGTTTTTGAGTTGTTAGTTTCTTTCACAGTCCTGTAAAATTATTTTGACATTTTCGCTTCACGATGTCGCTCTTGCGAGATGTCCCCGAGAAAGAAAAATTTTTGTAGTGCAAGTTTTACTTCGTCAGGAATTAAATAGATAAGTTTAATTGATCTCAGCTTCTCGTTAAGAAGTAACTGTACGGTTACTATTGCGGTTGTCTCTATATACGAATCTCATTTTATACATATGTACATGTATTTGAACATGTTCAGGTGCTTATAGACAGTAGTACACGTATCATCCTGAATATCATACCGACTTGAAATGTTGATCGATTTAAAATTATAATCGGTTTGCCGATTTGCAGTATCGTCGAGTGATCAAAAAATTTGAACGGGAGGACACATCTCGTGGTTTGTCCTCTCGGTGCAAGATGGTGGGTCGATGATGGCGGCATAGTCGCGAAAATGTGGATGACAAGGGAGGAGGAGCGGTTAGGGGTTAGCCGGGAACGTATCCATGACGACCGACCGCCCCATGAATCGCTACCCTCCAAGATCCCGGATGCACCCCTCGACAACCCAGCATCCCTCCTATGTCTTTCCCTCTCTCTTTCTTCTCTCTCCCTTCTCTTTCACCTCTATCTCTCTCTCACTCTCTCTAATCTATGCAACCCTCTCTGGTTGTCCTTTAGTTGAATTCTCTATCTCGTGGGTTCTCAACTTTTTCGTCAATACGCATCAAATCGAAATCAAAATTAAAAAATTTCAACACTATTAGTTTTCAATTCTGTTATCAGTAGCTTATTGACTAGGACTATAACAATTATTTTGTAATTTAATTCAATCTTATTACTAGTTTCTGTCACGAAGAACGTAAAGTGTAAAATAAAATCAAACACTTCAAAATTTTAGTCACTTCAAATGTGAATTGAAGATTAAGAAAAGGTTTTACATTGTGATTGCGTAGTAACAAGTTAACTATTATATTAAGATCAAAAATACATAGATTCTTAATAAGACTTTCACTTCCTAAGGCATTTGATAAATAATACTCTCGATTGACAAAAAGAAAATTAACGAAAGACAAATCGGTATTTTAAAAATTCAAAATAGTGACAACGAATTTCATTTTGATTATCTAGATACTTTGAACACGTTCAGTCAAAACTCTGACTAGTATAATATCTATATATGAGCTCAATATGTTCGTAAATGATTAGCAAAGTGTTTTACTAAAAAAAAAATTTCATTCTAGCACGCAGAATATTTCCATATCGTTCCTACAGTCTTTTTATATTCAATACAAAATCAACCAAATTCAAGTATAGTTGGAAAAATTTTCTCAGAAATTGAAGTCGAACAAAAAATATCATTCTTTGTTTTTCACTTATTTTTGTATATACGATGAAAACTAGGACAATCTGTACATTGCATAAATTATCAACGTACCAGTCAAATATCTCTTATCGTGATATTACTGATTGAGAACCGCTGGTCTATCTGTTCTTATCTACGTGATGGTATGATGCTCGGCTACTTAGATTTTAAGTTCAGACCATTTCGTGCCGTAGATACACACACACACACACACACACACACACACACACACACACACACACACACACACACACACACACACACACACACACACACACACACACACACACACACACACACACACACACACACACACACACACACACACACACACACACACACACACACACACACACACACACACACACACACACACACACACACACACACACACACACACACACACACACACACACACACACACACTATATGCACACGTATATATGTATACGTTTTTATATATAAAATATATATGTATATCCGTGTGTAGGTTGGTAGGTACATACGGTACCTGGCCATAACTCTGGCGGAGTTTCGCCGCTGCTGACAAAAGGGGAAATCCCTCGGTGAAATTGTAGCCGTGGTCTCTCTTCGCGAAAATTTACCGGCTTTTCTACGGTTAACAAACTAAAAGGATGGGATGAAAAGGAGTTGGAGTAACGAGATCGCGGTGACCGAGATGATTTCAATTGAAAATTTTAGAAGGATTTCGTGTGAGGGATCGATTCGTCTCAGTTGTAATGCACCGGTCACCGAACGTTTGAAATTGTGTGTTGAGCGTTTGATTGAAAAACAAATGATTGATTGACGTCTTTTGTCTCACTTCTCTGATACTAGACATATACGTGCTTCATCTTCGTAATTCCATCTTCGTGACATTACGTTCGCCAACGCAGCGAATTTTACATACAAAAATAAACGTTCTCCGAAAAGTAATGTTTCGTACAAATTCATAAAACGTTGTACAAGAAATGTAAGTAACAAAGACTGAGATAAGGACTATAAATGATAAAAACTGTAGTATATGACAAGCAATATAAAGTAGAAGAAATATTAGAAGATCAATTTTTCAATTCAACGAACCCTTAAAGGATTGAAGCACTTCAAATATTTTGCGTAACCTCGATCGAGTTTTTAATTAATAAGAGACCGGGGTAAAAGTTGTTCTGTAACCTCGCGGGTCTTTTCAGAGTTCAGTGGAGCGTGCGCGATCGAACGTGCATGTAAGTCTGTGAACTGTGAACCTTAAAAGGGCTAACCACCGTAAGCCCCGGCAAACAATGCTGTTGTCGGCATGCGCGTCACCTCATTTTGTCAAACATCAATTACCAGGGCAAACAAGGCGGGATGGTGCTCTCGACCGGTGAACATTAAATACATGCACCGCCTTCAGCCACGCTGACACAATATCCGATATTTAATGGGCCGATCCCATACCAAACGAATTTCGTTTAACACAGAAAAGGAAACGTTTAAAAAAACGTCTTTTCAATGCAATTGGCAAATCATACATTGTTTGTGTGTGAAAGTGATTGAATAAGTTTATCATAATATATGTAAAAAGACAGCATTGATCCACTCGACGAAGTTGTCATTTCTTTTGAAATAAATATATCTTCGAGCAAGAATATAAAATTATTAGATTTTATTTCATGCTTTAGATTTTTCGCAATAATTAACTAAAATTTCAATGTTGTAAATCTTTGGATAGTGATGTGCGTTCCAAATATTTCTTGCCAATGAGGATGAATTAGAGAAGAGGTTCTAGAATAATTGAGAAACGAATTTTAAAATAATCGAAGAAAGGAATAATTGGGGAAAAATCTCTAAAGAAAAAGAGAAATGTTCGAACTCCAATTTGAAAGTTCAAGCAAAATCAAAAACATTAGAAAATATTACAACAATATTAAAATTTCGACTCTAACAAAATCCTCTGTAGAATTCAGTCCCAACAATGTGTTACCAAACGAAACAGAAGCAAAAATGAAAGTAACCACAGGTCGCAGAGTGTAATTATCACGCACACGTAGAATCAGACGACGTCATAAGAAAGATAAGTGTTCGGACGTGGGAGTCGGAGGTATCGGACAATTAAAGCTGAGAACAGTATCGGGGTTGACACTTTTGGTACCCTCGCCGGAAAACACGAGAACGCCTACGCTTGATGCGGCGGGAGGGGGGGGGGGGGGGGGTAATGTTACCTCTCATCTGTTTAATTGCACGGAATGGGGCATCTCGCGAGACAAACAACGCAACATAAAAGAGACTAGCCTCCTCGCACCCTTTACTCCAATTTCGCGAGCATCGAATGGGCTGAAAGACAGGATGTCGATGCACGTTGCATTGTACGCTTAAAAAAAGTGGAACACTGGTCTCACCAATACAGAGGCTGCCGCGTGAACCGTGACAACTGCATAATAATCCCATAAATTCTCTCGTTGATAAAAGTAAGATATAAGATTGAAGTTGCAGATAAGATTGAAATTTGCATTCAATGTTTTTTCATCGTGATCCTGTAGTAGTCGGCTTTAATCATTTTCTTTTAATTCATGCGTATGTTTGTCATTCATCAAGGTAAGAAATTTTCATTGCGATCATTTTACGCAACTATGTTTTTTATTTGTGAGGCAAATTCTTAAAATTACTTGAAATCCCATTTAGCTTATAATTATGGATGATTTTCAGTAAACATTAACATGCTCAAAGAGGTGTTAACTAAAATCTTGTTACAAATGTTCCTATTAATATTTGTTCACACCATAGTGCCATATAATTAAATAAATAATAATTTATTATATTAGTTGAAATTTTTTAATAAACCTGAGAAAGTTACAAACGCGGATATTAATTGATACATGAAATAATTAACAAATTAACATTAAATAATCCAAAGTGTCAATATCTTGAAGAAAATACCAAAAATCTGATTAAACACAGATATGAATTAATCCATAACATCGATTAATATCAATTAATATAAAATATTAATGAATTAATATACCAAATAACCCAAATATCACTCCAAAGTGATCAATATCTTCTAATAAGTCGAAAAAAGTATCAAATAAGTAACCGTGTTCAATTGAAACACAAATATCGATCAATACATAAAGCATTAATATTGATTAACCACAGTGTTAATGTTACTTGATAAATCAAAGAAAGTATCGACACATATGATTATTCGACGAAAAATCATACCGTGGACTGAATTCTTTGAAGAAGGGAAGAACAACGGTGACCAAGACGCGTTGGTAATTGCCGGTATCGGTTAACCCTGGGGGGGGTTATGGGGTCTCGAGCAGCCCTCGTCAAGGCCTATGGATTCGATTCGGTGTCAGCCCCCTACAGTGTGATCCCTTTTGCCCTTCATCCGGCAACCTTCGCGCGCCCCTTCGCTTCCGGCACCGGTAACTACGACTGGTTCCACCCTCGTTCGCAGCCTCAAGGGGCGACTAAGGTTCAGAGGATCGTAACTGTCTCTTGCCTCTAAAAAATGGAAAGAATACATTAAAGAAAATTCGGGGACACCGCTCCGATGAGGACATCCGTTTCGGAGACCTTCCAGTTACAAATCCGAGATCTCGAGTGCAAATTTCTCGTGGATTCGATAAGTTACGTATCTTTTTAAGGAAAATTTCTCTTTTTTTTCTGGTTGGTTCTTATATTTGGATGGTATTATTTTATTTTATATTTGAATTTAGATGATACTGATATAAAAAACATATTTATATTATAAGTACTTCATAATTCTAGAAAATATTATAATGATATGGATGGTAAATGATACTAAATGATATTACTGCATTATATTTCAAGAAAGCACTAAATAATATTGGATGATGCTAAATTAAAAAGTTGATATATTAATTAGTTGATATATTATTAATGACAGGTGATAGTGTCAGAAAAACTATGTGAGGTAATAAGTTTTGACGTATCTTAGATCATTGTAATGGTAAAAATAAAGAAAGAAAGGAGGAGAAGCATTTTCTATGCAACAGAAACAGTTACAAAAGTATTATACAAAAGCATTTCTCCACTATACGTAATCTACAATTAATGCGACACTTGCTCGAAAGACCATAAGTGATTTAGAAACAAATCTTTCAGTTTATAATGCACTAATCGGGAACACGTACTCGTCTTCGTCAAATTAAAACAGGAATACCACACGGTAGCCAGAATTACAGGAGGAACATGGCGGAATTCAAACAACGATGATCGATCGCCGTCTTCCATTCAGTGGGACGTTCGGGTCGATCGCGCTCCACTGAATTCCGGTTAGGATCGAAGTGGTAGTAGGGTGAGGCACTGTCTTTCTGTTCTCCTACGGCTCATTGCAGGCCCCGTGACTAATCATGATAGTTCCGCCCGGGAACGCCGGGGACACACGACTCTCGGTTCCGTTTCCGGCGCGTGCTACCGCCGCTCTGGCCTCCACCCCTCCCTCCTTGCCCCCTGCGGCTCACAGGCCACCCTCCCGCGCAATTATTGCGCTTTGCAACAAAGACCATGACGCGGGATCGAAGGGCTGCTGCCTTATCTTCCTGGTACATCTTCTTCTTCTTGCTGGTCCGTTTCTGCTACTCCTGCGTTTCTTTCTTTTCCTGTCACCATCCTCTGATCCAGGTTATATCGTTCTCCATTATCGGTGTCCTTCTCTGCTTCTTACCGCGGATTCTTTCTCTCTTTTTTTGTGTGCGATTGCTTGGTATTTGGATTTTTTTTTTTTTTTGATCTTAGAAGTTTATCAGAGTTTTGACGAAAGTTTTTTTGACGGTGGTTATTTTTCTTTTTTTTTTCCATTCTCGTGCAACTGTTTCATTCGTGAGTTTTTTTGGTTTTGAGTTTTTGGTGAAAGTATTTTTAATATACCAATTTCTACAGTTTCTACACAATAAACACATTCACGTTTTTTTTCACGCTGTGTTAATAATAATCTTACACGTAGGTACGTACTGGCACATTCGAGACTGATGACCAAGTGTAGTCAGCAATTAAAGACGCATATCTGCGTCATTGTTTAAAACTACTGCTATTACTCAGTTATAGGATTACAATTGAAAAAGTCATTCTATTAATAAGCTTACTATAGAATAAGATTCCTAATGCAATGTACAACAGCTTGTTTTATCATATAAACAAATTAAGCCACATATAAAAATAGTTTTTTATTGCATACTATGAGCTATGTAATGTAAAAATATTTCTAAATAACATAAAATATAGAAATGTTATAAAAAATACTTTTATATTTATATTGTAGATACTATCAGTTATATGATAGAAACATGACATGCATATTCTTTAACAAGGATTATGTTACTTCAACACGAATTAGAAAAATATGGAATATTACGAACTATATTATGTATATAATAAAATTTATATTTAATAAATTTTATTTTTATTTAATAATTTTTATTTAAAGATATTTTTATTTTAGATATAAAATTAATTGTTGCTATTTCTTCAATTGTTCATATAGGAATTTTCAATTGTTCAATAGGAATAATTTTAATAACAAGATTAAGATTATATGGAAGATATTTTATAATAATTAGACATGGATTTATTTCTTCTGGTTTATTTTATTCAATTAATTTAATTTATATTCAAACTAATAGACGAGTTTAATTTAAGTGGAGAAACATCGTCGACTATTGGCATATCTTTGAAACATTTTTAATGTATTAATATAGTCACAGTTAATGTATCAGTTATTAACTTGTGTTATTAACTTTCGACTTGTCAACGACAACATTTGAATCGAAATGAACATAGCTTGGGAAACTTTGCTTTTTTTTCTTTTCGTGAAAAGTGGTCGTGCTTTCAGTGGTAGCGATACCGATGGTTTAACATCAACCGAATTTCCTTGAATCATATATTTCTGTAACGTTGTCCACGATATGGACGAGTTTTACACGTGGACGAGTTTTACACGTGGTCGTATAACTTGCAGCTTATGCAACGATCGTACGTGGCGCAGGCAGTTTCGCCCGGCAGTCAACCCTGCGAATCATTATTCATCCTCGCGCGACCTATGGCCCAGCTAGTCGACGTCGTGAAATAACCTCGTTAAGCCGCTAACTCGCCACTAGCCAAGTCAGAACGAGACAAACGATACGTTGGGAAGGGGGAAAAAGAAAGTATATAACGAGGAAGGGCTTGGGTTGAGGGGTGACACGAAGAAAAAGGACGAGAAGTGGGAAAAAACCGGCACAGTCCACATGACTCGACTCTTTTTTAAGCAATGTATTTTGTAAAAGAAAAGAATTTGACACTAGAGTTATCAGAGTACCATCGAGGCCAATGGTAATTAGAAAATTATCGAGAAGAAATTATCGCTATAATATTAACACTGAAATATTAACACCAGGATTGTCAGAGTGTTATACTGAAAATAGAGATAAATGATAATTCTTAGTAGAAATTACTTCTACGTTAGAATTCCACGCTATTGCACTCAAACCGGATAAATGATAATTTTTAGTAGAAATTATTTCTACGTTAGAATTCCACGCTATTGCACTCAAACCGGATAAATGATAATTTTTAGTAGAAATTTTACAAATTTATATCTTGGGGATGTTTGTGTATCATATTTTGTTTTTCTTATTTCTTTTTTTTTGTGTGTGGGGATGTAAAATTTAAATAGATTTTTTCTTTTAATATTCCAGTAATTGAAAGTTAGCTTTGCTTTCATTTGCATTTATACGTTGTAAAAATTTGATTCGCGTTGTATGATAAAAGGAAATAGAATTTCAAAATAGTTTAACTTATAAATTTAGACATTTTCTTTCTTTTTTTCTACATCTATTCACAGTATTTATTCTTCCATTATTCAAATTTATTTCACTTTTATTTAATGTAGAATTTGCTTTGTTAGAAATATAGCAATGTCACTTACTTTTCATTATTGATTTATCGTAAAAATGAAATTACATAAATTTCTTTTTCCAAAATAGATTCGCATCGCTTTCGTATTCTTTGCTTTTATTATTTATTTTTTACAAAAATTGAAATTGGCTACGTATTGTAAAAGGTTATTATTTTATCTTGATAAAACAACGAAGAAGATTATTAGCGTTGATCGGTTAAGAAGATCACAGAGTAGTCAAGTTCGGTCACAGCCGTCTTTTATGTTCCGTCATTTCTCTGCAAGTAGTTCGGATCAATACCAAGACCGACAACCAGCGACCAACTACCCTTAAATTCTAAGGGTCTTCTGACAGATGGCACTGTCTTCTGAAATCATCCCTTATTTTAGTCATCTCACATCACGATAGATGTCCCAGTCCTCGTAATTGTTATATTATATTCCCCATATTCTTCTAAAATAGAATTCCGTACTAAAATGACTTCCGATTTGACTTTCTTTTTTGTTTTTGAATTTTTCACTGATTATGATATTGTCAAAGTTTTCTTGAAAATTGAACGTTCACAAAGTATATTTTCTAGGATCAAGTATCACAAACAATTTAAGTCAGAGTAAAAACAATTAAAGTATAATAAATCAAATTCGATGATGAAGATCTTTTTGGTATCATAAATAATTATTAGCAACTGTCGACTCGTCATATTAAAAATATTTATCACGAACGAATTATTCAACCGATTAGCGGAACAAGAAACGTCTGTCACTTATCAGGAAGAAAGGCGAGGGTTGCAATACACCGCTGGCAATGATTCTGCGAAAGCAGCACCCCCGAGTTTCACGAGTTAGAAGCAGCGGGAGGGCGACGGTGGAGAAAGTCATTAGCCAGTTAATCATGCGTTATCGTGTGTGCTTAATGTTCCGTCGATGAAGGAGCGAGTAGGGGAGTGAGCAAAAAAGGGAGGCTGGACAGCCCCTTTTTCGGTCTTTCCTTTCCGCTACCCGAGTCAATATTGTCGACGTGCAACGCAACGTGAGCAACAGATCAGTCATCTTCCTTTTTTTCGTGGGCCGAAAGTTGAACGGGTCAAAATGGAAGCTGAACCAACATTTTTGAGATTTTCCTTTTTTTCTATTTCTCAAGAGAGGATGGGATAGAAAAAGACACTTTGGTATTAGAATTATCGGATTAGTGAGAGCGATCAGTTTGTAAGTTTTTTGTAAATTTAATTTGACATTCTAGAATGAGTATGATTTTAAAATTTTTATTTTTGTGTCTCAAGGAAAGAACGAAATAAAAGAAAACAAGTTGGCATTGGATTCTATTCAGAATAGTCCGAATGATTAACATATAGATTTTTAGAACAGTACATTTTTTGAAATTTGAGGTTTAGTAAAGTATGTGAATGAAGATTTGCTGCTTCTCCTGCATTATATATTTTTCCATATGCAGTTTATTTGCAACCACTTGATTTTATTTGGTATAAGTTTTATACTTTGGTTTTAATGTTTAAAAAGATATGAAGTTCTAGAGTTCTAGTGATGAGAATTGTTGACTTTGATTGGGACATTCTTGAAAAATTAAATGTTATTGTACATTTCTGCTAGAGAATCTATAAAACGGATGGTAAATTTTGTTTCATTATATCGATTTGATAGAATTGAATTTTGTATTCAACCTAACAAACTTGAATTCTTGAGAATAAATAGATACAAAAATTTTATTTGGGCACATCATAGAATTAAATATGTGATTCTCGTAAGATTCTTACTCGAAAGCTATGCTAAAAAATAGAAATAAAAAATTCCACAGCAACAAAATAAATGAATTATCAAGATTTATCTAATAAAAGACAGTGACAACGAATAACATCAAATTTCAGTTGAAACAATTGTCATCTTTCCTCGCAAAAAGATAGAAAGAAACTCTTCTTCTGGTCAGTCTGATAATAATAAAGCGTATGGAAAAGCGAAGAAATTAATAATCATTGCAAACGAGAAACAATTAATCTAGCAATTATTAGTCGGATGGAATGTAAGAGAAAAAAATAAAGAAAGTGGAGAGGAAATGAATGTTTCTTCCTTTTTCTAAAACAAGTATCCCTGCCCCCCTTCTACCCTCCGCCTTTTCCCTCCTGGAGAATTGCTTTCGTTGTTTTCGCGCGGTGCTCGCGAAAATGGTCCGGAATTAACGTATAACAAGCTACGAAACTCCCTATTCATAGCGGCCTGAAGAACTGCGACTCCACGGAGTCGCTGCACGGACGAGTGATTAATTTCAGTTCCCGGGGGTGCAACTAATTATCGTTGCGTTTTATCGCCGCCAGTAAGTTGCTCTTCCTGGTACACTGGATAAGCCAAAATCGTCTGCGCGTGTGATAACCCAGTTGAGAACTCTGTTAAACTAACAAGATAATTAATAAGTATTAATGATTAATATTAATAAATTGTACTTTTTTTCTAAATAATCTAATAAATTTATTTGGTACAAAGGAATAAAAATTTAAGTTTAAAAGAATAAAAACCGAGTTAAAATATTTCTAAAATACGATGGTACATGTGATTGTGGATACTCGAGTAACTTATTTTGATATCTGTTGGCGATAGAATTGAAATAATATGTTGTAAATTAGGAGAATTAAAAAGTTCGTATTTAATGTGAAGTCAAAGTTGATAGCGTTGAAATAATATCTCGCAAATAGGAAAATTAAGAAACATATATTTCTTTTTCGTGCTGAATATAAAGTAGCACTAAAAAACTTAAGAACACGCAATATTTTCTTTCTTTACTGAGAATCTTCATTTACTGATTTTCCAACTTCTCAGTGATCAAGTTTTTGAAAAATTTATCAAAAATTAGTACTTGAGTTAATTTAGCCAACATTAAGAGATCTGTAGCAAAATATAAAAACACAAAAGCAAATGATATTTCTTTTTTTCGTAATCTTAAAAAAAAAGAGGAGAGCAAACTATTATATGAAATCAGCATCACAGAAACGAAGTTTTAGTTCACGATCATTTTGAAACTTTCTCCCGATGTTGACGTTAGTCCATGATTAAGCGCAATTTTGCCAGAAGGCGAAAAACGTTCCTTTTGAAATTTGACCGTTCAAAGTAGTCCCAAAACGGCGTCAAAAACCATTCTTCGAAAATCTTTTTCCAAGAACCGCTGCGAAACTAAGGCAGAGCGTAGTCATTAGAAGAACGAATGTGAACTAACTTGTCCTGTCGAGTTTCATTTCGTGCAAAGTGTCAAGGCACAGATATGAGTTTGACAATCAGTGTTAACAAATTAGGAATAGTCGAAACGAAATCGAATTTTATACTACACACACATACATATATTTCTAATTATCTGTAATATAATTTGAATCATGTTAAAATATTGTACAACGTAATATTGTACAAATGATAATATTCGAAATTTAAATTTATATTATTAATTACATAGAATATGTAACTATCACTGACACGAGTATAATTAAAATAACGATGACACTGTATAAAATGGAAGTAGAAGTAGTATTACGAAATGATGACTATACTTTGAACAATAATTCTGAAGGGTGATTACAAATCAAACGAAATCCTAGTGCACATGGAAAAATATATATATTTCTATGTATAATTATTATTAACGTGACTATAATCGAAACAGTCGTGACTGGAAAACAAGGTGGAATAATGAATTTGGGGAATATAACTAATAGATATTCAACGACTATAATTGGTTGATGATTATAACTCCTGCAAGTATAATGACTTTAACTTCTATAGTAACTGTGCGATGATTATGGTTAAAAAACAGAAATCTAACAATGGATCCGTAAATACAGTAATGACTCAGACGTAAAATAAAAAAAAAAGGAAAACCGATTGTAAGAGTCAGACCCAGTTGGTAATAAATGTTCAAATATTCGCCTACGTCAATGTAAACCAATAACCAAGCTATATTGATCATTACGAGATCAAAAATAGAAAGTACTCAATACAAAACTGTACGCCAGCTCGTCTCTAATTCGAACGTGTCACGCACATATATATCGACAGGGCAAGTTTCACTGTCGCGTCTAGCCGATCGAAAGAGAGAGAAAGAGAGAGAGAGAAGAAAGAAAAAAAGAAAGAAAGCTATTGGAGACGCGTGAGGGATCGCGGCCACGAGCGGCACGATAGAGGAAGAAGAGGCCAGGCGAAAGGAGAGAAAGGAGAACAACGATGAGCGACTATAACCAAGCGGGAGGACGACGTTGACGACGACGGCGACCGGTGTTTGTGGCGTCCGCCTCCGCCTCGGCTGCCGACAAAAAGGCGAGAGAATTTCCTGAAATCCTTTCTGAGGGTCTGATTGCCATCATTATCGTGGAGTGGGTAAGAGTAGCACGGCACCGGTGGAGGATAGGGTGCCACGGGGTGGGTTTCGGGTGGAGTGGCGCGGAGGATGAGGGTGGTTACAAGTGAAGAGCGGAGGTTCGAGGCTTTCCAACGGTTCGGAGAAAGAGAGAGAGAGAGAGAGCGAGAAGGGGACGGGAAAAGGGACAGAGAGGGAGTGGAAGAGGGGGCGATAGCGGTGCGCGAAGAAAAGGGAAAAGAGGGCGATGGAGCGAGAAAGCGGAGGACAATCAGTAGTATTCAGTCCAAGCTTGGAACTGGAAGGCCAGGGAATGCGGGTTGAGACGATGTAGTCGTCGATGACGGCGATGACGACGACGGCTGCTTCTCCAGGCTCTCTCCAGGAGGATCGATCGACCAACGACAACCGCTTCAACGTAACTACTCCTGTGCCGGCTGGCCACCGGAAGCTAGCCTGAACTGTGGCAGTCGAACGGATCCTGTATACCTTTTCTTTCAGAGACTTAGATCGCATGATCAAGCCAAGTCAGGTGTTCTCGTTTGAACTTGAAATCTTTATTGAATACCGCTCGCTACTTCTTCTTTTTCTTCTTTTTCTTCTTCTTCTTTTTTCTTTTTTGAGCTAATTGTAAGAGTAGTTTTGCAGGACGATAAATAATGGATACGTACGGTTATTGAGATGTGTGGAAAGATTTTAAGATATTGTATAACGAATGTGTATCATCGAATGTGTAGAATATATTATGCATCTCATCGTGTAAAACAGAAAGAGAATTTAAAATTTATTTTATTAAAAATTAAAGTGCGTTAAGTACAACGCTGGTTGTATAAGTGAATCAGAGACAAAGTACTATATTATGTTAGTATATATTATGTTAATTTATGAAACTATTTTGGAAGAAAGGAATTCAAGAAATCAAAGAGATTTATCTGTTAAAATATAAATTTGTACATACGTAAATCTTCCAACACATTACAATTCTATACTACAATACACAAGTACGCAGTCTAACTGCACCTAAATCCCCAAGAGAGAGAACCCTGACCTCAACTATCGAGCTGCCATTTCTTCTTCTACTTCCGGTTCTATCAACCATTCTCAACCGAAACCCTACCAACTCAGTCATACCAATATTTTGTTTTCATTCCATTAAGACATGTCCCAAACGAATATACGACTATATCTATTGAAGTTGTACCTATTAACTCTTGCGCTGGAATGACGTGCCACGCACATCAAGAATTTTTGGTCCCAAATGCAACATTTTCTCAGTTTTAAGTATATTTAAATGTAACCCAGGCAAAACAAACAAGTTTATTACTTCTTAATAATTTCTATCCAGTGATATACCGACGAGTTCAAAAGAAAAAGAAAGCGATGAATTATTGTATACGGCTCGGTCACTCGTTATGGTTCGCGAACCAGTTGCTAGCGTAAGAAATTATGAGTTCCTTAGTGAACTTCACTAAAGTTCTTCAAAAAATGAAAAAGAAAAAAATATATCGTAAAAAATACGAAGACGAATAGCCGAGTCTATCCGTTTTATGATTCTGAACTGACACGAAAAAATTCAAAATCAGATCTACGAATAAAGAAGTCGAGCAAATTCGAGTGACGAATTAACTCGTCTCAACGAATTGAGCGAGGACGGACATGTGGGACGCAGAACACAGCGCGACCACGATCCGTGTGGCCACGTTCGATTCCGAACGGTACGCGTAATCTTGGTGTCGGAAAGTGTCGGTGAATGCACGCGTGTGAATCTATCGCGAACGTGACGACGGCGCGGTTCGGCGCGGTTCGTCGCGGCCGGCAGTGTGTGATGCGGCCTCGGCTCGACTCGATTCCGCGTGGCGGTGGCTGATCGATGCGTCGCCATGACGACGCTTCCGCCGCCAGTCATCCAGCTACCTCCATCCCCAACTCCTACCTCTGCCCCACTCATCGCCGTTTGTTACCATCACCGGTCTCCGTTAGTCACCTATGCTTTCCTCCGGCGACGAGGACCACGGCATCGCCACCGACACATCCGTGACCATCCTCCGACCGTAAACGGTCATGGTAGCCAACCAAGGCCAGGTTCTTTGGGTTAAACATCGTGCAATTCGAAACTTACATTCTTATTCTATTGTATCTAGATTTTACGAACGTCTTTGTTCTATTCTTGTACGCATTTTATCTATGTACAATTGTAACTTATCTGTACTTTTAGTTAATTGTAACTTATTTATTTGTAGCGATTGTTAGCTACCGGGTTTTTAATTAATTAGTGCAGCTTACTCCCTGATTAGCTCTTAGAGTAACTTGTCTTTGAATTTAATTCTTATAATGTTGTGCAGTTTGAAATATATTCATACATTTTGAAGATTTCATTTTGTATTCTTGTTGTCTTACCTATAATAAAAAGTAAAAAGATACTATAAAACTTTTTATTAGTAGTTCTTGAATTTTAATTGGACCAACATACTTAAGTTTAACCTCCTGAAGTTTAACTCTATATTATATAACTTAAAACTTATACATGTGTGTGTGTGTGTGTATGTGTATGACTAACTTATATTATAAACAAAATAAAATTTTCAAAATTTAAATATATAACAATAAATATGTAACAATCTGGATACATTATGTAGTTCAAATATCATGCACATACTTAAATTTGCTATAATTATCAACAATTGTTAAAAGGGAGGTTTGAGATATTAACTAGATTTAAGTACAATTTCCTCTTACTGTTAGAGGAAACAATTCAGTGTAAAAGCTTAAACATTATTATTTTAAGATTATCACAGAATTCACAACTATTGACACCATTCTCTGTATGATAAACTCCGATTTTTTCCTGGCAGTTATCAATTTCACAATATCCAGACTTTTAATGACTCCAAAAAAAAAGAATTCTCATTTGTTCACAACAAATTAGAGACAATAAATTGAACGTGTAGATAACGTAAAATCGATAACGCCAATAAAAAATAGAGTTGATCAGTTTAGTTTCTGAATGGCGCGAATGGAAAGCAATTTTCGAGTGAAATCGCGCGAATCCTGCCACTAATTCGCGCTCGTCGTGAAAATAACAGCGGAACTCTTCGCTTGAAGTGGGATAGAAGGTGTGTACAGGGTCTACGTAGAAATTACTATTATCGATCCTTGGTGTGTACCGACGGTGCATACGCCGATCAGCGTTTCATATCTGTTCCATAATCTAAATGACGTATATTCGCAGATTTTACATTCAATCTCCATTGAGGTGGGTATACTCGTAACTCGCTCGAATACTCGTTATCTGTGATCCGTAAAACAAGCCTGCCGAACTTGCCACGAGAAATCAGATGTACCAGCCACATTCACGACCGTGTCGAATTTCATTCCCTCATCCTCTAACACCCCTCCCTCCCTGCATATTTTATTAAGTCGACATCTATAAAAATTTTATAGTTTAATTATTGGTTTCTAAAGTTTCATTATTAAAAGAAATTTAATATATATACATACGCTACCGATTAATAATTTTGCTGCAAAATACGTTGCAAAAACTCCTTGAATATGTTATTTTCGTCGCAAGCGTATGTATTCTAATATTTATAAATATTTCATGAATTCTATAAATATTAATATTAACAATATTTTTACTTTTAATGAGAGTTATAGAACCTAAATATAGATTTGTTTCGTCCATTAAAAATTATAACGAGAGTTCTACTCCAGATACTTTGTATACATTCGCTTACATATAAATGTTTGTTCTTTTACAAGCATTTTGTTCATTTTCGCATCTTCTCAAATACATAAAAATCTACACTCCAGTTATTATTTATGCGTTGTTACTTCAAAAAAGTAAAAGATCGTTTATCGGGTCTGAATCAGTTCAGCATCCGACGAACGTCAAAAATTCACAACGAATAGCGGAGTCGATTGGTTTAGTTTCCGAAAGATTCGTGCGTTTCAGTTGTTGAAATGCGTGTATACACACCGGGAACCAGACGCCGCCACCGCCGCTGCCGGCTGCGGGCACACGATGTAAATAATCGTTTATTGATTAACTGTTTGCGCAAGTCGAGTTAACTATGGCTAATCTCTGATTTGTAACGCCTCCCAGCGGCAAGCCGGCTCTTCTACGTGGGGGTTGCGCCGGAATCGCAGGGGTGGCAGCCTGTGGAGGCTGACGGTACGTCCATAGCGAGGGCAGAAGGGTGAACAGAGGACAGAGGAGATGGACGAGGTGGGTGGACGGGTGGATGAGGACGCTCTGCGAGACTGAAAGAGGATGAGAGACGACGACGGTGATGGTGGTGGTGGGCGAGAGACGCTGGAGGGCTGGCCACCCCCTCGGCACGTAGTTTTCGCCCCTGCAACCCTCCTAACGCTAACACGGAATTAATATCTCGCGAGTTAGCGCCCCCTTTCATCCCCCTCTCGACGGCTCTGAAACGGAAATGAGCGCGCGGATGCCTCTGCTCTCTCGGTTCTCCGCTTTCCTATCGTCTTTACACCCCCTTGCCCCTCCTCTTTCTTTCTTCTCTCCTATGTTATCGCATACTTTTTCTCTTCTTCTCTCTACGTATCTGCCGCCTGGTTCGATGTTTCTATCGTTTCCGTTCATTCGTATCTTTTCCTTGCTTATCGAGATTTTAGGTGTTTCTCTTTTTTTTTTTGTGCTTATGAGTGTCATTTTCTTACAGAAGAGAATCGTTTTTTGTTCCTGTTCTTCTTTCTGTACGTTTTTCTTCTTTGTAAGTACACATGCAATTACACATCCTCTTATGTCTTCGTATACTTTGCCCTTTTTCTTCTCCATTGTCACGTTTGTCATATTTCTGATTGAGTGGATATTTATAGTTTCGTAGTTTATCTCTTTTTTACATATTTGACTCGTATTGTTTTCCCTCTTGTCGTTTCAAGTACATTCGTCAAGAACAACCATTTCCAAATTTTGTTATTGGCTACAGCGCCAGTACACGTCGCACCATTTAATTAACAGCCCACGCCACTCATCCCTGATTCTTCTCCGACCCTTTTCACCTCACCGGCAAGATAAAATATCCAATTGTCTCGATCTTTTTGAACCAAGTTACTCGTTCCTCTCGACCAGCGCGCACAGGGCAAACCATCCATCGTTTTCCTTTTTCGTTATTCATTTATTCTCGTCGCGTGGTGCAGCATACCCACATTCCTTCGCTTCTTCCCTTCCTTCCATCGTTCGCCGGTGCACAGAATGGGGCATCCTGTTTCGCGGTACACTCTTCCTTCTCTCTTTCATCCTTTAGTCTCACTTTCCTCCTTTCTTTTTATTTCTGCCGTCGAAACGATGAAGGAGTCGAATTCAATCCGGGGGAAGGGGGGGCACGATGTTATCGGAACAGGGTCCGTTAGCCGTGGTTTCCGGAGGCAGCAACCGGAGCGGATGCAACCGGAAGTCCTGTTGGTAGGGACAAAAGCACAAAGTTGCTCGGTCCAGCGCCACTCGAGATATGCAAATCCGTTATAATTAGGCGCGCTGGATACACGAACGAAGTGTGCACGAACGACGTGCAATGCTCGCGTTGGCTAAGTTCGACATCCAGTAACAGTTGGGGAAGGGGGATGAAACGAGGGGAGTGTGGAGAGAAGATCGAAAGCGAGGGCCTTTGTTTGAACCAACGTCTGCATTCTTCCGTGACGTAATTAATGACCTTTGCTTCTACAACCGTGCTCTCGAACGACCTCTTCACGGATAGTACTCTCTACGCGTCTCCGGTAATCCGAGCGAATCGAGCAAGGAATCCTGATCGTCCCGGAGGATGCCACATTTTTCTTTTTTTCTTTCTTTCTTTCTTTTTTTCCCTCGATGTTTGCTTGGTATATAGAGTAGGCTGTATATTGTTGCGAGTGTTATTATTATGCTTCGCCATCGTTTTCGCAAGAACTGATTAAAATATTCTTTCGTTGGATGAAATGTAGAGTTGCTTCAATATTCGAAACTTTTTTTTAAATTTATTACATTCATAAAAGTAATTCATGATTATATTGGTCAAGTTTGTAACAAATTTAAAAATATAGTTGTAGAAATAAACTTGCACATTAATTTATTGGTTTCTTCCTTGGATCATCTTTGGATTAGAAATTATTCAGGTTCTTTGAATTTTCAATTTTCAAATTCAATATAAAATCACCGAATTATTAATTATAATAAATATCTTCTAACTCCTATGTACATTTTCGGATTAATGTTAAATTTTACCAATATTTACCAATACTTGTACAACATTTAACAATATTTAACAACATATTATCATATAATATACAGATTACTATAATTCATTACTATATTACCGTCATCTCAAAAATATTATAAAATTATTATACAATGATTCACAAAAATATTCGAACATTTACAAAGCGGAATATAATACACATTTTTTTATATTAATACTAAAACTACCGACGATTAAAGCATAAAATTAGAAACATTAAAGTAAAAAAATATATATATATAAAGAAAAACTATGTAATACAATAGCTTTCATTTAGCTTGCATTTTACGAAAAATCTTCAAGTATATAAAATTTCTAAGAAAAATTATAGATCAGTCATTTCGACCACTTTGATAGTTCCAGTGTCGAATATCTTTGCGAGTCGCTGTACAATACAATTTTAAAATACTTTCAAGATGATGGTATTATGCCTTCTCGCGATCGTGTGATACGTACAATCGAAACAGGGGGTGTTTCAAAACGCAAACGTTCGGCTTTGTGCCGGTGCCTGGTGCAGGTCGACAAACATGCCACAGGAACGCACGTCTACGGATGCATCGGACTTTAAAATGCTATGCAAAGATACTCCATAAAAGGTTTCATAAATTCGGACCTCGTCCCTTCGACGTCTGACAAAAAGAGTTCAACGAAACGTGCAAAAATTCGAAACTACTTTCACGGAAATCGCAATGCAACATTCATTTCACAGTAACTTCGTAACAGAATTTTTTCTTTAAAACGAAAACCTTTTCTTTGTCGTCAATTCAACTGTTCATTCATTTATACAGTTATTGTCTTTCTCAAATGTTGCAACATTGAAGACACATGGAACATAAAAGTGTATTTATAGAAATAGCGACAATAGTTTCTCGACTGTCAATTGACACATTTTTCATAACCATCTCTTTCTTTGTCTTTGTCTTTTTTCTCTCTATTTTTACCCTTGACTTTTTTATTCTCTGAACGCTAAAATGAGACATATTGACTTTAGTCATCCTCTTTCATTCAATTATTAATAATCTTCTTACAGTATTTTCAAAGTCATGCAGTGTTTGTATATTATGTATATAAAATCTTTACATAAACGTTTTCCTAAAAATATAATCTACTCCGTTATCCAATTAATACAAGATGCCATGTAATTGGTAGTATAATTAGCCAGACTCTAGATAGAAAAATAAGAATAGCAATTTTTTCATTGAAGAAAATCCAATTTATATATGTTTGTTAAATGTACTCTTCACCACTTTCTTTTATATGTAGAATCATATAAAATGGTTGAACTAGTTTTTCCATTATATAATACATATTGCCCACAAATACGTAAACCGTTCTTCAGAATTCTCCAATAAAATCACCATAATAGATATACCCTGTAAGAAAACAAATTAAAAGTAAATGAAAAACAATCGTGGATCCGTAAAAGACTATTAAAACCACCCCTGAAGCCCAATTTCCCAGCCTTTTATCGAAAAACTCTTAATCAGGCTGTTCGGTTCGTAGCTATCGTTCGCGTTTCATTCGGCGTATTGTACAAATTGAATACAAGGAATTATCTGCTGGCAGTTTCTCTCGGATGTATCTCCGATCTGATGCTTAAACGTCCCGAACGTACGTTTTCCCTTCCTCCCTTCTACCAATCCGCAAATGCAACAAAACTGACACGCTTCTTATCGTGTTACGTAAGCTTGAAAAGAGTGAAAGAGAAGAGAGAAGGAGAGAAAGAGAGAGAAGACCGGTGAGAGAGCAACAAAAAGGGATGGTAAGGGAGGTATAAGCGAATAGCTGGGTTCTGTGCGGACGGAAACGTAGCGGGGGTAACTGGCTCCCTCGTCGTTCCGTTCCCTGGCTCGTAGCCTACGCGTCCCGCCGTACAATAGCCCCAGACCCTGTCATGTTTCATACGGCACAATGATACTCGTCGCCCTAGCATCGATACCGAAGCCGAAGTAGCGCCGCTTTGGTATCTCAAGATAATGCACGCGGGGAAATCGCGGCACGCGGTCGCTTCTCTTACCCTTCTTGCTCTCCGTGACTCTCTCTCTCTTCGAAACTTTGTTACCCTTGTGTTGTTGGTAGTAACATTCTCCAAGTGACCCTGAACAGTTCGAACTGATTAAGATAGGACGATGTGGTGCTTGTAGGATTCACTCGGGATCCACTTTTGTTACCCTGATCGAGGCAATTGGGGGTGTAAGGAGTTGAAGGAGTTGGGAAGAGTTTCAGGAGATTTTTTCTTTTTTTTTTTGAAAGGGTGGAAGATTTTAAAAAGCAGAAGACAAGGAATTGAAGAAGAGGTAATTCGAGATAGAATGGAGTTTTAGGAAATAGTTTTTGTGTAGGCGAATGGGGGTGGAAGAAGACTGTTGCAAGGAAGTTACAAAGAAATGAGAAGAAAGAGAAAAGTAACGTGAAAGAGGATCTGGATGGGAAGTTCATAAGGGAAGAAGAAAGGGAAGAAGGAAGGAAGGAAGGAAGAGTGGAAGGGAGAACGAAAGAGAGTGATGAGAAATGAGAAGAAAGTAAGAAAGAAAGAATGAAAAGATGAAGGGAGGAACAGAGAGAAGAAAAAATTGTTTGTGAATCTATTTAAACATAACGTCATTACTACCTCATCTGTTACAGTACGTGTATTAAGATTATATTACAAAATGATCGCTATTATTCATTTTATCTGTTACAAAATACTAAAACTGTATTGCAAAGTGACCATTATTATTCAATTTATCTATTACAATACATTAAAATCATTAATAATGGATAAAACGAGTGAGAAGAAAAACAACGATCATTATTTCGTAATGTTTTTCTCGTAGATAGAAACTCGCAAACCTGACACTTGCTACCACCTGTAAATGTAAGAAACATATCCGGTCAGTTCGTCATAAATGACTCACCGTGTGTCTGCCATAATTCTGTCTCTCAAGGATTTGTATCAAAATCGTACGACAGGCTGAACGTGCTAATATATTCATTATTCAAATTCAACTCAGACGACGTATCATGGGGTGGTCAATAGATGGCAGACACGCCAACGTTTCTCCCTTGGCCCTTTCCTCCCCGACTCCGATTTCCTCTGTAACCACGAAATTTCGTTGCTATAAAATATATCGAGAAATCATATTGCGATGAACGTAAATAAACGGAACATCTTGTTTTCCAGTTGCTTTTTATTTCTACTGTTTATTAATCGAAGGAAAATGTCATCTGTCCAATTAAACGTTCAAATAAGAAATTTTTTGTGTTTTCTATAAGAAGGATTGATCAAAGGAACAAAATGAGCTCATTTTATATACATACAATTATGCACATATAACATTATGCAATAGAATTTGAGTTCTTCATCTTCAAATTTGAATTCTTTAATATCTTTTATATTAATCCTTTGAGCATTTAGTTCGTACCAAAGTATTGTATTGAATAATTTTACGATCAGTAATAAAATAATTAGTTTATTTCTTACAGATTCAAAGAGGAATATCTCATGTTACAATATATTAAATAAATATACCAAAAAGTTATTATAAATGTCACTAAATTATTATTTCAATTAATTAATTATTTTAATGATTACTGTAATTCTTATTAAATGTTATTAAAAGAAAAAATTATTATAAAACGAATCTTTAATTACTTTTGGTAATTAACTTTAGGCACTGAAAATGTTAAAAGTCACAGAAATGATAAAATGAAGTTATGAAATGATAAAATGAAGAAAAATTCGGGTAAAAAACAAAAATACTTGGACTATATCATATCAAATAGCCAGATAAAGAACGTGATAAGGCGTTTGAAATATCAAAAATATGTATCTTTAAAACGTCCATGCTTAAGGATACCTCTATGCTACTTAATATAATGCACGAGGATACATGACACAGATAACATTCCGTTCGAATCAAATGCCCAAAGACTGCGTGCACGCGCGGCCACATGCATTTCCTCAGCTCATCCGAGGCATCCCTTGGAACTCCCTAGAAGGAGGACACGCGTGTGCCACGCGACCGTGTGCAGCCAGCGGCGCATTTAACGCGCGATCGCTCTCGAGTGTCCGCGTGCCGGGTCGAGAAGGGGTGCTCGTGACGATCATCCCCTTCCACGTTCGCACACGTTGTTCAACGCGTTACCTTCGTCGCGGTCCATGGGCGTCGGATGTCGAAGTAGATCTGCTGTGGGAGTCGATTTTAGGCCTCGTAGAGTTCACGATTTATTGTTACACACACGCAGGGAGAGAGCGAAGAGAAATGGATTCTGGATCTTCGATTGATTCGCGTAATAAAATTCAGCAGGGTGTATGAATACCCTTTAGGCATTTCTTTGTTATTTACGAATGTGAAGTTACGCGCCACTTCAGTAATAGTCAGGCTTAACTAATACACAATTGTATTGATTAAATGTAAAACAAATCTAAAAATATACTTAACGTTTTAAAAATCACAGAAGTGTTTAATCCCAGAAATATTTATATTAATAAATAACTTTCAGATTAATGGAATGACCTTTAATCTCTAGTACATACGTAGTTAAGATGACTATTCATGTTATGTAATTGTTTTTTTACTAAATGTACATATATTTGCAATAAATATCTTGTGACTTCTACACAGATTTTCACATTGCCTTCAAATTTTACCAACGTAATCACAGTAATCGTCTGTCATTACAATGTTGTACATACCTTCTATGGTAAAATATTCTAATTCAAGAAGAACTTGTGAATAGAATTCTGTTCATTGTCCTTAATTTTTTTTTTTTTTTTATTATCGCAAAGTTATATATAAAATGCATAATGGAGTTGTCAAATCTATACATATACATGCACAAGCAGGGATATCAACATTAACAGACTCCCTTACCCACAACGTGATTTTCCCCACCGTTTAGAGTGAATCGTGACTGTAAATGGTTAATAGGAGCTGCAAATGTAGTATAGTGTTTTTGCTGGCCACTTCTCAGCTTTCGACGAACGTCGAACGGCGCGGCGCCCCTCAGTAGGATAGGTTGAATGAAAAAAGGGTGGTGAGGTGGAAACGAGTATTTGGTTTTTTGTTTTTCGTTTCAAAAATAGGAAGAAAGCAATGGTGCTTATCCTTACTTTGACATTTTATGACCGTGCTTTTATTAATATAGTCAGAAAATAAATGAAGTATTATTTTTTCATGAATGTTATATTCCTTCAGTGCACGAAAATTTATTAATGAATGAGAAAGAAACAGAAAGATTTATTTAATTAGCTAACGACAATTTCAAATTTTAATTAATTAGTACTAAACATTTATTGATACTAAGATACTCAATTCTCTGACTGATTCAGTCAAAATTACCAAGAATCTAAAAATTTAATACTGAAAACGAAGAATAGAACATTCATCTTTATTAGTTAATTTACTCAACTAACTGTATTGTATTCTCTTTGAAGTTCTAATAAATAAATTAGTAAGTATTATCTTCTGCAATAAGATAATAAATATCGTAAATATTATTATTGTAAATAAGTATTACAAGTATTATCTCCTCTAGTAAGTATTAATAAGTATTATTATCTTTAATAAGTTTAATTATCTGTACAGACTGAAAGGATTAAATCAAGATTTAGCCCCGAAGTTCTGTTTCTATTATTAAAGAAATAATTTTGATAAAAAAAAAATTTTTCACGTAGTGAATATTTATCACGATAGAAGACAAGGTATCCTGATAACGTAACCTAACCTAAACCATGGTTATAAACACTTTAATGGGTGCTGTCGATGTAACCGCCACAGCCACTTTCAGTCGTCAACGCTCATCGATCGCATCAGTTTAGGGAGTTATACAACCCTCAGCACGAAATTCTACGAAAAAAAACAAAAGACTTTGATAAGAGATTACGAAACTAAAATTACCAGGGAACTCTGATTTTCCGTTCGAGATAAATACCAAGCTTATCTAACATCTGTCCCAGTGACCAATTTTTAGCAAACTTTTCCCCACCATTCGCTTACTTAATTATTAATTACGATCATAATTAAATCGTAACTTCAGTCGCTATTAAAGCTTGTAAAAGGTTATAAAGAAATAATTAAATGTTGTTGAATTGAATTTAATATTATTTCATTAATATTATTAATAATTGGTTGTAAAATATAATTAGTAAAATATAAAAATTAAACACTGTTCGATTATAAAACTTTTATTCTTGAAGTTTGTAAAAATTCAAACGCCTCTGGGAATATTGACAAATTTTTTTTCATGACTAGAGCTACTATGATCTTGAAGATAAAAGTCTTCTCTCTACAAAAGTTGTTGTATTTTATTGAACTTTGAATATTAAAATTAATAAATGGCAAAAATTCAAAAAATCCCAACATTTCGTCGTCTAATCTTAATATTCAGAGTTTGATAAAATAGTGAACAAAAATCGTGCAGCAAGTTTTAAGGGATTAAGTTGTAAAGAGAAAATATCGATTTTTAACACCACGGTGAATGCAGCCATGAAAAATTTTTTAAATATTCTTGAAGACAGTTTGAATTTTCATAATCTCCAAAAATAAAGATGTTCTTATCGTCCTACCCTCTGTATGACATAAAAGAAAACATCTTTGAAAAAAAACCAAAGTTTTTAGTTAAACATTAAATTCGAAACTGACAAAGTAAAGATTTTACTTTAGACTAAAACCGTCTATAAAATAATAACTGTTGAAAATATCAACAATTTTTCATCGTTACGCTCCTCGTTATATGGATTTGACGTCGATAGCCGTAAGTTTACAAAGCGTAGAACAATGATTTTGATATTAAGTCATGAATCGACTGATTGTATAACAAGCTGATCAGTACTGATATTCTTCAACCCGACCTCCGGTTGCAAGGGATACCCTGATGGCGTGAATCACGGACATAAGCGAGTAAACGAGAGCCAACGATGTAGCCACGCACGCACCCTGACCACTTTATCGTCCTTCCACCCCCTCCCCACGTTTCACGATATTCCGCGAATACCCTGCCTCGAAATCGATCGTCTTGATGGCTTTTTAATCAGTCCTCGTTTCACTTTGATAAAGTACTTTACAGAGAATAATGCAAAAAGAGAGAGCTGGATGGAAATTAAAATAATAGAAGAGATCGATTAATTCGGGAGAGTGATTAAACTGACCGCGGATGTCTGTGCAGAATTCGTATTTTTGTTGGCACAATTGAAAAAATGAAATGTAAATGGAAATTCACTTCGTTTGCTGGACATTATAATATAATATGCCGAGTATTTTACTTTCAGTATTTTGAATATTTCTGCATGCATCTTTTTTCTACGTTTAAATTCTCGTAACTTGCGAATTTATGTAATGTTCTCGTTGTAGATAGATTCAAGGCAATATTTATCAAATTGCTTGTTGTCTAATTCCAATGATTTACGTCGTTCAAAATACACGTACGTATTTTAAATTTCCAAGAATAGTTGAAAGATTCAAATAATCTTATCTTTCACCATATAAGTGTGAACACCTCTGGTATACTTACATAAAAAAAAAATCTAACCTAATTTAAATGAAATTAGACATATGTTGTACAAATTAAAACGAGCTAACCTAGTCTCAACAACATTACACAGATATTATACAATTAAAACACTAAGAAAGAGTTATATTAATATAATATAATTAATAGATATATAGGTACATAATATAATTACATTACATATAATATATAAGATATATAATATACTATATTACTATATTACTATAATATATAATATATAAGATATATAATATACTATATTACTATATTACTATAATATATAATATATAAGATATATAATATACTATATTACTACATTACTTAATATATATATATAAATAGATAGATAGATAGATAGATAGATAGAACATATATTACTACATTACTTAATATACTATTGGGTTGGCAACTAAGTCATTGCCGATTTCAAATAAGAAGGAAAATTCAGAATTTTTGTTAAAAAATATAACTTTATTCAATTAGATATTGCCCGTTCTTGTCGATGACCTTTTTCCATCGTTCTGGCAGTGTAAAAATTCCCCGTTCGTAAAATGTCTGGTCTTTGCTATTGGGTTGGCAACTAAGTCATTGCCGCTTTTGTAGATAGATTCACTCTACACTCTCTTTTGTTTTGTTAACGTGGTCAGAGCATCTAACCTATATTTTTTTCTTACTGTGTGGACTTCTACTTTTAATTAGTAAAAAAATTATATCGATTAGTTCTTTAGTTTTGTTTTTATCCCAATTTAAAAATGGAAAAACAGGACGTGCACTTCCGACACATTTTATTGTATTACTTCCGAAAAGGCAAGAACGCATCGCAAGCACAAAAGAAGTTATGTGCCGTATATGGAGATGAAGCCTTAAAAGAAAGGCAGTGTCGAAATTGGTTTGAAAGATTTCGTTCTGGTGATTTTTCACTGAAAAATGCACAACGATCTGGCCGTCCAGTCGAAGTGGATGAAACCCATATCACACCTAATTCAGTTTTTTAATAGCAAAGACCAGACATTTTACGAACGGGAAATTTTTACACTGCCAGAACGATGGAAAAAGGTCATCGACAAGAACGGGCAATATCTAATTGAATAAAGTTATATTTTTTAACAAAAATTCTGAATTTTCCTTCTTATTTGAAATCGGCAATGACTTAGTTGCCAACCCAATAGTATATTAAGTAATATAGTAATATACAGTATGTTTCACAAGAGCGTGGACGCGATATCATTGAAATACAATATCACTCCAATCACGATCAATATTTTCATGTGCCCACGCAAGACGATTTTCAACGTGCTTCGCCGAAAGCAACAGTTTTGACACTGTGCTACGCCATGTAACATTATTCTCCTTCAAACGACGTTTCAGTGTTAAAATACTAACGTCTATTCCCCTTTTTGCCAAAAGAGCTTGCTCTTTACGCAAGGAGAGATTTGGATTTTTTGAATAAAGCCACATAATCGCTCTATCTTCACTTTTTGTCGTAACTCGCTTTGAACATCGATCAGGTTCACACATTTTGTCTTTTTGTAACGTTGCACCCACTTGTCAACGAATTGAAGGGACTTACGCAAATATTTTGCTGTAGTTCTTACAGTCATTTTAGGACCTTTCGGATGATAGCACAAGAACACCGCTTCGAAACGTTTAGTGTATTTTGCACTCATCTCGGAGGATTATGTTGCTCGACAGAACCGAGGATACTAAGGGCCTGAAAACTAATGTGCATAACAGACTGATTCATATGTTTATAATACCACGATCTCCGGCTCATTCGATACCAAGTTTCAATGATATCGCGTCCACGCTCTTATGAAACATACTGTATATTACTATATTACTTAATATACTACAATATATATATAATTAAAGTATCAAAAGAACCTAACCCAACCTGACAGGGTGACAACATCATACCGACACAATGCAATCAAAATACTCAATATAAGTAAAACGCTGAGAGAACCTAATCCAACTCCAATAGCGTCATCACGCGGAAGATACAGTACGTACAATTAAAACGACGACGGAAGAAATATGGAAACGTTGCAATCGTTTCGCACGTTGTAAAATGAATGAACGATATTGAAAGCGCTGGGCAAAGGGAGCCAGGATAGAAATCAGCTTTTAATTTGCCACATTGGCCCGGCGATCAATGGCCTCTCCGCAGATTTCCCTTGTCAATGGGTATCGTTTAACGGGTCGGCATTTTCACCAGGAAATTATAATAATTACACCATCGCGCGTACCGCGACGAGAATTACGCGATGACCCCGTTATTAACGCAATTTGCATTCCGTTGCAATTATTCCCTTTGCTTCTGGCAACTCCCAACCGCCAACTTCCACCTCTCCCCCCCCCCCCCCCCCCCCCCCCCCCGCCCACCAACGTATCAGCCGTACTAGGGGTATATGGTTACAACATCCACGGTTATTTCCATAAAATCTGCTCCGCACCGCGAAAACATGAGGCTGTCTTAATTAATTGATTATTTATCCACAATTATAATCCTGACAAAGAAAGTTTACGATGTTTACAAGCGCGAAATAGCTCGCGTGTATAGGCTATTTTATATTCAGCGCGCAAACCGGGCTCGAATGTTTTGCATTTACTTCGAGCACGTGAAAATTTTGTTGATTAACGGGAACGAATTTACCGCGACGATGTACCCCGGCTCGAAAGGGAATTACCAAGTTTTTCCAGGGATGGGCAAGGTAACGATTTAACGAAAATGCAACCCGGGGTTCTTGAAGATTTAATTGTTACTTCAAAGGAAAGTAAGAAAGCTCCAGAGAGGCAGAAACATGGAACCATAGAAATCTTGTTTTGTTACTACTAAAATTCTTCCAATTTTTTTGTTAAAAAAAAGTGAGAGAAAATGTTTAAACATTTATGCTCGTTTCACCTTCTGAGGAATTGCAAGAAACAAAACTGCAGTTAAAGAGATTCCAAGGCAGATGAAAACATCCAAGACGAAGAATAATGGAGACGCTTTGTTCTTTCAATTTTACCAGCTTCCCATTCCTCTAATACTCAGCTTATCAAGAAACAAGAAACGAGAGAAAGAAAAAGATCCATCTACACCTCCACATTCCAACCTCTTTCCTGTTCCAAGAAATCACTCTTTAATCTTCCAAGAATCTCGAGAGACAAAGGAGCACCAGAACAAAATCAAACAACCAAATAACCAAACAAACAAACAAAAAAGAAAAAAGAAAAACAAGAAGAAGACGTTGCAAGACGCACGTAAAGCTCGTAAAAGGACACACAGAAGCGTGGAAAACATTCGGGCCCCGAAAAATAATGGAAACACCTTGGCCTATTACTGCCAAAATTCCCTGACCATTCTCTCTCTAAACGGGCACCGTTACCACAGAGGGTTTGTTCCGGAAGGGAACCGGTGGCACGTCGTTACCGGGGCAAACTATGTCGTCGACAACGCCGGTCGGTAAGTGCAGGAGGTCCGGTACGTTCGTGCCCGACCACCTAGCAACCTGGTACCGTCGCTCTTCCTCTTTCATACACACGTGCGCGCGCGCACGTTCACGCATACACGCGCATATATACTATACACATGAGAAACGCATATATACTATATGAGAGAGAGAGTACAACCCCTCTTCTCCTCCTGTTCGCCTCTCTTCGTTCGCAACTCTCTTTTACTCTCTTCTCTCTTTCTCGTCTTCTTCAATCCCCCATCAGACACACACTGTGCACTCTCTCACCCTGTAAAGAGCGCAGGCGTTCATCCGCCCCTTGGTACGAGGGTGTAAGTTGTGCCATAAACCCCGCCTACGCTGCCACATCGGCGAACCAACCCCCGGTGACCATTTTCGTACCCCGTTCAACGAAAATCAAACTCAGGGGCGGAGACAAGATTGCACGATTATCGTCACTGCCCCTGGGAATGTCTCTCGGCCGCCAGTATCACTCAGAGCGGGTCGCCAAGATGATCGGCACCCTTATCGCGCAGATAGCCAACTCGTATCGTAGATTCGAACGCTCGAACTCGTTCACCGTGATCCCTTGTGTCGTGATCTTCGATATTTTCGGCATCGCTATCAGGATTGAAGAGAAGATAGACGTTCTCGTGTAAAGATAAATATCAGACAAAAGTTTCAGCCGTCGAGTTTCGTTTCCAACCACCACACAGTTCGATTCGATTCGATTCGATTCGGTTGGTTCGATTCGATTGAGTCTATTTCGTAGTCCGAGTTCTGGCAAGTCGAAGAGACATCCGGAGGTTTGAGATTATGAGAAGACGTTTCGATTGGTTATTGACCACGGGGTTATCAGAGGCTTGGACGTTCGTAGTGCCGTGATTCGGAAGACACTACAAAGGGTATAGATATCCCGTGTAGACCAGCGTAGCCCAGCGGCTGCTGGTACACGGGCCAACGCTGCGCGATGCTGGACCTTAAGAGTAGCGGGACCACCGCCGCGGAACTCCCACGCACCACGGCGTTCACCAATCTATCCATGCTGTTCGCCGGTACGTTCGCCGATCGTGCACACTACCGGCCAAAAGTGTGGATACACTTTGTTCTCTGTGAAACACGCTGCCATGTGAGAATGAAATGAACACACGCTGATGTAACTTACTGTTCTAAAGACTTCAATATAAAGAAATATAAAATTAGGAACGCAATAGAATGTTGGTATTGCCTGACTTTAAAAATTATTGACTACTTGAGAAGATGAATCTTGTTGTTGTCAGATTTGTCAAAGAGGTTTAAGAAGGATGCTACTTGAAAATTTAACGCCAGAACTGTTAGATTAACATACAAAAAATAAAACTGTGTCATACAAAATACAAAACTTGTGTCACGAATATTGAAATGCAACTAGCAGATAGTTTGTAATACAATAAAGAATGTAAACTTTACATTTCCTGGGAAATTGTTTAAATCTCTAAAAATCCATGCATAAGTTCTAATTTCTACAAAAAATTATGGATTGGTCATTTTGACTATTCTGGTTCTAGTGTTAGATTCCATAAAGAATTCAAGAATTACACAAAATAAAATATTTGAGCACTGAAAATTAAATATATAAGAAATGTTCTTTGTACTTTGTAACCTTTTTTTTATAATAAATGATAGCTCAATGAAACGAATGTTCATTTTATTCTGATATGGCATTGTATATATGTATGTACCACTAATAGATAGGTGAAAAAGCATAAAATTCTAGACAAAGTAATGTAAGTCGTCACTTTCAAAAAAGTGATGTATATTTATATTTTAAAGTCGGATGAGACATATGTTATTATTAATTTTCACGAACTAAAAATCTAACATTAGATTTCACATTGCTTTTTGAATTTAACTATAAATGCTGTTTTATAAACTAATATTTCAGGCTTTGCGCGTTCACATCAGAGATACAGATCCATCCTCTAATATTGACTATGTGATAGTGATTTGTTAACAAAAAAACTACGGATTTTTATGCATTTTTAAAGAAACATAATAATCGAATTTTAAAATAAAAGAAAACTCCACATATTATACCATACAGTATAATAAATACTTAGTTAAAATTTATGAAAATGTTATTTATTTATTTAAAATTTATTTAAAATGTTCTGATTTTAATCATTCTAAAAAATTTATAAGAAACACCAAGTCAATGTGTTAAATTAAATATGAAATGCGATACAAATGCAGCGAGAGCATACTTAAACTTTTGATTATACTTATATGTGAAATGCGTTGGTTTTGTGAGCTTCTTTCGATTCGCGTAAAACTGATTTAGATTGTTTTGAATTGTGTTTGAATTAAGATTGATCGTGCGTAACGTACGATACAAGCAATTTCGATCCGATAATTTGATAATGTTAATTGTAGTAGATCCTGTAATTATCAGTGCAATAATTACATTTTGCGATCATTTGAAACACTAACTTAGTTTGACGTCGAGATTGATTTGAAACAGCGTGATAATTCCGCTTCGTAATCACAATAGACGGCAGATTTTTATGTATTTTTAAATTTTTACAAACGTAATTAAGGGACTGGAATTGAAGAGATAAAAATTTACTTCTTCTGTTAAATATTGTAATCAATACTCTATTTTTGGATATTTTATACATTGTATGCATTTCTTTATCCTCAAATTTTTCATAAATCCGCAACCTAATAATAAGTGTTCTACTTTGAACATTCTAATTAAATTTCTGTGTATTTTATACATTTTAAAATTTCTAGTTTTAGTTGAAAATATAGAGTAAATTGATTTGAACGATACAAAATATATCTAACATTAATATAAACGATATTTTAAGAACAATGATCCATGAAATAGAATAGAGATCCATGCGCGACCACGTGACACGTTTCCTATGGTATGGTTTCGTTTTACATTCTATTATATTTTGCGATAAATGAACGTGAATTTATTTTAATTTACTTTTTTAAATTTAATTCATTTATTTATATATTTTATTTATTTATTTATTTATTTTCAATTTTAGCAAAATTTGAATGAGAATAATCCTTTTACAGGATGCACGAAGCTTTGTGAATGTGACTGTCAGAATTTTTGTGTGTAAATTCATACTTTGGAAAATGTAGAACTTTGGTGGAAAATTGTTGTACGTATTAAATATTATGGAAAGTAGTACACTTTGAATATTTCAATACAGTTTTTCATATCGTGTGCACTTTACTCAATTTTGTAATTTTAATATTTCTTACAAATGTATAAAAATCCACTTTCTAATTATGTACATATGTATACAATTTCCTACATTATTTTGCAATTTATTTAAAAAAGTCGTGTCCTTTAAAAGGAAGAAACTTTTCTCTCTAATGTAAATAAATTTAACTAGAAAAAAACAAAAAAAAAATATATACGTGATATCCTACAAATCATTTCATAATTTACTGAACCTTCAAGTAACGAATGACATAAGAATTTATATTGTGTCACAGAAATTTAAGATATTTAATTCTTTTTCTGTACTTTACATTATTTCTGTTAATTAGTAACAACATTAATATTACTTATTAATAGTAATAATTAGTAACAATATTGTGTTAAATTAAAAATTCCAAAATTCCATTTAAACGATAACTTTTAAAGGTTTACAAAATGTGAAAAGATTTAAAAGAGAAAAGAAAAGAGCACGCAATTCGAAAAAAAGTAGATAATTCCCAGGCTAAAGTGGAGTACATTAGCTCGTGATAGTCCCTGGCGTTTTCGTGAACGTGAAATCTGAGGCCCTATTAATGGAGCATGGGCTCCAGATCAAATGAAGGGGACAATAAAGATGAAAGGTCAGCTCGTTTCGTACACCTAGGCTCCCTGTTTGCACAGAAAGACGGACTTTCTGCGAGCATGACGTACCGTACCGCGTGTGTACACGGGGGCTACCCTCGTACCAATAACTGCCAAATGAAAATATATCTGTCTGTAAACAGACCGGCGGCGCTCGAAACACTGCCGGAAGAATCGGCTGAAGGCAGCTAAGGGATGAACGTTCTCTGAAACGAATGCTGTGCATGCACATCGATCACCATGATCAAAGCAGTAGTTAACATAAACATTTAAATAAACAAAAGATAATATTCTAAACAAACAGAAAATAGCGTTAAAACGGAGACGGAAGTTCACAGGTAGTTTCAATTTGGTATTTCGTCGAGTTAAAAGTATCTTATAGATGTATCTATAGACTTCGAAATTCAGGAAATTTTGAAGTTCTGAAATTCTAAAATTTCAAAATTCTTGAATTCCGAAACAGAGCAGAATTCTAAATGTTCAAGATTCCAATTTTGAAAGTTTGATATTCTATGAAATTCTATAATTCCGTAACTTTGAAACTCCAAGATTCTAAAATTTCAAACTTATCTTGTAAATATCTAAAAACCTAAAATTCTAAAGTTCTTAAATTTCGATACTCTTAGGATTCCAAAATCCTAAATTAACAAAATAGTCATCCAAAGAACAACTTCGCAAAGTCTGATATACTCGAGTATTTTAAACCATCCTCGAACATAAAACCTAAATCCCTCGTCACTTGCGTAATTTTCTTCTTTTTACAGTTGTTTATTTCAAATTTCATTCATTCCCCCCCCCCAAAAAAATTTAGATCTTTCCAACGATCGAAATCAGAAGTTCAGAAACAGCGAAAAGAGTAATCTTAATCGCTTTGTCTGTTGGACAGCATTTTTCAAGGCACACGCGAATTTGAAAAAAGGCGGAGGATCGTTAAGGGATCGTAAAGATTTTCCTGAGGAATTGTTTTCCAACGAAACTCGCTCGAAACCAACGATCAGATATATTTTACGGCCACCAGTGATTCACAGAACTGATTACCTTGCAATTGCAGATGGTATACATCTTCTAATAACGCGACTGAAAGAAAATGTGTAATCGTCAGGAATCGCGAAGCAAATGTAACACGTGCTCGACTGCATTTTATACCTCGATCGATGTCGTGCTTTTGTTTTAACATTGTGTTAGGTATAAACTGTTTTTAGTGTTGATTGAAATTACGACGTCAGATTTATCTTCGAGAATATTATGAGCGTATTATTTACTTCAATATTTTTCGAGATTATTACGAGTATGCGTCAACTTTTTTTTCTTATGTTACAGATGCCAGCAGCTCGTACAAAGGAGGCTGGAGCCATGCCACGTCGCCGGCTCCTGGACAGGGTAAGTTCCTCTCTAATCTTTGTTCAGCCAACCCTAGCAGCCACTTTGACCCAGCGCAATACCTACGATAGAAAAACAACGATGATATAGTTCAGATCAGAAAAGTTTCCTTGTAATTGTCTTTATGAATACAGATAATAACAACTAACATATTTGGTTAGGATAACTCGCAAAAAGAACGAAACGATTTGTTAGTTTCTGATAACAAATTCTAGATTAATTTACAACTGAACTGTCGCGATTTATTCATTTTTAAGAAATTTAAAATTAAAAATTTTCCACAAGTTTCTACGCGTTGCATATTATTTTGAAAAAAATATACAAAATATTTAAAACAAAATGTTCATCGTGAACAGAATATTTAGTATATAAACCTCTAATTACTTTGAATTTCTTTGATAATATTTATAAAGATATTCATAATATTGATTAACCGAAGATTTTTTTGAAATTTAAATTTTTTAGCCTTAATATCTCGGAAATAATTGATTGAACTTCAAAACTCCTCTTATTCTCTGATTCTTTGTTCTTAATATCACTCGAGACTCAAAGTTACAGTCAGAGCTCAATGTAATAACGGAAGTCACGTTTTCCTATTCATCTTCTCTTCATCTGGAAAACTAATTTTCTTAAAACGGAGTCTGCAAAAATTTCACTGTATGTAAATTCGCATATATGGAACATCATAATTTCCGAGTAATATCTCACGTCATAGTTAATTCATCAAATGATTCACAAAGTAAATTTTTTTGACCACCTTCAATCCTTTGAATGTTCTAAAATATCGTACAGGTAATCTCGGATACTTAAAATGTAATTAGTTCACTTATTAAAGGTTCAAAGAGGACAATAAATTACAATATATTGAAGAAATATATCAAAAGATGTTCAAAGATGAACGCATTCTTAATTTGTTGCATGTTCCTGATCTAATATTAAATTTTTACATTTTTGGTTATTTTAATCGAAGGGTAAAACGATCTTTCATTCTTAAACATTATTTATTTCTCATACCATTTTTGCACAGAACTGAAAAAGAAAAAAAGAATAAAGGAAGAAGATTTCTGTTTTAGGATTTCAAGTTCCAGAATTCAGTATAACAGTTAACATTCAAATAATAAGTATTAAGTTAGATTAAATGTAGTAAATTATAATCATAGGCATTTTGTTAGACTACTAAAACTTTAAAGATTTAAGTTTACTTTCTATTTTAGTAATAAAATATAGATCAAACTAAAAACTCCAAAGTTAAGTAATGTAAAAGAGTCCAAATACTTATAGCTCTCAATATCTAATTTTAAAGGTTCAAAATCTCAAACAAAAAGATTCGTTTCAACATTTTGAACGCGCAGTAATTTCGAGACAGAAAGACCGGCGAAGAACGAAAAAAAGCAAAAGATGACTAGTATGCCTAAAGTATAATATATTTCGAGCAAACTGATATCCAACAAACCAAGACGAGAACCTAACAAACTCCAATAACCTCGCCGTAAGCAGCTTCATAACCAAAACTACCAGAGAGAAGCCGTTTCTACAAATCGATTCTTGTTGCCATCTTATCGGCTACCGGTGCGGTACTGGGATTCCAGTTTCTCCTTCCTCTCTTCTCCACTTCTAGATTTTCCTCCTCGTTCTCAATTCGCTACATATACCTCTAAAGGAGGCGCCTCTGGGTGCAAGTTCACGCGACGCGATTCCTGCTTTGTTCTGTCGCCTTTGTATTCGAATCTACAATTCTCTCTATACATATATATATGTGTGTGTATGTATATGTATATATATACATATATATATATTTAAAAACGTAACTATGTAAGTGTACGTATATACAAAATATGTATGTATATCGTATATGTATGTATATATACACGTTTATACATATGTAGAATATGTATACAAGGTGATTTATGTAACTTGCACAAGTAATCCCCATTGGATGAAAGAAGTTGATCATCAACGTCCATGGAACATTAATGTATGGCAATTAATGAGTGGTCCTAATGCTCTATGTTTTTATTCTCGACACAAATTATCCTAAAATATCTCCTTAACCATTAGATTTAGGACCAATGTGGCTTAATACTTTTTTACTTGGAATTTAATATTCTTTAGATTTGTGATGAAAAAAAATATATGATCCGATTAAAAAAAATAATGAAATTTGGAATTTTCGAAACCCATAAAAAATTGATACGCCATATTTTGCCTTTCTTGAAACCATACAATTTTTGTATTAAATAATTTTTCATTTGACGCGTAATTTAAAAGTTATTTCAGATGTGCAAGTTACGTGACTCACCCTGTATATATAAAACATTATGTATATATATGAAATATTATCTTTAAATATTTGTGTATAAATATTCATAGATATATTTTTGTATACGTGCATATATATATAAAATACACATTCATACTGTGTATACACACGTATAGAACACATATACTCATATATATTCACCTATACTCACATTGTTCGTGTATACACACATTCATACATATAAAATATTTCTATATATATATTCATATATTCCTATGTCTACATGCATATGCACATACATACATACACACACATAGATTTCCATATGTATACATATGCACACATATGTATCTCCATATGTATATTTACATATCATGCACATACGTGTGGAGAATATGTATACTTATTTATATATCTACAGATATGGATACGTGTATGTACATCTGTATTTATGTATGTATGTATGTATATATGTATGTATGTATATACATATGTTTATATGTACGTGTATATATATGGAAATAGACTATGCGTGCCTCTTCGTGCATGCGATGAAAGAATACGTATATGTGCATGTATGCGTGTGAGGATAGGGTGTGGGTGGGCGTCCCAGCGCTTTGTGGCGCGTTGAACCGCGGCCCCTTTGTCGTCGAGAGAGACAGAGAGTGCGAGAGAGAGAGGGAGAGACAGACAGACAGAGGGAGAGAAAAAGAGAGACTGAGGGAGAGAACAAGCCCCGGGGGCTGTGTAGATACGCTTGGCCGCGCGGCAACACCGAACAGCCAGGCCCCACCCTGTGGATGGCGCTGGCACAATCATCTCGCGGAGATCAGAGACCCCACGGGCAGCTTGTTATAAACGGCTTCTGGACGCCCCGGCCAGGTTACAACACCATGGATCAGCTGGCAAAGAGCGAATTAACGCTTCGACTCTACACTGTTCAGAGATTTGGCGAAGAACACGGTGCGCCAGGGAATGGAATTGGACGATGGTTTTTTATCTCCGGCTTTTTGACGCGAGATGCTAATTTTAGAAAATTTTACAGATGAAAGAAAGAGATGTGAAACCACGTAACTTTGACTGGTTGGAAAATATTGAATATAGTTTAGCGCAGACGTCGATTTTAGATGATTTCATAGGTGAAAGAGAAAAATACGAAGTTACGTAGCGTTGACTATTAAAGAATACTAAAAAATATTGTAATTTGGAGAGAATAATTTAGTGAGTAAGTTAGATTATTTTAGTAAGTAGATTAGATCTTTGCTGTTCTATTTGATCTGAAATAGGTATATTATAATTCAGTAGAAATATTAATCAAATGTTTTTTTAAATGATATTAGTTTTAATATTTAATATAACTTTATACTGTTTTATATGTTCCATGCTTTTTATAAATGTAGTATTGCAAAAAATTTTGTATCCAGAAAGATACAAAGCAATAAATATGCGAGGAAAAACAGGATTAAATTAAATGTAAAATATAGGGAAATTAAAGAAAGTAAGTTATTATTTTGGTTTGGAAAGGTGGATGTCAGTTCTAGATGCTGTTTTATAATTCATAATTTAGTAGCAAGATGAATTAATACTTTGGATACTTTGGACACCTTGAGACTCAAGAATGAAATCAAAAGAATGAGTAGATACTCTTTTATCTTTAATGAATTAAATATTGAGAGTTTGATCTTATTTAGAAGCGAGTTTAAAGGAAAGTATAGAAATAGCAATGAATTTGTTGAACAAACAATGAAGCCACGAATTCACAATCATCTGTTCCTTCATTTTGCTTTGAAGTAATAGATGTGATTTTGGAAAATTTAAAAAAAAAAAGATATTACAATACGAAAAGGTACGCATTCTTCATTGATAATAATCAAAGAAACTACGTACTGAAAACATCTGCTCGATGTATGTTTTGAGAGACTTGAACTAACTGTCTGAAACGTTTATTGTAAAATTATTATCGAAGCAATACCAAGAATAAAGGTTTGCACGAATAAAGAGATTGCGTTTGGTAGATTGATCAGTTCGATGAAATACGTAGTGACACAATCATTTCGAGAAGTTCAGAGGTTTAGCCTGGGGTGGTTTGATGTAAATGGCTTGTGGTTTCGACGCCTTGTTAGATTGCGACCACCATGGATCAGTTATCAAAGAGGGAATTGATGGTCTCATTCGCACGTGCGGATCGTACTTACACGTTGTGACAGCATTTTCCAAACCAAGACAAAGAACAAAGAACACGATAACACAAATCATCTCTTCGTTCACTTGGTATTTCAATTTCACTTTTTTAATTTTTTAAGTACACGGTCCTCAATTAGTACTCTGTCAATTAATTATCAATTAATATTTTACTGATTATTAGAGCTATTATCAGTTTGATTGCCCTCGTAGAGAATTATTATTGCATATGCACTATATAGATAAGCGGAGATAAGGGTGAATTTCTATAACGAAATTTTAATATCTCAAAGTGAAATAAGTTAAATTAGTTATCGTTGAAAAATAAATCCTAAAATGAGAGCGGACGCTTGTCGATTTTCATGAATCAAACACGTTAATCAAATTGCAGATTTTTATGCAATTTCATATTTTTATGAACATTTTCTTTCGAAGAAATTGAGTCTGAATAATATGACAAGTATCGAATATTTTTTCATGTCATATGCATTCTCTGCCTTTTATTTTTTCCATGGATACATAAAAATTCACAGTCTATGCAATAAACGAACACAAAATACAAAAGAAATTAAACTGTATAACGATCATTATTCTTTCGAAACCAAACTTTAAACTATGCAAAATATCTGCGAAACCAGCGCGACTATGCATCGAAACCTTCTGTTATTACACGAGAGAATCCTACGTAGTTTGCTCAATTTCTACGCCTGGCCTTTTATCATTTCACGCATCAGCGTCTCCAGCAAGCTCGTAGATCGTCAACATCGTTCTTCTGATCTCAACCAGCCTCCTTTGACTCGGTTTATACATCACAGGGCAACGCGAAAGGGAACAAAGCCATCGTCACTAGGAACCTCATGAAATTACGCAACGACGCGTGCTGGCCCCGGGCCACTTTGCGGCTGCCGCGTCAAATTGAAATTACAACCTTCTCTTTCGTCCACAATTCTCACAAAGCAGATTAATTTACTCTTCTTTCAATATAATATTTCTTTCTTTCGAAAATAATATACAACGACGTACGTATTATTTCATTTCTTTTTTTCCGCAATTCTCACCAGTCAAATTAATTTGACCTTTTAGTAATCCTCTTCTTCTCCTTTCTTTCGAATTTTCTTTCTTTTTACGATCCTCCAGACAAATTATTTTGCTCTCCTTTTAATAATATTCGTTTCTTTCGAGAATAATTTACAATGCATCTTCACTGATTCAGTGACGTTTTTTTTACATTTTACAACTCTCACAAGCCAAATTAATTCGCTCTTCCTCTAATAATAATAATTCCTTTCTTACGAAAATAATTTACTACACATCTGCAATTATTTCAACGACGTGTACTTTCTCCGTATTGTCGTTGTCTGAATGATGAATTGTCTACGAAAGGTTCACTAGACCATAAACGAATATCCAAAATACTTACGCTATTCGAGCACAGTTAATGTTGATCGCGTGTTCGCGAAAATTCGTGGCAGATTACGCGTGTATATTTCTTATCGATGGAAATAAGCTCCACGGTGCGCCCAGATCACGCGATTTCTTGGGAAGAAATTCGTGAATCTGTCGGATTGCCGCCATGTGAATATATTGGATAGTGCCACTTTGCAATTATTTTCAGCTTGAACACTCATCATTTTGCATCTTTTTAAGTGCTTTTTAAATGTCTTTTCCACATTGGGTATTCTTCTTTTAATTTCAACAGCAACAATAATCAAATTATGATCTGTGGGACGTCATATACATCGTTGCTCAAAAGTTTGGAGAACCCTTTCTCTTTTTGGACAATATAAATCTTGTCGTACATTTTTCTTAAAGATATAAATCATTTTTAAATACTATCAACTCCTCGAAAGCTCACTGGATTTTAAAAAGAATTTTATTTCATTATTCTACTTTTTTATCATAATTTTTATTGTATGTGTATTATTTTAGTGTATTACTTGTTATCTATTATTTTTTAATTTTATTATCCTATAAACGTTTGCAAATTTATTTGAAATATTTTTCGAAAAGTATTATACTTCTGTATATATATGTATAAGTAGGCCGAGAATTTTTATATATTTATGAGAAACTTAAAATTGAGTTATGCTTAAAAAGCATAAAATTGAAAAAATATATTAAATATCTAAAATATCTAAAAGAATTTTCTTCTGAGATTGTAGCTCTTCAATTATATTACATTATTATAATATAAATTTTCAATCTATATATAAGAAATTATATATGTAAAATTTGCATAAAATTTGCAAATTTGTAAGATAGATCTTAAAGGTTTGCCAAACCGCTTTTTCTATTGAATGTCTAAAGATATTCATTCGTCGAATTATGTCGCTGCGTTCTCTAAACTTTCGAACTAAGATGGAAGTGGCCACAGTGGCCATAGAAAGGTTAAATATCCTTCAAAAAAAAAGAATCGCTAATCAAAAAGTCACACGAAAGGTCGTAGATATTCCACGAAAGGAACAGCCTATGCAGGAGGGTGAGGTTCGTCCAAGCATGGATATCGACCTCACGTTTTCAGCGGGTCTGCCCAGTGGCCAGGAAAAGCGACTCTAAGACAACTGCTAAAACAATAAAAGTACTCCTCCCTGTTTCCACGTCCGCCGCGAGCGTGCCTCGCGTGACTTCTTGACCCGAGTCGACCAATCCCCTCGACCTCTCTTTTACGTGTACATATACCCCGTACATTGATGCACATACAGGTTGTTTCAGCTTTCGCGATACTGTGTGATTCTACATGCAAAAATAAGTCGAAACGAAAGAACGCATTTTTTCGCTAAAGACTTCGTTTTCGAGAAAATCAAATTTTTTCAAGTGTACTTGAACATAATATTTATTATTATTTATATAACATTATAATTCATTATAATTATTTACTGTGCACACTGAACAGTTATTCTAAATAGGAACTGAACAGATATTCTACGTGCAGGAATAAGTGAAAAATGTAGAATAAAAGTTTTCTGGTGAAATCTTCATTTCTAAAGATACAGACTTCAAACTTATTTCGTTAAAAATGCACTTGTGCGCTAAATTTTGAAATTCAATTCTCTTGGAAACAAAACGCTTTGTAAAAAAAGAAATGTTACTCTTTATTTTCTACTTATTTTACGTAGAATGATCCTCTATTGATTATTTACTTCTGTCCATTTTCGGAATTATCCTGATTAAATTATAATTTTCAAACTGAATTTTCTTGAAAATAAAGAGTGGTATGTGATGATTTTGGCGTGTGTGTGTGTGTGTGTGTATACGTATATACGTGTTTATATGTATATGTACACGTGTATGTGTCCGAGGGCAACCCTAACTTCCCTATGATAATTATGTATTCCGGCACGGCGCGTGCCTTGGCAGTTCGCTCACGCGCCTGATCACGTATGCCGTGACTATCATACTACCTCGACACCCGTAGGTAACGACCCGGCCACCCTCCACTCCGGATCTCCGGGGTAATGGGTGTTTGAAAAAGTTCAATCGAAAGTCAGGTTATCGTGATTCGACGATAAATTGAAATCAGGACTACGATTCGTGGTGTAAGCGGGAGGAGGTCAAAGATGAACAAACAATGGCGAGACTTCTTTTGAATGTTTGTGGATGCGATATTTGTTCTTGCGTTGATTCTCAGGGAAGAGATAGTCCTTTAGAAGAAAGTTAAGATGACGAGGGTTTGTAAGATCTTTTTTGGAGAACAAAGAGTGATTGAGTAGGATGTTCCTATGCTGGAACATTACTATTCAGGCAAAAATAAGCTTTCGTGGAAATTTTATAGTTATTGGCATTTTTGAAGATTTAAATATATATGAGTAAAACCTTGCTTTTCCATTTCTACTATTTATACTTCATATGTATATTTATATAAATATAATTGTGGTTATATAAATATAATGTGGGATATATCAATATATATAATAATAAAATATATATGAAATATTTTTATTCATATACTTCATTATATGTCATTCATTATTTCATTTATTATATATATTTCATATGTTATATATATTTTATTTAATAGCATTATATATTTTTTCACATACTTTATATTATCTTTTTCATAGAATAAAAGGTTAATTTATCCGATGATAATCCGAAAGAATTACAAAGATGTATAATTTAAACAGTAATAAATTTAGAAAATCATTAAATTGCAGAACTTCATTAAGAATCCAATAAAGGACAAAAATACTTATAAAATATTGTATATTGTCTGGATTTCAATATCAATTTGAAAAGCTCAGACGAAGCACAGAGCACGGTTATGTGTCAAGCAACATAATCAAGACTCAATTTGCAACCAAATCTTTGTCTCTCGAAGAACAACAGCTTTTATTGTTTCACTGGCGCTGTTAATTATTTTCTTTGCCGCATTACCTAGTTCGTGCTTAAGGCAAATATGTTTTTGTTCGTCAGATAAACGGCTGGCTGTAGCAAATCCCAGTTTGTAACGACGTGTTACGCGTAATTAATCGTTTCCTAATTATCGCATAGCGTGAACACGACATACTCGAAGAAAAAGGATTCTTGTCTCGCCGGATGATCTTAACGCGCCGAAGGATTTCCTTTTGCTTGAAATCGCGAAACCGGCTCGTAATGCATATTGAGCAAAGTTCAATTAAATATCAGCATGAACGTATTCACGTGGCTTGAACTGTACCGATCCCTGCCGATTGCTGCACGAACACAGATCGCTTAATAATCGCTTAATACTTCTTCTGACGAACGTATACATTTATCATTGTGACTATCACTGAAAACATTAGTTGAAATAATTCGCTATTTCGATTTAGTTTTTGTTTTATTCCAAATGTATCCAAACATATTTCTCTAGGTATTTCATTGCATTTCGTTTGCAAAATGAGAAAAGTTTCTTAGATTCATCCTGAAAGATATAAAATTGAAATACACAGAGTAAACATATTTGTAAAATCAAATAAGTATTTCAATCGGTAAAGTAAATAATTGTTTCAAACTAACTAACATCTTATTTCAAACTTATTGCACTGTCTTACCCAGCACTGTTCCAGCGTTGAACGCTCCATGAAACGCGACAATGTCGGTGCTCGCTAATGAAAAAGCTGTTACGTTGAACGTGTTCATCGGACGGCCGGATTCGAGCGGATTTAAGTAGCATGCAGCTCATGTACCCATTGATAGACGTTGAACGACGCACGGTTAAAGTGGAAACGCAATCGGCGCGCACCCCAACAAGGAATCGGAGATGAATACGGGCCGATACGGAGGGATAGAGTGGAAACGCGACCAGCCAAGCATAAACGTGTCACGCATAGGCACGTGGCCGTGTATGTACTGGCGAGAAGGCATAATACGAACGACTTCGACATGTCCTGTGACCCTTCCAATATGTTACCAACGTTTCTTTCACCGTTCCTCATTCCATCCGATCGTTGTATCAGCTAGAAGAATAATATTGTGGCTAAGATACGACCCGCGCTGATCTAGTCGTTCTTGTATCCTTGTATGCCTCTAGCAACACGTTATTCGTCAGTTTCCAAATCCGTACGTACAACACGAGATTTTTAGAATGGTGTGTTTACGGTTTTCGAAATTAAAATGTTAAAAGAGTTATTAAATATAGAATTACCGAATCATGGATTGATCGCATCCAAATTGCATCCAGGTACGAAAAATTTTCATACGAAAATATTCTCTAATTATTATCAAGAAACGGTAAACCCTTTATTGCTTATACTCTCTAGTAATTTCCTGATACAGAAAACCCACAACTACGCAGGAAGAGATTCGGCTTTATCCTGAAGTATTAATACATACAATTATGTTCTTCAACCATTTAAATTTATTCTCGTATTCGTGCAACTCCTTAGAATGGCAATGTATTAACAGAATTACAAGAATTACGTAGGATGTGATACTACAGAAATAATTATCGAGGACAGCGATGGTCAACTAACGATGCCCATTAAAATTCATAAATATTCACTGGTAAGAAACATTCTGCCAATTTTTTGCCGTCGATTTCACAATGGACACCAAATGATTTAACATCGAGCTTCAAATATGCCTTCATTATTTTCTTCCCCTTTCCTCCTGCTCCAATCACCTGTTCCTCCACAACAGCTGCATTCAATACTGAATATTTAATACCATTGAATCTTTACCTAACAATAAATTTAATATCAGGAAATTTACCTCACCCCAAATAATTTGCAAGTAATTACCCTGATCAAGATAATCGTCTTTATGTCCAAGTTATCCTTGGAAATGCTGTGGTTGCCGTTGCGGTGTCGTAACTGTTGCCTGATAAAGCGAATCGATTCCTTGATACAGCGCTACCGAAAGTGAATAACACAATGGCACCAGGGAGCCGCTCGAGGAGATCCTCGCATCGAAAATCGAACGGGGCGAAGCCATAATTCTATCAACCGGTATTGTTTACCCGGCGAAAGGAGGATCGTCGATTCGGCGGCGCCCATTTTTATTGTCGTAAATCTGGCAGCGTGAATGTGGCGGTCACGCGCCGTTTCCCGGTGACTTGTTGCCCACGATCCACGTCCCCTCCGGATTTTCGAGCCTGTGAACGAAACCAGTGCCAGAACTCCGCTGGATCCGGTCGGTTCCCCGTACTTCCTAGCTTCTCCGCACCTCCCGCTGTCCTCTGGCCAAAATCGCGAACTCCTGACACCGCCACCGCAATATACTTTCTATAATTCACCCTTCTAGCTGGGAATTTTCTACCTTGTCACCTGAAACAGTTTGACTTCGTTAGATTGATTTGAAAGATCAACACATTGCAGGTCAAACGAATTTTTCTTCAATCAAAAGTGAATGATCAATGAAAGGTTATTCTACGAAATAAGTCACACGTAGAAAAATACTTTTTAATCTCTTGCGCTGAAATAACGTGCCACGCACGTCGAGAATTTTTTGTCCCAAATTATAACATTTTTCTCAGTTTTAAGTATATTTAAATATAACCCAGGCAAAACAAATGATAAGTTTATTATTTCTTAATCATTTCTATCCAGTGATATCATACCAACGAGTTCAAAAGAAAAAGAAAGCGACGAATTATTGTATACAGTTCGGTCACTCGTTATGGTCCGCGAACCAGTTGCCAGCGCAAGGAGTTAAGACCTCGTTTTTAAGAGAAAATAGTACAAACTTGTTACAGTTTATACAAAAGTTTTATATAATAATTCAACCAGAAAGAATTAAAAGTTGAAATTTGGTTCAACTATATTTTATGAAATTTCTAAATTAAATTTTCTCAGAAACCTCAACCGAAAGAAAGTGTATTTCTTGTTTTCAACTTATTTTTGACCCATCAATTTCTTGCGCCACACCAATTTCGGGAACACGCTGTATAATTTGATCCGTAGTTTGTGCTTGTACCTGTGTACTCGTAAAGTTGCATTTTTACACGATCTGATATGGGCGAAGAATTTCGCGGGTCTGGGCGTTTTTCAGGATTAAGTAAGGGCACGTAGAGTGCACGCTAATCCCTACTACCTTGCGAACCACTCGTTTTCCAGCGAGCACGCTTAAAAGGGTCGCATGCCACGCTTGCTTGCTCATTATTACGCACCGTGCAAGCATGGTAATTTATGCCCGAAATAGGCACGCCGCCCCGAGACGGCTGCGTGTGTATGAGTCAGTGGTACCACTTAAGGCCAAATCGCAGAGTGATGAATTGACTTATTGTCGAACGTAAATAAAAACGGCGGGGTGCCTGTGTTTTAACTTAGTTAAGACGCGATTAGCTCCATCACGTTGGCCCGTGTATCACCCGTGTATATTAAATTACTCGATTCACCGACGGTTTCCACTTGCTCGGAAGCCGAATATTGCAACTATCGAATACTCCGTGTATTGTTGCCAGCGTTGAGACTTAAAAGAGTATACTCAAAGAGTATACTTCAATTTATATGCGAATTTCAATGCGAATTCTTCTTTTCAAATGTTAGAATTCCCCGGGGTTAATGCAGGAAATTCGTTTTGAAGTTGCGTTAATTTAACTTTCTTCTTAAGGATGGTACAGACATGATCCATGAAATTCTTTGATCGTAATAATTTCGAAGAGTCCATGAAACAGAACGATTAATTGAGTAAAGTGAGTAAAATAAGATTATTCAAATTTGTGTGTATCTACTACTATATTTATTCATGTATACATACACCTATTTATTATATACTGTTAGGTCTTCTTCTTTCAAGAAATTTCGTAATTTTATTTTACAAATTTCTTCCAGAAACTATAGACGTATATAGATTATTTTGCGTCTTCTTTACTTTTCTTTTAAACTAAGAAGCATTTGTAATCGAATTTGTGAGACATAAGTCTCCGCTATACGAAAGGATTGATCTCTTGTAAACTATAAAAGAGAGAAACCACAGTTGTATATACGTAAATCAGCAAAAATAACATACATGAATATGAACAATGAATATTCTCCATGAAGATATCAAGAATTTGAGAGAAAAGAACTTGGTTCTGAGAAAATGATGTTATACTTAACCGGTACAGTCGATAATTTTAATTGTCGCAATAAAGTTATTCGCGGGAGTCAAGCTGGAAGTGAGAGAAGGATCAGCGAAGACTATCATTTAGAATGGCTAAGAAATCAAGAGGGCTGTGGTTTTTTCGATACGATGCTTGAAAGTAAAGAAACAAAGCGTGGCACGCAACTGCCTCTTTAAAGTTATGCGAGTAAGCAAATCGGTTGGACGACTCGCGCCGGGTAATTGGCTCGCGTTGTTATATACAACGCAATTTTTTCTTGGTAAAACCGCAATTAATCACAATTAAGCGATTGCCGGTCTCCTGTCGCGTCGCACAACTTTTTCACCATCGCCACGGTCACTGCTAAGCGTGTAAATGCAGACGATTTTGCGTGTAGCGTGTCAGTTTTTCTGAAAATAATTAAAAATTACGTTATTAAATAATTAAAAATACGTACCGTGGAAGTGATTTAAGAAACGTTTTAAACGTCCAAGAAAATTACACGGTTTGGAATGGATTCATTTTCAGTAAGAATGATGTAACATAAAGTGTCTCGTTTTTCAAGTCAGTATGACAATATAAACAATACTGGGCACCTAAGTATGTCAACATACAGACATTACAATGAAAATAGACAAGCATAGATACTGTAATAATTACTGCGAATTTTTATGCAAATTTAAATCATTATAAATTATAAAGAAATCAAATCTAAGCCATAATTTATTTCATTCGCTAAAAATCAATGATTACTACATTTTGGACGTTTTGTATATCTTAATGTCTCATATATATACCATGTGCATTTTCGTATCTTTAAATTTTCCATAAACGCATGAACATTCACAATCTAATAATGTTTTTGTCTTAATAGAAGTTTAATAGTAAAAACTAATTTCTCAAAATATCGTTGGTAGTTTTAGCGTCGTTAGCACATATCATTGAGATTTGATCTAATCTCAAAGAATTCGAGAACAATTATGCAAATCTTCCTCCGTCGCGTATTTCGAGACAATTCGAATGATTGCAAAACAATGTCAAGAGAGTTTAATGTCCCTTACGGGGGGAGGGAGGAGGGGAGGGAAGAAACGGAATCGGAAATTCCAATATAAAATGTCGGAGAAGCACGAAAACGGAATAGTAACGATAATTGCGCGAAGCTGCGTATTGACGTCGGTTGAACAGAGGTGTGCATTTGGAAGTTGCCCAAGTTCCAAGTGTTCCAAACCAAGTCAAGCATCTACGACGTAGGCGTGGGTGATTCCCCTTCTCGCAGGACCTGGTAGCATTGTAGCGACGACTGGAACAGCCAAAGAGCGTAGTAGCTTGGAATAGTGGGCCTTTGATCCTTCCCCGTGGGTGCTGTACGCCGCAGTAACGGGATTACCCCGCCCCGGGTAATTGCTCGTGAATGCGCAGATATACGCGTGACAATAGGAGACTGTCGCGTCGATTCGAAGTGACGTAAAGTGTACTGACGTACACAACCGTCGATGACTGACCTCTGAACTTTAGTGTTCGCAAACGCTAGCGATACAAACTTCGGAGACGGTATAATTCTTATCTCTTAAATCTTCTTATCTCTTAACCTTACCTTAAAACGTCGTCTTCGAAATATCATGGATTTCGAGCTTGATTGTAACGTCGTCATTACATTGAACATCTAATGTGGAGAACTCGAAAATTGTAACTACAAGCAACCAATGTCAAAGATAATTGTAGTCACTCAACGTAAAGAACTTGCTATGTACATTAAAGATACCTACAATTAATTTGATCTCAAGTTAGTTTACACTATTTAATTTATGTTATGACTGCGTGTGTATTTAAATAAGAAAGCAATATTTTTCTCTTCGATTTGTTTCTCTTTGTTGTCTGAAATTATTTGACAATGTTGAATATGAGTAGTTGTAATATAAGAATCATAGTTTCTCTCATGAAAATTGCGTCTGATTTGTTAGGAAGATTAGACAGATTGACACAAGCAAGTTAATGAGACTTCTTTGAAAAGTGGTGTGATGATATTAGTCTGTACAATAAGCAAAAGGAACTTGTTGACTTTCTGAACAATATGATTGGTTTGACTGGTTCTTTTTACATCATGTAGTTGAACAGATCACACAGAGTAGTTGAAAGTTTCATCTTTAAATTTTGCCTTTAATTCTTGCCTTCTCAATGTTTTAGCTTAAATCAGACACTGTGAAATTCTACAGTAAGAGTAATTTACGTTACGGCGAATGAAACAGCTGGGATAGGGATGCAAATGAAAACTTGGCGGGCGGGCAGGTGCTGCATGCTTACGCAGCGTAACACCAACTGTCTGATTTTGCCTGATTTCGTGTATTTCTGTCAAACTATACAAATATAGAGATACATTCTGCAAAATCTCAACTTTCTCCTACTTTCGCATCTCATACACTTTTGTAAAACTATAAAAAAGTGTAAAAAAGATCTATTCCCAAAAGTAATATTTAAAACTCACCTCAACAAGACCATCAACAACATAAAAATTATTGTCCTCTTCATCTCTCTATTATCAAAACTCAAAACTCGCATCTTCTTCTTTTATATTGAAAAACAATTTCAATATAAAAATTATATTTCATATTTCTGCAAAAACTATAAAACTATAAAAAAAGTGTAGAAATCATTTCGTTCTTTTTCACTGCTGTACGGTCAAAATTTTATCTTCTTCCGAAAATCAATGTTTGAACTTCGTATCTATGACATGGAGAAACGAACACAGTAGAGATTTCAGAACATCAAGATTCCGTGTCGTCGTCGTCGTATCAGAGGTCGTCTTTTGACGTGGAAGGCCACCGAAGTCATAGTCCTACGGCTACACTGATTGCGGCGGACCCTCGCAACCCGAGGCGTTGCATCCCTCGTCCAAGATTGTCCCACGTTCCAATCAGAGACGAAATCAAATTGTTTAACACAGCGGACACCAACTGCTATTTAGCAGCATCTGCCTCGCACAATCAAACTACAGGATTCCTGCCGGATGTTCCTATCGTGTTAGCTGAGAAAAGAAAAACAGATTTATAACATTTCGAAGTGTCCTAATTCATTGATGTATCTCATCATTAACCCTTCATAGGCAACCTAAGTTCGTTTATGTAAATTTTTCTTCTTCTTGAAAAAGAAGATTCGAGGATTCAATTTAAAAGATTCAATTTATATAATATATCAAAAACATGAACGACTGAAATAATACGATAATATGCTTGCCTACAGCGGGCTAATTTCTGATATGGTCTATCAATTTATATTTGAAATATAAACGGGCAATACTTCTTATAATATAACGTTGAAAAATTATTTTTTATAATAACTATACAGTTTTAAAAAATGTAGAATATTTGGTATATACACATTTTTAGAAAGTACATACACATATTTCCAAAGCTGTTATCTCTATCAATTCATTAGACAATTCATCAATTCTTCTTAATCTAAATCGTATTCAAAATTTTTCAATTCATCGCATGTATTTTCATAAATGACTAGAACCAGAAGTATCGACATCTCTGTCGATCCATTAATCAGTTCCTATTTTAATCCTTTCTTTCCTAATGTTTTATTTGACCGTACTTCGATTCGTTATTGTTATTTGTGTTTGTTAATTCCACTTGCAATTAGAAACGGTTATTCTGTTCGATACTTTGGCTCGACTGTTCCAACTATTGGTTCGACTGACCTCGAACCAATTGCCAGCCGATTACCAGGTTTCGACGGTTTTCGAGGCAACGAGAAGATGAAACCGATAACGCGATACCGGACGACGACAGGGGGCGATTTCCCGTAACGAGAGCATATAACAAGGCGAAATTAAGGGGCATTGTGCCTTAAACAGATTGCACAGTGGCGCGAACGTGACCGGTGGGCATGTTTCCCCGTTGCTCAATCAACTTGCACGTATATACACTACTATACGTAAGTCACTGGACATTTTGGATAAGGACAAATGAGCTTTGTTTGACATTCAACACATTATTTGTTACTACATTGCTGATTTTTATGTACTTATTTTAAAACAGAATATGAAAAAGCATATAACATCTAAGAAAAGTAGTGCTTTCTATGAGATTTAGTATTCACATTAATTTTCTGTCGAGGTTCTATTTTTTTCAATTATATTCCTACTAATATGGGTCTGTATAAAAATCCGTAGTATACTTATTACTCGCGATTAAATTATATAAAATTGAATTAGACTGAATTATTTGCATTTGAATTGAATTAAATTCTTTGTATTAAATGGAACTGTTCTTTAAATTGAAATAAATTCTTCGCGTTCTCTGAGTAGAACTTTCATGCTTCTCTGAATTGAAGTAACTTGTTTACATTTTCCAAATTGTACTCAATTCTCCATATTCCCCAAATTTTCTAAATCTTCTGAATTATATCTTTCGTTTAGAAGATATGCTTTTTAGATAGAAACAAAATTCTCTCAAGAACAAATATTCTGTTCCATATAAATCTCTCTCATTTCCTTATAAATTATTCATACACATATTTAAAGTTCATCAATATAAAGTAACGTTCTATAAAGTTGCTTCTACTCAACCTTGATCATCAAAATATCAAATTATACTAATTGTAAGATCAAATTATCGAGTCTCCAATGACCAGCAGAGCTCTATACGTATGTATACAATGCAAGGAGATCCTGATAAAGTAGCAAAGGAAGGTATCAAACGTGGATGGAACGTAGAAAAGCGGGGAGGAACGTATACGAACCACTCAGCGCCGTGTTTACTCAGCCTACACGAAAATCCTCTCTAACGGATTCTAACGCTCTACCGAGCTTGTACTTTTTCATCTTCGATGAACCGTCGATTTTCCCTGCACCCTTTTTCTAACTGGGCTTTGCCATTTACATCATTCAAATTTCTCTGCAACTTTACCGATAATAGAACCCATTTCTTCATCATAATCGAATGTCTTGTATTTCTTTATTTCTTCTGTTGGAGAAAGAAAACAGAATGCTCGTAGTAATCGTTCAACTCTTTACATACTGACGATATTTAAAAATATTATTTTATACAAACGTTTCTAAACTGTGAATTTGTCTAAAGTAAATCTAAACTAGAGTGTTTATTATAATACATATATGATAGATAAAACCAATTTCTATTTAGGTTCCATTCGTTTAGTTAAAAATTTAATAAGAAATTTTAAATGCATAAAAATCCGCGGTATACTTATACGTATCACTTTAGTGTAACAATTTCTTATGGTACTCAAAAGAATTTGTGAAATAAATATTTATGACTCGTTGGAGGATGACAGGAGAATGTTCAAGTAATATATTCTTGCTTCGTACATTATTACACCTTTCTAACTGCAATTAAAGCCAATCGATGCTTATAAGTATTATCTTACACTTAATACGTTCAAATTATTTAAAAATTTACTTTCGTTTTACCTTTCTATGTTATCTTTTCTATAAGTTCTAATAACACAAAAATTTAATTTAAAAATGTCATAGATAATTTAACTCTGGTAAAAATTTAAATTCTGAAAGTGGCAAATAAAAATGTTTAATATTTAATTAATGTGATTAAAGTTTTATTTGCGCATACGAACTTCTTGAAATTTAAAAAAAACTTGAAGATTGTAGAAGTTAAACCATTTTTCTCAGTGTTTGTAGAAGTTAAACCTTTTTTCTCAGTGTTTGAAATATTCATCTTCCGGAATTTTGGAATTGGAATTCTCTGGATATGAAGTTTTAAAATATTCAAATAGCACTTGGATTCCTCATTTTTGAAACTAAGAAATTTCAGAATTTTCATTTCTAGCATCTAGAATCTCCAGTTTTTCGAAGATCTGCTTTCAAATTCTGAAAATGTTTATCTTTAAGAAAACAAAAGCTTAAGAAAAAACTACAAGTTTCTGTAAATTTATCTTTAGAATTGAAACAATATGTTAAGAATAACTGGTAATTACTCTCTTCCAGGATACGGAAGCAGCTTATCCAAGTCAGCACTGGACACGCACACCCACCTCAGGCAGCCTGGTATGTAGTAGGTAGATATTTTTGAGAAGTTAAAGCACTACACCTTCTTAGTCGACAGCAAAGACAGAAAGAAACAAACTGTTAGAAAACCTTATTGTACTTTACTAATCTTCTCCATGCGTTATATCTTATCAACAATTGCCCTTAGTGAAGAATAAATCCAATGAAAATTGAGACCGTTAAAATAATTTTGAGTAATTAAAAGAATGACGGTGGGTACACGCGAGTCGAAGAATTATCACGATCTACAAAAGAACGAGCGTTCACGCGTGGCTCAATCGACAGCGATTTTATCGAAGTAATTGCACGGAATGACCTTTACGATTATTACGTTCGTCACTAATCACGCAAACCCCCTCGTTCCTGACCCGACGCCACGCCCAAAAATGACTCCTTCCGACTGATCAATAGCTTTAAATAAGTGGCTCCGAAACGGTCTCTAATATTTCTAGCCTATCATTACAAGCATTCGAAATTAAATTGACGAAATCTTATCATTAATCTAATCTATATGAAACACCATACTATTAGATTTCTAAAAAAAAAAAAAAAATAAAAACGATAGTTCCTAATTAGATTATTTTTACGTAAACTTTACGCAACTTGATTGAACTAAATTAATTTTGAATTAACGTGTCGAGAATGTTTCAACGCATTCAATTTGAACTTCAAATAAAAAGTTTCAAATTTAAGCGTATCTAGTACACCAACAGAATTAAGATATAAAAGTAAAAGAGACATTTTTTTCCTCGGTTCACGACTAAAAAGAGTATCATCACTATCGATTTGTGCTTCATTTACATAAGGTAAAGAGCAAATAGAATATCTGGAGTCACGGTAAATCGGTACAATTCTTCGTTGAAAAATAAACGGTTTCTATGAATGGAAAAAAAGAACCAGATCCAACTTGAAACAGGGTCACTGATATTCGCCGAATTCTCTATTTTCTTGGTCGAGCAGCAAAACGGTCGGGTCTTGTAAGACTGTAAGAAACAGTGGCGTTTCAGTATTTCTGTTGGCAGTTCCGGTTCGTCCCCCATCCTTTTAGTCTGTTCAGCAGATAAATGGGTGTACCGCGCTCCTTCCTATTATTAACTTGTAAGTGAATTACCGTTCGATCGAAAGACGATTACTCCGCCACGCATTTCAGGGGATTCATCGGGTGAAACGACCTTTGAGGTCCAACAATTCACCAGCTATCCCCATCGTGTACGTCCGTCCCCTATCATAATCGGTCGAAATGTATTTTTATGGGAGTCGAGAATCAACGGCAGCCAGAACTGTATAGTTTCTTTGATTCTTTTTCTTTTACTTTGCTTCTCATTCTTGATTCTTCTTCTAGTAGATTTTTCTTCTTCTGGTGCAAGTTGCTTCCAAGTTGTTCTCTGGAACGTTACGTTATGTACATTTATGTAGAAATATTGAGTACTTGTGTAAAGTATTTTAATGTGATTGATATGTCTGACTTGTCTGATCTTCTGAATTCTTGACGTTATCTGAATTTTTTGAATTGAATTAATTTTTTGAATTAAATCATTTCAATCTCTTAAACAATCTGATTTGTCTAAATCAACTTAATTCCTTAAATTTTGTTGAATTTCCAGATTTTAATTAAACTGAATTATAAACTGAATTCTTTTGATTGCTTGAACTGAAGTCTGTGTTCTCTAAATTGAATTGGCTTAAATTATTGCTTTTTCCAAGTACTCCAACTTTCAAAATTTCCTAAACTAAACTGAAGCAGACTATATCTAAGAAAACCACGTAGAATTGATCGAACTGCGGTCGATCATCATAAAGTAAAACTAAAACTAACCAAGCTAAATCCAATTACAAGCATGAAGTTGATACGTACGTAACCACCAATTCCTTGCATATTATATTACATCCATCAGTATGTACACGCTACATCTACGCTATCTTAAAAAAGCAAAAAATGAAGAAAATAAATAATATTCTGGCAAGAAGAAAGAAAAGATTGTTCTTCGCATCTGTCACGCGAGGGCCATAGTATTTTGATCATTTAGCTTACGCTCGGTCGGAACGCGATGCTCAGTTTAACAATGTTCGCTCTCTCACAAGACATTTGTGTTCGCCCTTTGAACCACTCCGTCGTTCGTTCCTTCAATTGAAATTATTATGATCCAAACGAACTCTATTCTATTGTAGGGTTGCGATTATATCCTTTTGTACGGTTGTAGGGCACTCCAGGTCTGAGCAGTAGCGAACGACGGTGATGACGCATTGTAAGGCTTTTAAAGGGCGATACAGGGAGCACTGGGAAACAACCGTGTAATGGATAGGTATATGTTCAGGGAAAATACCGAGGAAAGAAAAAAAAAATTACAATCGACTCGAGTAGAAAAATAGGAGTTTTTCTTTTCGCTCTTATTCTTCGCTTTCGATGAATTTGCCTTGCAATTACCAGCATAGCAATTAAATAATTATGTACAAAGGCAAATTATGTACACTAGTAAGGGAACATTTCGAATTTTTTTTATGCTAATTTATATGCGAAGTGATTATAGGAAAATGAGTCTTTTATCAGTATAGCGAAAGGGTGAAAATAATTCTCAAATTTGAGGACTGAAATATTACTTTCCAATCCTTAAATAGAATGAAATTTACAAAAAGGAATCGTTGATATATTTATTAAAAATTACTTCATAAATTTGTGTATATAATTTATGGTTCAAAATGAATCAAAATGTTTCTTTCTAAAATTAATTTTGACGAACCAATGAAAGTTAATCAATTTTTAAAAACTCACTACTTACCATAATATATCAAACTATGAACGCAAAATTGAATCAAAATATATTCTCTCTTATGTTCTTCTAAGATTATTGAATCTGAAAAAAAAGCAAAACGATTATTTAAAAAAAAAAAAGAAATAATTAAAGAAGGAAAGACAAAGTTTGCAGTCGGGAATAAAAGGATTGTAAATTATGAGTCGAATTTAATTTTTCCGATTGTTGTAGATCCCTACCAAATGTTCGGAGCGACGAGCAGTCGGCTCGCGAGTTCCGGTTCCGGTCAGATTCAACTCTGGCAATTTTTACTTGAGCTACTGTCGGATTCGAGCAACGCCGCGTGCATTACGTGGGAAGGAACCAACGGCGAATTTAAGTTGACTGACCCCGACGAGGTGGCGAGACGTTGGGGCGAAAGGAAGTCCAAGCCTAATATGAATTATGACAAATTGTCGAGGGCTTTGAGGTGAGTGACGTTTTACAATCCTTTTCTGACATTTGAAATACACAACAGCGATATTAATCTTCCATTAGTGTATTTTATGCGGAGACACTTTAGTATATTTCTCGTCAACATTGTAAATTAGTAGATATCCTTTACAAACAATATTTACGAAAATTATTGTAATTCATCTCACTGCTTTTTACAAATAAAAATAAAATTTATAAAATTCTACTAAAATTGCTGCAAGTATAGTTTTTTTTAAAAAGGAGAAATTAATTTTAGAAATGATACGTGCTTATCTAGAGGATTTTATTATGGATTTCCAAAAAATTTTTACAAGTGCGTATAGATGTAGTATGAGTTCTTACATGCAGATAAAATATATAATGTAAATTAAATGTATAAATGTATACATACACATTATGTGATGCCAATCAAAATATACCATCAATTGCTATTTATGAAGACTTTGATATTACACTGTTTCTTAATTAGTAAACTATCGAAATTAAAAGCTTAAATATCTTTCTCAGTTAAACTTTAACTTCATCGATAATCTCCATTTAAAGATTCATGTTATACCAATTTCTCTTTAAATCCTCCAAATATAAATTCACCTTTAGTTAGTAAAAAATCAAGCACTTGCTCATTATACCACGTGATTAAATCGCAGTCCAAAGGGGTAACGTTCGCAGGGGTAACGACGCGAGCGAGAAACGTCAATATTTAACGGGTAGACGTCCGCGCGGAAGATCCGGAGAAAAAGTAAATTCGTTGATCGAAAGAGGATGGTAGCGCGCAACGATGGCATGGCGGTGGTGGTATAGAGAAGCCAGGGGAGAGAAATTTCAATCATCGACAGTCAGACCGACGGTAGACGCAGCTATTATTTTTCAATCAGATCGACTGATTATATTACGCTAGACTGCTCCACTCTCTCTCTCTCTCTCTCTCTCTCTCTCTCTCTCTCTCTCTCTCTCTCTCTCTCTCTCTCTCTCTCTCTCTCTCTCTCTCTCTCTCTCTCTCTCTCTCTCTCTCTCTCTCTCTCTTTCTCTCTGTCTCACTTTTGTTTCTTCTGTTTCTACCCACCACCACTATTGCTACCCCTTCATATAGCGACAAGTTTCAGGCTGTGACGCGCAACAGTAACTTGATGAAAAAAAAGGAAAAAAAAGAAACGCTTTCGTCGTCGCGGAAGCAGAGTCGTTATCGGCGCTGGCAAATAGAATTTATTAAATAAGAATTTCCACGCCGGCTGCGTGGAGATTTTTACGGCTTCCAACGAGTTCGTAAATCGTTGGTTTATGGCGGAACGTGCTTTCGTATCGCGATCGACCTGAAATAAGAGGATGAAAGGATGATGGATCTTGTTATATGGCTTCAGTCTTACGGATCTTATTCTTGTACTTCATATCCTTATTTTTGTTTTCGTTGGGAATTTAGTGTAACGAAGCAGGAGCGGAGGAATTTCCTGAGATATTGGTGGAATCTGAGAGATAATAAATAAAGAATTATTGCTTGTTTACGATAGTTGCCGAGATTGTATGCTTTGGATATTGGAGCTTGAAAATGATAAATAATGATAAAAATATAAATGATGATTAAATGTTTTTCTAATAAAATTTGCGAATTTGCAAATTTTTTATGCTCGTTAAGTAAAAATCTCTCTATATATCACAATACTAATTAAGATTTTCTTCATTGTCCGTCTCATTATTACAAAATTATTATACATTAATACATTCTCCTTTGTTAAATAATAAAAAGAAATCTCGTTCCCTTGCAAATGTTTCCAAACTAATTCTCAGTTGGTATCAAATCAGTCTATGCTTAATTTCTACGTATCTAATATTAATCTTATTATTAATCTACTATTGATACTTATTATGTTGAAACAGGACATAAGTTAAGTTCTTTTAATCTATCAAAAGTCACAAAATCTTTTACAATCCGACGATACCGATCAAGCAAACCTCCACCAAATATATAATCTTCTTGCACCCAGCTTGCATCGAGGCACCCGTATCTGCTTCTAGGTACTATTACGACAAGAACATCATGACAAAGGTCCACGGGAAGAGATACGCATACAAGTTCGACTTCCAGGGTCTGGCGGCAGCGACGCAGCCCGCGGCTGCGGACCCAGCCGCGTACAAGTACCAAAGCGAGCTGTTTATGTCCGGTTACGGGCACGCAAAATTGAACCTTATGCCGCCACCGGCCGCCTCCGTGTCGGTCTCCGTTCCAGGAGGGCTTTTTCAATCGGCCTCCAGCTACTGGTCCACGAGTCCGGGTGCTAATCTGTACGCGGGACACCACACGGCCTCTGGCCATGTGCCGCCTCATTTAGGCACCTATCCGCACTACGCATGACCCACCGCCGAGCACTGGGGCGCCCTGGGTACGCCACGTTAACAAGTTTCTACTCGAGGGAATTTAACCGACCGCCGCCATCGCGGTCTACGTGTGCCGTCGGTCTGTGGATCCCGCGAATAGACCATACCTTTGCAATTGGCTGCAACTGTTCTGCTGCGATGATCGGCGATGTCGTTTTATCTGTCCTCTTGTAAACTTTTGTTTGTTCAGCACATTTGGGTAACAACTGTTTGCCTCTATTGGATTCTCGTTTCTCTTATCGCTTTATTGTTGACCTGGGAGCATTGAGTGTTAGATTATTGATATATGATTTTATAATTTTTAAACGTGTACATGAAATACGTTAGAAAATGAAAGATTTGTAATATATTAATAATTGTGTTTCAGCGTATATACAGATATTAGAAAATATCAAAAATATTCATATAGTATAATTTGTGCATATTAAACTTTGCAGAAATTACTGTCTTAAAGATTATATATTTATCACGGTGTATATGAGAGATACAATGACTTTAATCGAGTAATATACATCGTAAAAATGCAGCTTTATAGTCTACAAATAGCAGTGTTTTTCTTTGAATTAACTTTCAAGCACATAATACACATATATTTAAATACACATTAAATATTCCTATCAAAAAGTAACTACTATTTAATATTGACAATAGAACTTTTGCATTCAAAATTGGCAATAGCAAAGTGAGAATCGTTTCGAAATCGTAGATTGAATATCTAAATACATATAATATTATAATAGCTTTCTCTCTCGTGCGACTACTGCACGATACAAATATTCAGTGACACTATTTTCGCAAGACTGAACCGGTTTGTTCACGGAGACATGAATCTGATAGAAGGGAATCCATTTTTATTGGATGTGGACTGGTTTCTGCAAAATGGAACAACATTGAAATCGTTAAAAGTCGATATCTTTTATTTCTAATTCTAGATTATTAGTCACATTCAAAGATAAAATTATAATTTTACACAAAGCAATGATTTTGCTGTTAAAATAAAAATAAAAAACTTGTACGATTCAAATAATCTGTTCTAAATTTGTGTTTCATTCAGTACCAAGTAAGTGGACAGATTAAACGATCTATCTATCGACTAATCAGTAATATCATATTCGCTATCACGAGTATTCGATCTGGTTCCTTGGCAACAAGTAGTGATTAATTCGAATCAGACGATCACACGCGACCACTCTGCCCCAAAAGCTCTCGTTCACGGCCGACGGTGCGCTCGAATTATTGTAAGAACATTGTACATACAATATAATGGATTACGTAAGTACAAGATACGTTCGCAGGACAATTCTCATCACTCATTTTATCACGGTGATATCCAGTACTATCATTGGCAAAAAAATTTGTGCAATAATAGGATAGAAATATAATTTATATAATTTACTTTCTAAATATGAAGAGTCCTCTCGTTTTTGTATTATCTATATTATAAGTATACATACTGTAATTCAAATCCATTACAGATTTTACGAAGATCCTACAAATTTTAGAGAGCATTCAAAGTGTCAATCATTTGGCCTGCTCAATCTTTCGAATTATTAACTTACGATACAATCGTCACTCGGAATTGTTTTGTTTATTCGAATGTCGTTACTTAGAATGTAATTTTAAAATATTCTAGATAATAATAATTCTGTAGTTAATCCCGAAGTTTCAATTGTAATGTTTTAATGTAATTGAATCGAACATTTTTTAATATTTGACATTTAATTAATATTTTAATATTGAAACTTTGATTCGTTTTTAACAATCATTGATGATAACGCCACGATAAACCGCGTGTCGAGAATTATCCTGTCCGAAAGGACTTCGCCTTGTACACGAATAACAAACCGGCGTACTTCCGTGGAGAAACGTCGGCGTTTCCGACTGGATGGAATCGAACATGCACATTTTAACGAGGAATATCTCCGTGTAGAGGCGCGATCGGGCAATTTCGTGAACGGTTCGTCGAATCGACGATGATGACAATGAACTTGATCGTTCTTAGTTCACTAAATGTTTACATGTTCGATTCGGGCCAAGAGCAACGCGTGTATTATAAATTCTTTTAACTTATTTGTTACACAATGGGGATGTAGATAGAGGAACCGCATGTCGTCGTTCCAAAAGAAAAAATCAGCGCGAATCACGTTGCTCGCGTTGTTAGCGCAAGTTCTAGAAACACGCTAATCAGTTCATTCAGCGACCAAACACACATACATGATAGAATTTCATTTGTCTGAATTTCATTTAGTTGAATAAAATTTGAATTAAAATCTACTTTAATTATTTCAATGAGAAGAAATAGTCAGTGAACCACTATCGTACACAGCTGTAAAAAGGAAATGAATATCTAAGATTTCAAAACATAGAAAAATAAAAATTCTTTTTAATTAACATAGATCAATTTTATCAATATAGACTAGGAAATTTTAATTTGCATGAAGTATTTGATATTTGAATAGGAGACTCGTATCTTTTGAACTGTGTATAGATCAACATTTTTAAACATTCTTTCGATCATGGACTATTTGATCGTAGTCATACGCTAACGAATAAATTAAATTTCTAACTGTTTTCAAATCCAGATAAATGAAATTCTCTTATACGCAGTTTCTTTTTCTTCGCGCGATTATGATTTCATGACGAAATGTTTCAGTGCCGCGGAAAAAAAACCGTGAGTGACCAACAAAATTTCTACGTGGATCATGAATTTAACTATGCAACCGTGAAGTCTCATTTTCAGTTCACCCGGAAGTAGTAAATGTAGAAATGTGTTTCTCTTGATCCTGGAATGGCTTCTGAGATTATTTATCTGTAACATTGATTATGGTGAATCTGCTGGTTACCTGAAAACAATCAAATAAATATTTATCAAAATAAAAATTTTATCTCACTAATATCAATATTTAGAATACTTATATAATAAAACTTACTCATCTACAGTTCTATGACTAGTTTTTGGTAGAAATATCATTCTAAATATATAAGTATACAATTCCTATAGAAATAACAAGTTTAAACACTTCTCAATAAGATCAACGTTTACGAATCAAATATTGGTTTGTTCACTATTGGAGATTCATTTTCTTAAAAATAAAGAATTAGAGAATCTCTACATTACTATACGTTTTATATATTATAATTTAAAAAATGACACATAATCGATGTCGATCTCAGAACTGATTCCAGAATTGGCACAACATGCACTTTCTTGCCACGAACCGAACATCACTAGAGGAACCAATAAATCAGCGACAAATCTCGGGTGAATGTAGCACATCTATCAATCCAACGGAAGCTCGAGTCGCAATTATCGAGATTGATAAAGTACAACGTTGAGTCATATCAAAACCGAAAGTACGAAATCCTGAACCGCGTTCATTACGTCGATTCTCACCAATCAATCGAGAGATGCGGTCGCTCTGTCTATATACAAAACATAGGGGTAGGTCTCCAATCGAATCCTGTGTACCAATCTTGAACAACAAACGAGTAAGATGAATAATGTGAATAAAATAGAGAGAAAGCAAAGAAACGAAGTTAAATAAAAAAAGAAAAAAAGAAGAAATTGGTTTCGCGAAAGGAAAGATCTGTCGACGACTTACCCCTTACTGTGGAAAGGTGTACCTCTGTCGAAGAAGCGAATAATTCCTTAAGTCGTATACTGTATCATACCATTCGTAAGACGTAAGCATCCCTAGAATTACTCTAACGATTTAGTCATAACCAACCTGTCGACCGTTCCTCGGTTTCGACCACGACGATCGTTTTCTCCGGGACGGGGAAACGACGCTCGCCCCGTCCGATCTTTTCTTCATTTTTTCCAAAAAACTAAAATAAGAAATATATATATATATATATATATATATATATATATATATATAAAATAAAACGAAGTAAAATGAAACGAAGAAAAAGGAAATAAAACAAAAAAAGAAAAAAACAAAAGAAAAGAATTAGAAGAAGCTGACTCCGTGGAACGTCGACAGGCCTCTAATGTAGATAGGGTGTTTTCATGTGTAGCGTAGGCATGTAGAGAACATAGTTTTAGCGCGAGAATGTACAACAGAATGTATTTCAGTTGCGAGGTGTCCTCCTTGTGTGGCTCTGTCTTATGTGTACGTATATGTATGTACGTGTGTGCATGTATGCGTGGAAGAATGAGAGAGAGAGAGAGAGATAGTGGAAGAGATTGATAAAAAGAAACAAAAATCGCGTACGGATGAGTGAAGTGAGTGGTAGAAAGAAGAGTGGGCGTGATTCGCACAAACTGGAACACTGAGATGATAATAATAACGATGACGATGACGACGATGACAATGATGGATGAGAGAGGGCGAAGGGTGTTTGGTACTAGCATAGACCGCGTTAGGCTAGGTAGATAAGCGACCCCTTCAAGAGAAGAAAAAAAAAATGACTTTCGTCGATTGGAAAATCGGGCAGCTACGACCAGAAATATCGTGTAATACGGGTCACAATGTAGCAAGATTGTAAAAATTCAATAATAATTCAAATAGCTATACATATTTCTAGTATCAACTTGAAGTTAACAGGATTATAATCACATCTTGATCAGAGCTGTATGAAAAAACTTTTAATACAGAGCCAATACACTCTTTAAAATACATTAAAACAATGGTTTAAATTAATAATAAACGAAATACAGTCAAGTCAAATTATCTGAATCCAAGCCTTTTGAATTAAGATAACTTGATTAATCTAAACGAGGCTGTAATCATTCACATTTATTCCATGTAATCCTAAAGTATGTGGTAAAGTAAAATCCTAAATGGATCAGTTATCCTAGTAAAACAAAAAGTCTCATTTCAAAAGGTAGAATAAAAATAGTAACTTTAATATTAAATATTTCACGAACTATCATTCATCTCCATTCAAAATATTACCAATAGCTTTAGCTTTCCAAGTTTTACCACTATGCAAAGATCCATTAAAAAAATCAGCGTTACATCACGTATCATCCCATTGTAAGATATCAATCACTGCAGCTACTTAATAGTTTGATTTACAACCTCGCTATGTCGTGGCCCGCAAAACGTGCAAAAAAATGGTATTAGAAAAACGAAATTGTAGAACGAAACGTGAATGAAAGAAGAGTCTAAGTATGAGCAGAAGAGCAGCAAGGGGTGGGAAGGGGCGCTGTTGTTGTTCTTGTTGTCGTGCGCTTGTATTAAAGTCGCCATGTTCTAATTAAACGTGCCGACGGAGTTGTATCAGTCGTCGGCAAAATCAATGTGACTCTCTCCCGTATCTACGTATACATACGCACATAGGCATGCATACATAGCACATAGGCAAGTTGTGTGAGCTTTATGCTTGCAAGTTAGGTTGACTACAACATTGTTAAGAGGAAAAGAGGTATAAAGATTCACATCGTTGCTCTCTTTCTTTCGTGAAGCGTGAATGAAATCTGGAAAAAAGAAAGCAGACAATAAATGAAAGAAACAGACACAAAGGGTAGCACGGTGAAACGAGAACCGGATTGAGAGCCGTGGGAGAAGGGATAGATAAAAAAAGAAAATAAAAGAAAGAAGAAAGAAGAGGAAAAAAGGGAAAGAAAAAGGGAGAAAAAAAGCATAAGCAACACACGGTAGGTCAGCCTTGGTTGTCGGCGGTTGGCGAATTGGTCGGGTTGCCATGGAGAACGCCGAGTATTCCCTGGATTCGGGCCCGCCCCAACGGGAAACCCCCATTCGGGAAATTCGTGGCGTCGTCGAAGCTGCCGCGGTGTCGGAGGTTTAGCTCGGCTCGGCTAATCGATTCTGCTACCAATCAGCGCCCGCGCTGTTCCTCCTCGTCCTCGTCCTCAACCTCCTCACGCCTTTACCTACAACGTCTCTCAACTTCTCACTCGACCCTTTGTGTAGTTTCTCTACACACCCCCGAAACCCTCCCTATTCTACCACGCGCTTCCAGCATAGTCTTCTCTCATTTTCTCTCTACCTTTCTCTCTCTCTCTCTCTCTCTCTCTTTCTCTCTTTCTCTCTTTCGCTTGCTCTATGTGCTCCACCTGTGCATATGTTCTTTACCATGCTATGCTACCACTTTTACTTAAGCAGCCGTCTGATCTCTGTGTACGGTTATTATAGTGGCTGAGGAGCTGGCTCTTGGAGAAAAGAGCTGAGTGAAGACTAGGCAATCGACGCTTTAACCTTTTCTCTTTCTTGGCCTTTCTCTTCTCTTCTTTAAGATGAAACGTTGCTCAAAGGGTTTATACCTGGTGAAGTTGGAGAATGGAGAACTATGGAAGAATGAAACATGGCTAGTTCTTTCGGTTTCGTTTTGTAAAGAAAAGGAATGCTAAACAATTTTCAAAAAAATTGTTATAGATATTTAAATTCAAATTTAAATTAGAACAGCCTGAAAAATAAATTCAAATTAAAATTTTGAGAAATCAACGGTATTAAAACACGTTATTAAAATTTGTATAAAGGAGTTAAATATTAATGGCCACACGTTATAAATTTTTAAAGAAAACTTGCTTTTTATTCTTCTATTTTTACCTTTTTGGACACATTGAGATGACATCAGAGAGATGGCGCTACAAGTCTCTTAAGTTGATTGCATTTCCTCTGAATTTAGAAATTTACAGTTAACGTGTTAAATGTTTCTGAACTTAAATGTTTTAGGAATCGTAATATAACAAGTTAAATATTTTTATTATATAATTACTGACAAAATTCTAGCATAGTTCAAAACACATAATAGATATTAAAATATTAAAACATTATAACTTACTAACTTAATGCAAAACTCCTGTAAAAACAATTACATTTACTTCTATCTTGAAATATTTCAGCAACACGAAGTTAAATTCTTCTTTTTGATATTCCATATAGTATATAAATACACAAAGAATATTAAAAAATAATAAAATTTAATTTAACTAAACTTAAAATTTAACAATTAACTTTTAAAATATAAAAGTATGCAATAATGCAAATTCCAATTTCCTAGGATCAATATCGAAGGACCAAATATCCCTAGCAAGATAAATCACTGAATTTTCCCCGAAAATTGCGACGTTAAATTCCTAAAATTGTCAAACTTGATTCTGATGTATACTAGTTTTAAATATGCAAAAGTAAAAATTTTTCATTGTTTGAAACAGAATAGAAAAATACTGTCATCGTCGATGATTCAGTAGCTACAATAATTAAGATGACTTTGGAAACGTATTTTATTACACAAAATGTCTATTTAGATGTCGAATTGTTAAAAGATATTCTGGATTGAGTATAGATAATCTGGGACCGGAGAACCTTGAACTATCATTGATGTTTATAAGATCGCCTGGGTTATAAGAAAATGTGAAACATATGTAGCAGAGACGGGAGTCACACGGCTAATTGAAGAAATTTCTTTTAATCGATGATATAATCAGAATGAGTCTGAAACATTTAGCTTTTGGTAAAATTCTGTTGCTGGGATTTCATATTGATGTAATTACAAAATAACTTATTTTTATATTGTCATTCTGTAGGATCAATTGCCCCGCCCATTGTACCTGGAAAAATACGTTTGTATAGCATGAAATTTTGTCCGTATGCCCAGAGAATTCATTTAGTATTGGACGCGAAACATATACCGTAAGTAAACTAGCTTTTAAAATTTTTTCAAATTCAATTTTTAAGATCTCGTATTTTTGCAACAATTGTTTAATGTATATTTTCTGTTTATTGTAATTTGCATTTTTTTTTAATTTATACATTCATTAATTATTGTTTATTTCTTTTAATAAATTATTTAAAATAGACTTTAGTTCTTAATTAAAACATTTTCTGAAATATTTTTTGATTACAGATACGATGTTGTTTACGTAAATTTAACAAATAAACCTGAATGGTTACTAGAGAAAAGTCCTTTGGGCAAAGTTCCTGTAATAGAACTGGAAGAAGGAAAAACATTGTATGAAAGTCTAGTGATTGCTGAATATTTGGATGATGCATATCCACATAACAAACTTTACCCTACTGATCCTTTAGCCAAAGCTAAGGACAAGCTATTAATTGGTAGATTTAACTCTGTTATAAATACTATGTACAAGGTACTTATTTTTCATATACACATGTGATATAAGATATAAATATGATATACTTACAATTGGAATACAAATATTTTGGTTTTAGTTATTTCTCAATACATCTATAGATCATGATGTATTTGATGAAGTCTTGTCAGAATTAGAACTTTTTGAAAGGGAACTTGCATCAAAAGGAACACCGTTTTTTAATGGTAATTCCCCTGGCATGTTGGATTTTATGGTATGGCCATGGTGGGAAAGGTCTGATGTAATTAGAGTTCTATATGGAGATCAGTTTTCTATACCACGTGATAAATTCAAGAGGCTGGTAAGTTACAAATACATTTAATAAACGCAATATAATAATGTCCTGTACATAACATGTAAAATATATAAATAATAAATTCTTTTTTGTTATTTACAATATTAGTTGGAATGGAGATCTGCCATGAAAGAAAATTCTGTTGTTCAAGCTAGTTATTTAGATACTGAAGTACATGCCAAGTACATGCGAAGTCGTCGTGCTGGAACGCCACAATATGATTTAACTACTAATTGATTAAACAGAAGTTAATAACTTCTTACTTATATCCTCGAATATATACGTTTATATATATTATATTATATATTTATAAATTGTTGCTAATAACTGAGTGACTATTATGAATGTTGTAAATTTATTGCAAACATAATAGATATAAGTAATAGATATAAGTAAGTTTTTGTTTCTTTTACCAGTGTTAACAACTATGATAATCGGATTTTATATTATAAATCTATTTACGTGCTGTAAATAAAATATATTCTTATATTAGTCTTTCTGAGAAATTTAATATCCTTATACTTATACTATTTGATCATAAATGCAAAAGAAATTACATATTTGTAAAAAAAAAATATTATACAATGCGTTTTAAAATTATTCATTGTTTCTATAACAAATGATATAATCTTTATATTAATAATAATCCTACTGCAATACAATATATAGATTTATAAAAATCTATTATGTTAATATAAATTTTGAATAACATTAAAAACTATACCGTTTTTTACAATAGCCAAAAAGTGTAAAATTACCAAAAAATATAAATATAATACAAATATTGAATAACTGTTTAATATATTATACTAATATTTCATTCCTTAAAATATGTATAATTTAAGAATGTTAATTTATATTGTTCCATAAAATATTAAATACAATCCATAGAGCAGAAAACATGCAAAAATCATGCTTGCTGCTACCATGTAAGACTTTGTATTTTGTTTTCTCAAACTTTTTAATTTTTCTTCATTTTTTACAAGTACCTCCTGAATTTCCTCCAGTTTTGATTCCAATTCTTCACGAGTTTCCATTGTGAGTAATTTTGTTTTGAGTCTTTTTTTCAACACATCTAGTTTGTACATAGATTCATTTAACGTATCTTCAACCTTCTGTATCTAACATATAAAAATATATTCATAAACATAGGTTAAGATCATTTCAGGAATTGAAGTACAGAATATATGAAATTATCATTTATACCTTCGTCATAATCGTTTGATCTTGCGTCATTTTGACTGAAAATACGTATCCTTTCCTATTATATTAAGCACAAATTATCAGCATTTCAAATGTTCTGACGTTTCTCAGTATAAGATACTACATGTACATGTGTTTTTACTAACTTGCTAAATACAAAATGGCGGTACGAACTACGCTTATAGTTACAGGGAAAATAGATTGTGAAGATAATTTCCATGATTTTTTACTTTTAAAGAACTTTGATAAGCTTAAAAATAATAAAGTTCTATGCATTTTTCTTATGCTTTATAGAATTACATTTTATTGCAAGCATAATATTATAGTTTCTTATCTAAATATTTATAATGCAAAAGTAAGACAATCATAATTAATATTAACACTTTTGGATATGAGTTGTGAATTTAATCATTATAAGATCGAAGTTCATAAATTTTATTGTAATTTTACAAAATTATAAGTATCATAAAATTATGTATGTAAATATATATATATATATACACATACACATACACATACATATATGTATGTATATGTATCTTCCATGTCTAATCTACCTTCCATAAAAATTTATAACATAAAACACTCGACAATCATATATAAACGATGAATTTTAACAATATATGTACATTTTACAAATAAATGTATATATGATTATTATCATTAAACATATCATATAAAGTGAAACTAACATAAATATAAGGATTCGAGATTGAAAATGCTAGTGAATTATAAGTACTACTTAAAAAATGATTTAATTCTTATTGTACGTGATATTATACATAGAACACAGTTCACTCGTCATCTCATACATACATTGCATTTATAATAGTTTCTGATAAATAAAATTACTTCATTTTCCCATTTATCTTTTCTTTCACATATAGATAAAATTAAATCTGCAATGTAAAAAAAAAAAATATACTACAGCGATTAAATATAGTCAATTTCGTTAAAAAGATATATAATATTTACCTGCAGAGTGATTGCGGTAAAGAGGAAATAATAGGACCATATCCTTGTGAATTGTCATATAACTCAAATAATGGTGCAGCTACTAACTTATAGTTTTTAGGTACTGCAAATAGGGCTGAAATATTCAAAAATAATCATTGAATCTTACTTCAATTAACAGTACAGCAATATATAAGATGTGTCACAAAACAGTCTCCATGATTTTTCAAACACTTTCAATAATCTAATAGAAAATAAAAAAATGTTCAAAACAAAAATTTGATACTTATATTTGTCTCGATATCAACTACAATCCTACAAAATCCAAAAAATATAATGCTATTTAAAAAAATCGAAAGCTTCAATTTTTATTCAACAAAACATTTTTTCATAGTTTTCGAAGTTCTAAATACTGATTAATTTTGATTAATATCAGAATCTTGTATTTTTATCGTGTACGTTACCTTTTTCTTGCAACTGAACAAGAAACAACCTTTTGTGTTCCTTTGGTTTGGTAATGTGTGGAGGTACATAAGGATATTGAGGTGGTTCAAAATTTGGTCTCCACCAATTTCCAATGGTGTCTTCTATCACCCATTCTTGTTTAACTCCATCTTGACGTCCAAAGGTCTAAAAGTTATTTTGATATTATAACATCTGTCATTTCAATTTTGCTACACTTCATATATATCAAAATACAATCTTCTTCGTTCAGTCCACTAAGAACATGGTTACACAATTTTCTTTACATATTTAAAACGGCTATATAATCTTATTATTTTAATTAACAATTAACATGATCGATGATTCCCTAATATGTTCCTACTAGCTTCTATATAATCAGTAATATAAGCCAAAAGTATTTATTCAAATACTTTCAGGTTTCTTTGCTTACAGATACCTAATTAAATGAAACAGCTGTTGTACATACATTTATCATTTTAATTAAAATTGACAAATGTATAAATGCATATGACGAAGAATCACGATCCTACATATTTTAATTATTTTCTAATAAAAAATTCTAAGACTAAATATGTTATTTCATACAATTTTTCTGTTTGTTTTTTCAATGAATCACAAAAAAAAAGTTATTAATGACATATATAATACAATCTTCTTGGTCATAATATTACAATCTTCACATCTTGTCTTTTCTAGGGGCTCCTTATTTGAGTTAACATGTGTAATGAGTGATATAAGAACAATGTTCTTAGCTAACCATGATATGTACAATGTAACAAGTTATAATTGTATTACTATAAACATTGAAATGTCCGGGCATGCAGCGCACTAAAAATGCATATGCTAATGTGATTAGAAATTCCCTATTTTGAGCTACAGGCCCGGTTACATAAGTTCTACAATTGTCTGTAGGATTAATACAATCGATTCTTGAACAGTGTTACAATCTAACATATCAAAGTGCCACTCCTAGCTACCTTGTAAGGTAGCATAAGGCGTCGTGCTAACTGTTACCTCTGTAAGGAGCCGTTTTAGGCCCTCTACCTCGTCTTCTCCTGCATTTAGTTCTCCTCCAGGCCTACAAAATAAAGATATAAAAACATTTTCATACATATTTTTTATAATTAAATCTACGGATATGGGAAAATATCGGATTACATCGAAATTCCTTAAAAAAAAATGGTACAATCAGATGTCCCTAATATTGAATTTTCAAGCATATTTAATTAAAATAATATTTATACTTACAATTTGAAGAATGTTGTTCCCAATTGAAGCAGGAGGACATGTGGCAATCCATGTTCATGCACCAATAAAACCCCTTCAACACTGCGACGCATTCCAATTTTATCAAATTCATCTCGCATACGCTGAAACCTTGCTGGTACAGATGGATCTTTCTCGAAGAGTGGCTCTTTTGTTCCAAATGTATAGTTTGTCAAAGGATATCTATGATAAATGAGTTTTATTTTTGTGTTAGGTTCTTACTTTTTATGTAATCCTTCAGTAACTAAATCCAGTCTCTTCAATATCACTTTCACAAATAATATTACAATATATAATCATAAAGATTATACAGGTACTCACAATGCATTAGATAGTTTTGAGCATATAATTTTGTCCCCAGCAATCCTTATATATTAATTTTCACATTTTTATACAAGACAAAAAATATGATTTTGTTCATGCAAGCAATAGAAATAACATACAGATTTATAATATATATAAAAATAATTACTTCATATCCGACATTTTTCATATTTAAAAATGTATATACAATGTACAAAAATATATCTATATATACATATACAGTTATGAACAAGTATATATAGCAATTAATAAAAATATTCATATGATTTACAAAGCATATATATAAATACAATGTTGTTCAATAGAATTTATCAAGATATTTCTGTTTGCATACTAAATTTCTATATAAAAATCACAAGTACAAAGTATTAATTATAATAGATATATGTAGAACATTATATTACTTATAACATTACATTTTACATTAGTTATAAGTAAATTTTATCAAATGTAGTCATATCCTTTGTTTAAGAGTACATAATACATATATTTATGTTACTCTCATATCTCTAGAATTTCTTTTTATTACATGTATCTTGTAACTTGTATGCTAATAAACTTCAGTAGCTTTCTTTCAAGATTAGTCTCTTGCAATACTTTCCGATATTATTATATATTATATAACTATAAACTTGCCAAAATATCAAAATATAAATAAATATTTAAAGTACTTATACCTATATAATTCATTACATTATACAGACTGAATTTATCATTTACTTATAAATATCAAATGATATTTCGTGACATGATTGCAAATGTATAATAAATATATTACATTTTTCAATATACTGTTTCATTTTTAAAACGTTATTAATGACGCATGAGTGAAGGATATAAATCTCAAATGCAATGTGCAATATTTCATTAAAACTTACTTGTTTTATAAAAAAGAATTAAAAACATTCACAATATCTATGCACATTATAAAATTTCTTAAGAATTAAATATAGTTATGAACTATCTGAGACAAATACATTCATAGTAATGTACATATATAAAAAAGTGTTATATTGCAAAATTTATCTTACATAAAATATGAGAAGCCAATTTACTAATAAAAAAAATACAAATATCTGTGGTTTTAACTATCATAGGTTATATAAATCTAAGATCATTGTAGTTTGATTTGCGAGATTATTTTGTACATGTTTTCCTTTTACACAACAAAATAGTTTGTAATATACAAATAGAAACAATGAATAATGACAATACAACTATTTTTAAATATATACGCATTACAAATTACCAGTCACATTATTAGGATGACTGTGAAAAAATAATAAAACGTGTTTCTGTACGCAACATACATTCAATGTATAAAAGAGGCCAACGTATATTATACACGATGGCTACAACTTTTATAAATTTATAAATGTAATGTAGTGGAAATCAAATTTTTCTTTAGATTTTGATTACTGGAAGTTTATACCTTGCGCAAATAAAGCACAAAAGGTATAATTTTCAAATCTGGAAATTTTAAGCAAACAACCGCATTTTTAATTCATAATTACAAAAATATGTAATACTGATTTAAAAAAAAAAATATTTCATCTTCATTTCGAAGATTTCACACTACACTAAGATAATTGGTTATGTTCTACAATAGTCGGTGATGAATTATTAAATGGTCAATCAGTCGATATATATGATCGACTTTATTGCTTAAAATTTCCATAATTACTTAACAAAAAGATGAACAGCCGTCTCATGGTTGTACCATGTAAGATGCATTGAAAGGTGTTAGGAACATAATTTTAATTGCTAGCGTCTCTTAACCGGCCATAGTTGTTCTACAGGAGAGGCAGTCAAAACATTAACTCTAAAAAATAATGTAATTAAGTCGCATATTGATTATCACTTACAAATTAACTGTCCTGTTGATAGTTACAGACTGATTCTGTACCACCTTCCCTTCAAACGAACTGTTACTAGCTCTTCTTGGCCATCCACTTCCTTTAACTTGAGTTGTTGCCATCGCCATTTTTCTTCGTATACTATACTTCATATACTATAGACCAACGTCCACCTCAACGTCTACCCGCGCAATGAACTACTTTCGTTCCTTCTCGAATATCCCGAAACTATTTCGCGGGCTAACCAGTGTTGCCAGTACATAAATTATTTTAGCATTTATTGCACGACTTACATGTCAAAAAATATATTTAAATACAAATATTTCTATTAATCATAGTTTGCATATAATAATACAAAAATCTTTTTTTATTATTTAGTGCATTAATACATTAGTAATTTATCCTTGCATTGAACGATGCAAATCTATATTTCATTGAACAAATCGGATTGAGAAAGATAAATAAAGTCACGTGGTTAAAATCTAGTGGAAACTGGAAAGCTACTTTTCTTAATATTTGTTTCTTAAATGGAACAATTATAAAGCTGCAAATTTATTACAAGCTAATTAAATATAGATTTAATAGTTCAGTTAAAATATTTTCTACAACATTTTTTTCCAAAGCTATTTGAAGATTACAATTCACTAAAGACTGTCAGTAATATAAGTATCACGTGACTGATTCGATTTTTAAATATATTTAATTAACTAAAGAGATTTTATAACTGTGAAACTGTTCAATTTATTTAATCTAAATCACTTATTTATAAATTATAACGGTATAAAAATACAGAATAGATAAGACTAAAATGTAATAAATGCTCGAATGTCGTTATGAGATGTTGGCAGTAATGAGTACATCACGGGGTTTTCACAAGCGACCGCACGGAATACGACAGCCATTTTAGAATTGACTGAAGACAGAAGGCGTTTACGTTGGCGTTCATTGAGAAAGAAAATCCTTTTCTGATCGTGCATAAATTTGTATACGGCGTATAAAATCAGCATTCTTCTTATAAGTTCGGTAAGTTCGGTGAGTTTCTCAAAAAAATATATTCTGGTGTGCTTCTCAAAAATATTTCGGTCAATATTTCTAAATTTTAAAAATGGCGAATGGGCAACAAATAATGTAAAAGTAATTCTTGTTTCTCGAGTTCTTCTTTCTTTTTTTCATAAAACACTTTATGCATTTTTCTATTATTTTTAACTATTATCATTAAACGGAATTTCTTTATTTTACACTGTTCTTTCCGCGTTTTGAAAACCACAAAAAGTCGTTTCTTAATGCTTCGTTGCTGAGTGTCACACTGTTGCAAGGCACTCACCGATATGTGGGCAGTTGTTCTTGCTTCTTATTGAAATATGTTTAAGAATTTAATTTTTTTTTTGTAAATTGAATTTGAGATATATGAGATACAGTCTTCTAGTAGTAGTAGTGGATAAATAGATAAATGTATTGATGTATAATTTTACTCATCGTTTATACGATAACATGAATTAAACATATCTATGTCATGTATATAAAAATACTATGTACATATATATAAATATTGTATTATATCGTATGATAACGGAATTTAACCTGACAAACAAGATTTCCTGTAAAAGTCAATAGAAAATTTTAAAGTTAAGAAGCAACACACTAATATAATTATTAAAATAATATTGTTGGAAATTAAATAAAAATTGAAGCTCTATATTCATTTTATAATTAGTTCATTTTACAGTTTTTACTTTTTATAAGAGGTTTATAGGTACAGTATGGAAAAAATGATGTGTGTTGCAGGATCTTAGGCAACTGAGTGTGTGTTAGGTGTCAAGATCAGGTTATTGGGCATCATCAGTGGACTTTATTACAATGACATGGTGTGCTTGACTCCTTTTCTGCTTCTCCATTTTATTATCCTTCGCTGATGGAGTGTTTGCTGCTTTGTTTTCATCAACCTCTTATCTTTCATCGTACATTTTAACTGAGGGTGAAGAAGGAAGAGATTTCTCAAGTATCTAAAGAGAAGGTAATGCTTCATAAGTAATGTAATAAAATCTAGCTCATAATTGTGGAGGAAAGTGTTGTGATTTTACTACAGGCTCATTTAGTTCTTCATTATCTTGGAACATTCCAAGATGGTCGTTGAGAGCTGAGCACCATTTTAAATTTATATTTCATGCAAAATATATTTTCTTTTCATTATATATTCATGCTATCTAATGAGAAATGGTAAGTAACATTGGGAATAATAAAGCAAAATATTGCATAGAAATGGAGAACACTATACATTTGCATGACAATCTTTTATATGTTCTTCATTTTTTCTTTTTTTTTCTTTTTTTTAAATATTGATCATCACATACATCCTGACATTATAAACTTATCTTCATAAAATTTAAAAATTAATAACTTTTTTTGAAGTACACGTATCAGTAACTTGAACAGTACTGAATTACATATAATGCTGAGATGAGAAGTACTATGTGACAACAATGATGAACAATGGGAATAATCCCTTTTGTCATTCATAGTTATGTTGTATTATATGACCTCGTTTTATATATATAGGACTTTTGGTGAATTATGTGTTCTTATTTTTATGATTTTATTGAGTCTGTTAGAAATAATCAATTAAACCTACATTCCTTTGCCTGTACTTCTCATTTTTGCACAATATAATATGAGTAAGTTCAGCAAAAAAGATTTTTAAAAAAGCTATTGTAGTACAAATTTTTATTTTTGTGTTAAAAGTTAATTATAATCATGCACTCTATTCATGTATAAAATTGAATTTAAAGTATGTATTTGTTATCTTAAACATATAAATTTATTTTTGGTAAAATCCTATTGTACGCGTTTAAATACCTTGAAAACTTAAATATGAAACAACTATGATTGGTTTTTTTTCATTTATTATGCATAAAAAGAAGGTAAGTTTATGCATACAAATGAGAAAACTATATACAAATAAAGTATTAAATATATTTTGCAATATTCAAATTAAAATGCATATTTTACATTCACACAACTACTGTTGCAACAAAGATTTGTTGAAAACAATTAAGAGATTTAATACAATCATCAATTTTTACCGTACAAACCAAGTTTTACTTCGCTGCAAAAGAAGTAGCGGAAAACATTGAAGTCCAGTTGAGAACAAAATGGAAGTCGCGCAAAAAGGGCATTTAGGTATAGAAATCGTGATTTTACCTACATAGCGTATTCCACTGAGTATATAAGTTAAGCGGAGCGCAAAAAGCTGGAGTGGGATATCTGCTGCATTCCCCTCTCCCGGTTCTTCTTTGCTGTGAAGTGCAAGGTCCATTTCTCTTGCAAGGCCTTATGGAGTCATCGTCTTCTCGTTCAAGTGCATTTCCGTTGCATGTTCTGCGTGGACACAGGTCATCGAGAATTACTCTACAACAAAAATTTTCCTAACGCTCTGTTCTTCCTGTCGTATACTTTACGCATTGCACCGGTTTACGAAGTGCAGTTTGTTTCCTTTGATTTAAGACACGCTTATCCACTGAACGAGAAGTGCATTGATAACAATGTGAATCTCTATCCGGCACCGTGGCGTCAAGTTTTAGAAATTACGATTCTCGTTTTCTACGTATCCGTAATAAATTAAACTGTATAAATTACGTCAATCGTAAAATAATAGTAAAACAAACTTTCATTTAAAAAGAAAAAAAAAAGGTAATCTGATTATTCGTCTCTAAATGTCAAACGTAAAACATACATAATACTTTAGAACTGAAAACAACGTTCTTGGACTCGTCAAATTAAGAAATCGTATTAAGCATCTATCGTTAGCATGATTGTTTCATACTACGTCGCAGAAAGTGTCAATTCTGATGCTGAATGATAAGGAGACACACACCGATCGAATGTATACATGGATTATGGCAATCAAGTTGTCTATACTACGGTACATATTACCATCGACGTACAATCGTGCATATAGAGACAGAGAAAATTTTGCTACTGTCCGCATCACTGGGCCATTAAATCTTATCGATACTTCTCATGCTTTCTTAACGCGATCACGTTATTATTAAATAGTCGAAGCTTCGAGATTTTTCATGATATTCGAAACTTCTTTTGTTTCATAAATTTAGACGCACTTGTAAGAGCGCACATGTGAGTAAATAATTAAAATAGATATAAAAAATATGAATACAAGTGAAGTTTCGGATTTTTCAATAGTTTAAAAATAAATAAGGTTTTGTAACAAACGGGCAAACTAACGAGAGAGAAAAATGAGTGCGCGATGTCTTGATCATCGTCGTGAATGCTTGCAAGTTGATGCAGCTACAGTTCAAATTGGCGGCATAAAAGCCTGGTGAATGGAAGCGAGTCTCGTTTCGTCTTGTTGGATTCTTTTTCTTGTACCGGTACGACCTCTCTTTTGTGCTCGAGCTGAATGTGCAGCCAGCTTCGAATTACGGCGATTTCGAACCGATACATCGACTTCCTATTCCCTCTTCCTCTACCTCCGTAAATTTTACTATAAGAAGAAAAGGAAATTGGAATAAGAAAACATACGTACACGTTATCTTGGAAAACTTTACAGAAATGGAGAAAACAAATCTGTCGTTCTAATTAAAAATGAACTTGCAATTTAATAATACGCAACAATGCACTTGCACAGTAAATTATAAACTGCATTAAATTCGACTTGGTCGAACTACCGTACATTTTGGATTAGATTTACGTTTAAGGATGTCCGGTTCTTGTTTCAAGAATATAATAAACAGGTTTTTAAATGAGAACTGCCCTCTTCGAGGGAACCATCCTTAAACGCGATCAAAAATCCACGTGACTTGTATTAATAATACCCCTAAGCCCATTTTATTCAATTTTATTTTAAATATATATATTTTTTTATTAGTAAAAAAACTACGCAACGAATTCCTTGCCAATTTTCAGCGAGTATTCAAATGTTTTAGTTGAAACTGTGTTAAAGTTTCAAGGATGTTCGCGCGCATTAGTTTTTAAACGATTGTCAAATCTTTAATACGCGCTCGAAGGAATTTCTGGCTCTGACGGAAGCTCAGCACTGTTGCAAAGTTTCACGAGAAAGAAAGAAAAAAAGGGAGAAAGAAATTTTAAAAAGGGAGGAAAAGAAATGTTCGAAACGCGCGGTCATCGTTTCGTATGGATATTTTTGTTCTGTTGTGACATCATGGATACGCCACCGCTGTTTGGATGGAACCTGAGGTGGATAGTTGCTGATTTATCATCGTCGTCGTGTCTTATTAATTTTTCCACTGATCCGTGCCAACGACTACCTCTAATTGCGAAGTTTCACGAAGTTTCACAACAATCAGCGATCTGCTCGAGTTTTGATCCTTACTTAGGCTTGATCCTGATGGTCGGAACATTAACTTTTGAATACAACAAAATCGTATTGTGATAAAGTTGGAATTCTACAGCTCGGGAGTAGAAAATCGTTAGAGAAAATTCTTATATTGGTATAAATTCAAACTTATAACAAACAAGCACATTAAATATGATTTAACTAAATGTGTGATTAAATTTGAGGCACTCGAGGTAGATAATTTGAGAGGCCGATTTAATTCTGTCAAGAATCGACTAATCGACTACGAGATGCGAGCACTAAATTTGCGTGGAATTGTCATCTACAGACTGCCGACTTGATACATGCAGTTTTCGGGGACTCGTTCGACTTTTCTACTTGCAACTGGCGCTCTGAATCTAGAATGCTAGATATCTTTGTCTTTACGCAAATGAAATATTCTGTACGATGTACTGATCTAGGTTTCTGTAAATTTGTTTTCAATCTCCTAAGAATCCTATCCATAAATTTATTGAATCTTACAATTCGCCTTTGAAATCAGTCTTGAATAAGAACTTGAAATGAAGTTTTAAGGATTGCATTTAAGAAAGTATTCACGCAGCGGTATTGAAATCCGAATATACCAAGGGTTTCATTACTTTTTGGAACGGATTTCTGGAACGTGAGATTGCATTGAATTTATGGTGTCTACAATGTTATGAGTAATCACTAATTTCATCTTTGATTATGATTAATATTATAAAAATATAAGAGTAAGCTGAGTTTTTTGTTTTTCTTGATAAGAAAATCATAGTGTCGTAGTTACTTATCACTGGCCTGAATACAAGCTTATTTTTTTTTATAGACATAACTGAAGTAGTAAGACTTCTATAAACGTCTATCTGTTTCATCTATTAAAATTATAAACGGTACTCTGCTTTGAACATTTTCTATAGTTTCAGGCATATAATTAAGCATTTTGTGCTTTGTTGGATTTCATATAAAAAAATCTACTGAACGTCTTTCAACCTGTTCTTTACTGCTATTGTCATACACATACACACGCACACATTTTTTTGTTCTTTCAATTGTTTCTATAATACTGCTGACGGCAACGTTATATATTTGTTTCTTGTCGGATACTGCCAAAAACAAGGACCATTATGTTGTAGTTCTGTTGTTGCACCTTAATATTTGACAACTGGTCTGTTCAAACAATTGTTGAAATTGAAATTTCAACAATGGCGAAAGTGTTAAACGGTGGTTCATAAATCTCGATTTATATTTAAATCCATTAACATAATGGTCTTACAGACCACGTCAACAATCGTCTTACAGATGATTGTTTCACTACAGGAGAAGCACGATTAGTTTGGTGGATATGAAAATAAGAGCTTCAGCATTGCTACCTTCAAGTCGCGCTATCAACTATAATTAACTACGTTGCAGTTTAATGATCTTACTATTGATCTACGTGTTAATTTCATTTGTGCTTGCAAACGAAATTTTTAATTAATATTTCTATGTACATGTTCCATTATTTAATGGAAGATTTAATTAACTTCTTATACACGTTGGAACGTGTTTATTAATTATAATAATAATAATGATGATGATGATAATAATGACAATGACAACAACGACAATAACAACACTTAAAAATAATTGACGTTTTCTAATGGCTATGTAAAAATATAGGATTTGATGACTGTTTATTAATCGCTCGACGATGTGTTCACGGATTTATGATTCCCTTAAAGTTAGAGAGTTAGTGCACGTGAAATCTGTTAAAACAATAAATGCTTCCGGTACACGTGTTTGGAATCTGCTCTATTTTGCTCCTGTGGAACGTCCGGGATTTTATAATGCTTCATAAACAACGACTAGCTGGCTTAAAAAGAATGCAGGCTGAGAAGCAAAAATATTTCTGTGCTCCTATTATCGGTGATCGACGTAATCATTGCGAGAAGGGAAAAACTGTTCAAAAGCTATTGTTTTGTTATTGCCAAGTCCCTCGTCTTCGAATAAATTTCATAGATTGATATTGATCATCTCTCTTCTTTTGTCGCATCAGCTGGAAAATAAGTAAATCGAGTTATGGAATTAGTTTAGGTAATGATTCTCTTAAGGAGTAAAAGTAGCAGAAGACTGTTTAAAATATGATATTGATTTCTTTCCATTACATCACTACTGTAATATTATAATACAAGTAATGAAAATTTATTTTATTATTTGTAGATATCATTATTGATGATGCGTTCTTTTTCTAGTATCATTAAGTAATTAACATTTGTCTCGTCTGTTAAGAACGAGCAAGCACTACAAATTAAGCAACGCTCAAATTGTTTTGAAAAGTGATTAACAAAATAGGAAAGATTTGGTAAAACAACCTTCAGTTTGCACTCTTTTTAACTCGTCAATTAAAAAACGAAATCCTCGCAGTGTCAACATTTTAAAACCTAAAATATAGAAGACTTTTAAAACGATATAAATTTATAAGAAACTAAAAACAATTCTCTACTTATTTTGTGTAAAAAGAGTTATAAATTTCAAGCACTCCATCATTTTCAAAGAACAATAACGTTATAAAATTATCCTGTACGCATTGTCGAACAGTAAGAACCATTAAAATCGATTTTTCAATATCTTTTATTCGGTAGACAGAGTTTTGTTGGCTGATTATTATTCATGCTTTTAATCGATGCGCGGAAAAAGTACTCCTGGGACTTGGAGTTACGTCAATTGGAATAGAGTATGACAAATCACTATTATAATTTTCATATAGTTTTTTACTTAAATGAAAGAAAGACATTAATCCGTCACGCAAATCAGTAATATATTATTTTGAAAATAATTATGATTTTCAAAATATGATTTCTATCAATTCACTCATTTTACCAATTACACATGCAAACTTTCGTGTGTTTACAGATTTTAAAACGTTATATCTTAAATAGAACCTCGCTAAATATTCAAAACTCTCTTAGACTTATAAAATTCCCTACAGTTCATTCCTATTTTTCAATTTAACATTAATTATTATTTCAGTGAATTAAAATCACAAGGAAGAAAAATTTAAATATTTGTAATTCACTCCCTATAGAAAATTGCATTTGTTCTATGGCGTTCACCCAGGATTCACATCCTTGTATCAAAAGGTCCTTAGATCCTTATATTAAAGGATTTGTATATACTTTGATTTGACACACGTAACATAATTGCTTTGACTTCTTACTATTCTATCATGTTGCTATATGACTTATTATAATGAAAATCTGATCGGCAATGATAGTATTAAAGCGTCGAGTAAGCATTTCAATTGATATGCATTGACATGCAGACTCATACATACGCAACATTCTGCACTCTCCAATAGGAAGCGCGCGCGCACACGCATACATTATATGACAGACTTTTTTTGGTTTTCACTCTTCCGAGTTTTTAATCGGGTTTCAGGTTTTTCTTTCAAATTCACGGACGCGTGAACTTTGACACATAATCTTGTACTCACATATATTATAAAGATTACTATACTTAGAACAATTTTATGATCTCGAAACTGAAACGTCGCGACTTCTAAACAAGCTCTAAAAATAAGAAACCTAATAAAAATGTACAACGGGACTGTACAGTTGATAGAACTTAAATAGCGAGATCATAAATTAAAGATTTAAAACGTTGTATCTGTTGATAAAGTAGTACACATAGGCTATAACAAATTTGAATCTCTTGAAGTCTTTAAAAGTCCTTCTAATTATTTTATTTCTGAAACATTAAAATCGTTGAAAATTATTGGATTAATTAAATATAGTTTATATTTTATGATCCTCGCTTTTTTATATATATATATATATATATATATTTGAATTAAAAAGGAAAATTTGAATTACAAAGAATATATTCCTGTTAATCGTGGTACTATAATCAATGTTAGTTACATGAATCCATTATAGGGTAGTTACAGTATAGAAAACATTTAAACGATAATCAATATCCTCCTAAGATTCGAGATTCATTATACTATTTGAGGAAAGACGACAGAAAATGGCGAGAGATTATTTTCAGACTCCATACTGCATTTACGGATGAACTGATTTAGCTGTTGGATCGATAAATATGTAATTTTATCAATTTCTTTTTTTTCTTTTTTTTAAGGATTAAGTGATTTTGAAATTGAAATATTTGATAAGTATTCTATAGTATGGATCACGAAGTTATTCTATAATATTAATTTAGTAGATACTAGCCTGGATAGTATAAAATATATCAACTTTAAAAAATAAGAATGTTTCTTTGAGAGTCACTGCATCAATCGACGCCGCTACTTGCTGCTTTAACCCTTTACAATTGGAAACTTTTTTTAGTCTGTGAAGCAAACAATCATAGATAATCAAAGTTCAATTTTTTTAAATTTAGGGCATAATATTTTACAAAAATAGATTACATATTGTCAATAAAATAATATAGATACAAAATACATACAATGTTAGTACAAATAGCAACAATTCGTAACTGACCAACAAATAAAATATGCATGAAGTTGTAGCAGAAATGGGGAATAATTCATTTATTAATGATGCAATCATATTTTTAAAACGTTATTATATTATTATTGTGAGAGCTAAAACTAATTAATTTGCCTTTATCAATTTAACAAGCTTCTCATGGAACAATAATATAGTTATTAAATTAATAGAAGAGAATGGAAGTATATAGAAGAATGAAGAGTTTTGAAGTTAATAGTGGTTAATAAATTATAACAATATCAATTATCGTTATTTTTTGATATTAAAAAGTATAGAAGTCTAATAATAATTTGATTATTAATTGAGTTTGTTAACTATTTCATTAACTCTGTCAGAAACAATTAAAACTTGTTAAAAATTGAATTTATTTTGTCAGATTAGTATAATTAGAAACAAGGTTGAAATCCCGAAATATAAATTCTTGGGATTCTTCGCTAGATTAAATAGGATGGAAGAGATCGATAAAATCTTCGAGGTTCGTGTGCTGCTCGAAAGCTTACGAGATTGATGTTCCTGTTTCCCTGTACTTCAAACTAATCGCGTTTTGCATGTCTATTATGCCTCCTCACATCTTGGAAATGAAATTCGCTATTTCTGCGTGGTTCGCCCGCGTTTTGTTAGTTTCTCAAGCTTGCAAATTACCGAATTTCCTAGATGTTAAATCGCTTCGTTACTTCGACGTGTCCCCAATTTTAATTCTCATACGCCCTAAAACATTAATAAAATGAAATTAACGACGAGGGATGTTAATTTTCCGTATTTGAATTGATTCAGAGATCTGCAAGATGCAAGATTTTTAGATTTCAAATCTTTTTAATTATTAAGAAATCTTATTAATTATTAATTTTACAAAAAACAAACTTCTGTACAAAATAAATTTTTAATTTCTGAACGTTGATAACAAAAAAGAAAACAAGATAGTTAAAGAAGTTTTAATCCATCAGTAGAATAAAACTGAATAATTAAGAACCATCATAAACACTATGTTGTACTTCGAAACTAATATTGAAAGTGCCTGTATGCAAATATATATAAATTTATTAATCCATAAAAATAATGATAAAAAGAAAATACGAAAAAATTATATTTTCATTTCCCAATTTTGTTTTTCAGCCGTCTAATTACCGTCAATTATTCCAAGTATAATTTTGAAGAAAAGTTTGCACGTTATTTACAGGACGCTTTCTGCCCCTGTTCAATTTGAGTTCTTTGCCTTGGTTACAGATTCGTTGAAAATGAGTGTCATAATTAGACTACAGAACTTGGCATGGTCCGCCAACGCTCTGGACATCCGCCAGTTCTTTAGAGGCTTGAGCATTCCGGAAGGAGGGGTACACATTGTTGGCGGCGAGTTGGGAGACGCTTTTATTGCTTTCAGGTAAAGAACATTAATATTAATATCAATTTCATTATAAGCCTATTAACATTGATCCTATTTTACAACTTTGCCATTTCGCGTATACTATCACTTTGTAATAAGAATATCAGTTATTCCCGATTTAATTCTGTTATCTCTTCTTGAACTGAATTGTTGTCTATTCAGGAATATTATAAACATTTGAATAGATTTAAGCAAAAAAAAAATCTCTTTGTAAACTTAAACACATAAAAAAATACAATCCCTTATGAACTAAATGCAACTTGTAGCACCGATGAAGATGCTCGACAGGCGATGATGCACGATGGCGGCAAGATCAAGGAGATGAAGATAAAGCTGTTGCTCAGCTCGCGGACAGAGATGCAAAAAGTGATTGAGGCAGCCCGACAACAGACACTAAGTCTCCAGTCCTTCATGCAAACAGCACCAGTCGCTGTTCCTCCGGTTGTTCAAAAGCCCGGATCACCTAGCGACCGACGAGAGAAAGAGAAGGACAACGACAGTGAATCGAGCAAGGACCGTAAAGACAGACGAGACAGATCAAGATCTAGGGACAGATCTCGATCCCGCGATCGTGACAGGGATAGAGACAGGCGAGACAGAGATAGAGGACGAGATCGTAGGCGTCGTGACAGAAGTAGATCGCGAGACAGAGAGAGAGACAGAAGAGATAGACGTCGTCGTCGTGACAGATCCAGATCCAGAGATCGTACGCGATCCAGGGACAGAGATGCGAAGCGTAACTCGACGGGAGAACGTCGAAAGGACGCTAACGACGATGACAATAATGACGTAGTTTGTGTAGGACAGTTTCATAAAGATAAGCCTGTGGCTGGTGGGAAGAAACCATTGGAAAATGGTATATGGGAGGTTCCACCGCAAACACAGATGCAGGCTGCCATGCTGGCGCCTGGAATTTTAGGCGCAGGAGTGGCTGCGTTGTCGCAAGATGGCGAAACACGTTCTATGACATTCGGCAATTCAGTGATTGGTCAGCAATCGATGCTTCAACAAGGTCAGTTCCCTATAAATGGGATAAACGGTGTCGGAAGTTTGATGCAATCGCATATGCAGACTCTCGGTCACACTGTGGGCATGAGCTCATTGTCCCAGAACGTGGGTGGATCAAATCTACCCAACTTGAGTACAGGAGTGAGTGCATTGAGCAGACCAAAGGAGCCTTGGAACCAAAGTGAGCAAGCTAGAATGGATCAAGTTAGGTTCCCTGGCAGATCAGGTCAGTTCGGAGCCGATATATATGGTTCGAACGGTTCTCTGAACTACAGGCCAGGAATCAGACCAAACAACCCTTTCCTGAACAAGGTACAAGAATTGGAAGGGCGTCGCAATCCACATGCTTTCCAAGCAAACAATTCTCAATTCAATTTTGATAATGACAGAGGAAACCGTGGCTCGACGAACAGCTCTAGGTTCTCCAATGAGAGTAAGAACAGTGGAGGAAGCGGATACTGTGTGGAGGTTCGTAACATGCCGTTAAGTGCTACGTACAATGACGTTCGTCATGCATTTCAAGGTATATATATCAGAAAAGATGGACTGAAATTAATTAACGATAACCATGGCAATCGCGTTGGTATTGCTTATGTTAAATTTAGCAAAGCTGAGGGTAAGGAACTTGCTCTGAGCACGACCAGATTTGTCAGAGGATCAGAAGTGGAAGTGCTGCACCTTGACGAAAGTATCTTCGACAAAGCGGTGGATTCGTACTCCCCTGAAAAGGAAAGAGACCGTGGAGAAGATGGTATAGAGGATGTCAGATCCTCCGCTTGTATTTTATTGACCGATCTGCCGTCCTTTACTAAAGAAATGGATATAGCCAAATTGTTCCACGACTGGAAAATTAACGATCTGTTCATTACCAGTACCAAGGAGTCCGGAAGTGTTCAATGTGTGGCCTACGTGCAATTCGCTAGAATAGAGGATGCAAAAGCGTCGGTGAACACATCCTTGAAAATCGGCAATAAACCCGTGACCGCGACAGCGATTACCGAAGAGAAGTTTGCTCAAGCGAAACGTGACCATGAGCAAAATAGTATGAATCAGACCACCAGCTCGGACTGCGTTATCATGCGGGGTCTTCCATTCCAAACCATTGATCGTGACATTCTGGACTTTTTCTCTGACATTGGTATCGTGCCTCATCGGATACACATGCTACTCAATCAGAATGGGAAACCTGCTGGCGAATGTTTCTGCGAGTTCGACACGACGGACGAGGCTCTCAGAGCCACTGCGAAGAACGGTCTGCCATTCGGAAAAAACGTACCAACCATAGAATTGGTCCCGCGAGCCAAAATGTTGGAAACATTGGGAATGGTGGATCCGCAGATCATGGAGACGCAACAGCAGCATTTTCCACCACTTCAAGAACAACGACCGCGATTCTCTGGACCTATGAATCATCTGCCCCGCTTTGGTAACTCTGGATTCGGACCTAGGTGCCCTCCTGGTTTAATGGGTATACCTAGACACATGTTAGGTCGGCACCCAAGCTCCATGGATTACGTAGAAGGTTTTGGCAAACCTGGTTGCGTATTGTCCTTAGAGAACGTTCCTTTTAAAGCTGATATTAATGAAATCATCGAGTTCTTCGGCGACTTTGATGTTAAAAGGGAAAATGTCATACGTCGATATAATGAAAGAGGTATGCCTACAGGCGACGCTAGGGTGGCGTTCGCGTCACCTAGTGAAGCACAGAGAGCTCTTAGAGAATTGAAGCATTGCAAAATGAGGGACCGTACGATATACATGAAACTTGCGTGAACGAGTTCAGTGGGTATCTCCTAAGTTACGTTCAGAATCTCTAGGAGTGCTTCGAAAGAAGCTCAGGAGAAATTGACCAGAAGTCGAGTTTTTAAAAATTGATCGATGAACTGACTTTATTCGTCGATTGATTTTTATGGGAACAATAATAGACATGTCAGGAATGATCAGAAAACGTAGAGAGAACAATACATACGTTTCGAGAAGGTGCCTCTTCGTGGAAACTACATTTGTTTAAAAAGAATTGAAGATATTTTTTGTTTATCTGCGATTTTGTTTATCTTTTTATCGTTTAAGATTTTGTATATAGTACGACTAGTTTTTAACAATTCATTCGATGTTGATCTGTAGCGAGAACGTAATTTCATATCGATTGAACAGGACAATTACTAGCGAAGATTTTAGGTCTAGGGAACATCAGCAATGTATTCTCGATTATTTCTCGCGAAGAGAAATCATTTTCTTTCTAGTTTCTACGATTTAGATAATTTTCTAACCTATTGATCATTCAATTTCTTTTCTACTGTATCAAAGTCGAGGTAAGATATTATCTCGTATCTTGCTATGCAAGAAATGACGTATTCCCCTATCCATTAAGATTTTTAGAGTTGTAAATATAATGTTGAGTCGTCGTCGATTTTTCTTAACACACGCAGAACATCATCTAGTATACATGCTTTGGTCCACCTGATTATTATTAGGTTATTCTAAACAAAATGCAATAAAGAGTACAATAAAAGACTTTTTCGACATATTGTCGAGCAATTTTTATCTTTTAAATTGATCGAAAGATAAGCGATTAAATAATTCATGCTCACCATTTTCACGACGTATGATGATATCCTTGGAAAAGGGAAAGACCATCCATGCATGTATAAGAGAAACAGGCAATGTTCATTGTTGACACGAATTTCTCCGAATGATGCGTAAATGTATACATTACATAAAAATATAAAAGATAAGTACAAAATTTGAGTATCGTAGAATTACGTTGCACAAGGCATAAAAATTATCATCAAATAAGAACATCCATCGAGAAGCGCATTGTATTTTCTACACGCAATTGTATATGTATATCACATATATATATATGGCGTTACCATCGGTTTGTACACAGATTATACATAGGCATATGTTAATACATCATAAATAAATTCACCATAGATGTAAAATAATATTTATACGGCGAATATAGGTGTACTTAAATCGTTCAGTTTGCCGTATGTTTTTTTGTTCAATGTAAGCACTTTAAGACTTCAATAAATTTATATTTACAGCGATACACAATGTGGTTCCCCGATCTCATTTTACTTCTTTTACTCGCTCGGACATGAGGAAAAATGACTTATACCTTAACCAAAAACATTAAATGAATAGTCTTTTTTCCAAATGAGTGTTCAAAGGAATATTCTTCCTGTTGCAATCTTCTATCCATATAATTGCTTTAGCTTTTGGTTTGCTCTTATAATGTTCCAGCAGAAGCTCTAGCTCTTATTTTACTTTTCCTAATTGTGCGAATTATTGATTCATTTCTGTTAAATTTCTTGTAAAGAAATATTTTACTTACCACCAGATTTCAACCGATCAAGAATTTTTAATTTTTTTTCTAATACAAATCTTCTACTCGGCTTATCTTTTCTGGAGATCTTTAGAGTTATGGCTGGAAAATATTTCTTATTTCTGAGATTATATGTAGTGAAAAAAGATGTCTCACCTTATAATCAATCAATATGTATTTTGTAATTGAAATGAATTCCTTTTTGAAATAACTAATTCTGCACGGAAATAACTGTTCATCAACAACACACACTTTAAACAATCCCTTCTTATCGCACAAAAGTTAATGCAAAACTGTGTTTCGAGTCAATTCAAAGATGCACATATTTTCATATCAGAAATGAATCTTTTTCAGCAATTTTTTAATCGCGTTATAGCGCAATTTTTGGTCCGTGTTATAGAGAGTCCTATTGTATATATCTGATGCATGTAAGATCAATCTAGAATAAAATTGATCAGTCCAGTCGAAATATAGATTTGAAATAGTGAGAAGAAATTTAAAATCAGTTCAGAGCATAGAAATTCAAGACAGAGAAAGTTGAGCCAATCTTGTAGACACCATCTAAAATTATCTTAAGGACAAAATTTTGACACTGAAGACCTTTGGTTTGCAACTTTCTAACACTGAAATCTTTTAGATCTAAAATTTGTAAACTGATTTGCGCGAATGGTATCAGGCAGCACTTATACGTCAAGTTGTAGATTATCGATTTTTCATCCCACATAGTTATTTATGCTAAATGTACTGTGGCAAATCAGTGCTGCCTAAATATTGAGTCACAAGCTATTTCTGTGGCTTGTTCATTGTTCTTTTTGCCCGTAACGTAAAATACATACGTGTTTGCAAATGTATTCGCAAGAAAGTTCGCTTAAGCATAAGACACAAATGATTTACGCACTCGCGAAATCATCGAGTCGCGCAATAGAACAAAAGTAGGAGGATTATCAACTTCTTTTCTTGATCAAAAGAGAAAAAAAGATACTTTTTGTTTCATTCTTAGTCATCTATATTACGGGGTAGTGAGAATTTATTTGATTTTTATATTTATTCTCTCTTCCTTTCGAAAGCAAATTTCTGAAAAATAAAATAATACAATTTATTCTGTAATACTGACGAATTTTAGCTTTGAAATGCTTCTTTTATATTTTTTATAGTAGTACACTGCAATAAAACTATAATTAAACTGTTATGGGAATAAAATGCGTATAATACGTAAAAATGTTAATAATAAGAAGAATATGAAGTTATACAAACATTATGAGTATAATCACCACGATTATTACAAACTTTTAATTTAAGATCTAATTTAAAATCTTGAAAAATCTTTTTCATTTAACACAAAGATCGTATCCAGAGAGGAAGTTCATAAACACATATTTGTGACTTTCAATTAGTCATAATTCGTGATACATCCAAATATGATCATCTGTTTTCTAAATTTCTAATTATGTATATGCAGTTATTTTACATATATGTAAAAATAATTTTTTTACGTTTTTTTAAATTTTTTTATTTGGAAATATAATTAATGGATTTTTTCAGTATTATGTGTGAAAAACAACATCCCTTAAATTACCACCATTTTCCTGCTCACAAAGTTATGACTTGCAAACCCTTCAGTTTTTCAGTGGCCACCCTGTATATATACATATATATATTTTGGCAAAGTTATTTCCGTGACGCTTTTTTGAATGACATTTATAGAGCGAGTTAGTCGGAATTACAGATCGTTTGTGGTCGGAATCTAACATGCTTCAAGACTTTTATCACATATATGTCACATAACGTCCTGCAAGAGGTGCGTGCGATCTGAGTATGTAGTTTTACGTAACGTCGATTTGATGTCAATCACGATTTCATGGTGTGGCCGTACATAAAGATCGCAAAACCACACGAAAGATTTGAAATACCTACAAACAGAGCTCGTAATAATAGCTCAAGTGACTCAAGTGTCAAAAAAAAGAAAAAGAATTTTGGAATCATTGCATCAATATGCGTTGCAACAATGTAAAAAAAACTTGCTCATCCTTTCATTTCAGTTCTACTGCAAATTCTTTGCAAAATAAGCTTGCTTCAATGAAACTTTCATTAAACTCATTCCTCGAATACCTAGAATCCTAATTTTGAAACCACCAAAATAGCGGTTATGCGCAGAAGATCAATTGAATATTTATAAGTTTACTCGAGTCTGGCTTGAACCTTTATTATTTGTCGAGATATTTACTAAAACATTAACAATAGTTTATGAGATGCGTTTTATGATAAAAAAAAAAAAATTTCATCTTGTTTGCGCCTCTGCCAATATGAATTTACATTCAGAGTTAAAGGATGTGTTTATGTAATGTGTTCGAGGATAGGTCGTGCAGCAATGGAATATCATTTACTGACACAATAGGGCGTGAAATATTTGATCGTCATTGTTGCACTGAATGCGATTCTTCATTTCTTTTTGTTCGCATAAAAATATTTGTAAACATTTTTAATTTACTTTATAACATTGAAGATAATTAATCTAAAATCTGATATTCTTAATTTTTACACTTTTCAAAATTTTACCTTTCCAAAATTGCCTTTTCAAAATTTCAGGTGATCCAATTGACTATACAGTGTGTATTGTTACACTATGATTGAGTATATATAAAACATCCAGTCTTCAATAAACATAGATGAATATTAGAATTAAATAAATCTTCGGCTTAATGATACATATTTACATGTGCAAAGGTATCGACGAGTTAATTACATTCTCGAAGACCCATTGAAAGAATCTTTTTCTTTTGCTCCAATATTAAATCGTTCAACGATATCAAATAGTGCCGAATATTCTAATTTGCTAAAATTTCCATCATAATTACATGATCGATAGAGGAAACGATCCATTAACCTTGTTCGATTTACAGTGTGTACAGGAAACCTAAATTTAACGTTTCCGAAACACATTCGGTCAAAACGAAATCGCATTGTTCAACACGTGAATTACAACGACATTGTCATCGTTCTATTCTTGAATTGAACTATCTATCGTTGTCCCGATCACGATGCAATCTGCATTGATAGAAATCGATCAAATTCCTCACGATAGAACGTCAACCTTGACTTGTCTCTGTAATAAAAAATATCATTGGAATGTTATTTTTATTCGTTCGTAATCAAATTAATTTATTTGCGTTCTCTTGTATTCAAAATCAAACCTTTGAGAAAAAAAACAGAACAAGGTTGAGTTAAATTCTAAGAAATTCGCCGAGAAAATTGCGAGAATTATTATATATTCTATTAAAATTAATTTTAATTTTAGAACTAATTTAATAATTTTAATTAATTTTTTCTGCAACTGTTATAAATAAGAACAGTGCATTGAAATTCGATCTTTTTGCTTTTTCCATAATTGTTAGAAAAGTAGATGTATATTTGTGTTAATTTATTTAGCGGGGGAAGATAATTCTTACCGTCTCGCGAAAGAATTTACTGGCATTTTTGTTTCATTCTGTATGGCGCAACACTTGTTATCGAAGGAGAGGAAATGAACGTAATTTCGTGGCAAACGACCACGCTCTGAAGTCTTCCCTCGTGGCTGCTTGCTGAAATAGAGACTGCAAACAAAGAACGGAAGTCTCACAGCCGTGACGGATGAATCTGTTCTACCGCCTAAAAACGGGTCTTCAACGCCGAGATAAAAACTTCCTTTTTTAACGTGCTCGCTTCCCACTGTGCGAGGGGTGTAGAGATGTATTTCCCCGCTCGAACGAATCATTTAAAAGGAAGCTTCCGCTTTTCTTCTAAAATATGTTTTCTTGACGCACGTCAGGTTGCTCCGTGATTTGCGAGTCAGCATGTTTGTTACATATTCTAATGAACTATTAATTATTTCCATTGCAATGTCAATTCTATTTTATTACAGATCTATGTACAAAGTGTTCCGTAATTCGTGAATTACGAAAGTCAAGAATGAGGAAATTGTGTTAGATGCTTCGAATTTGAAGAATTTTTCACTGTAAGTCTTACAAAAACTTTAATGTAAACTTAAAAAAACTTGATGATTTATAATTTTCCTATTTTACTTTTGCAGTCATTTTCAAACCTTCGTGAAATAGTTTGACTAAACAGGAACGACGAATACGATCATGTCCAAGAATATCTTCAGAAGTAATTTAATATTTTTAATAAAACGTAGAATAGTGCATTCACTGTTGACGTGTCGACGCTTGGTTAAATACAACCTACAATCGATTACAAAAATACTGATCGATTAAACAAGTAAAGTCTGTTGGTCTCGCTTGAATCAACATGATTTATCAAAACCGCCACGATTGCTGTTTACATTGGTTCTATTGTCGGACACGTTATGCAAGAGCGTGTTTGCGCCGCATAAACGGGAAATCGATTTGTATTTTACATTTTGCAGCAGTTTGCTTTTGTTGGGAAGGAATTTTGCTCAACTTCTCATTGCAACACGGTTGTATGACAAATCATCGTTCGCGCGGCTCCTGCGTTGAGATTATGCATGCGTTTCGCTCGAGTAAACGATAGACACACACACACACTCTCTCTCTCTCTCTCTCTCTCTCTCTCTCTCTCTCTCTCTCTCTCTCTCTCTCTCTCTCTCTCTCTCTCTCTCTCTCTCTCTCTCTCTCTCTCTCTCTCTCTCTCTCTCTCTGTCTACGAATTTTCTTGTCGCACTGGGCCACAGTTATGCTTGTCAAGCGAAGGTCGAGGATGAAAAAGAGACTTGCAATGATGCGAAATTTGCGTAACGTATTCTTGATGTTGAGATTGATAAAGCGAAAAAACCTAACCTGAATCTAACCTAAATCCTTGATTGAATGAACGAAGGAGTCGTTTCAGTGCTGAATTAATTTAATATATATATGTACGTTTGATTATATTTAATGTAATTTTTGTACTTGATCACTGTTTAATAGTAGTAAATCATTTCAAATAAAAAATTATTAATTTATATATATATATTTACATATATAATTTACATATATAATTTAATTTAAATAATATAAGTACAACTTCAAGAATAATTTACATATATATAGATAAGAAGTTCAAATGATTCTTGAAGTTTATTATATTTAACTATGAAAAGAGTTTGAGTCAGATTGAGGTCACTTACTGCGCAAATTTTGTTTCTTGCTGTTCATTTTTTTACTCAGTCTATTAACGTGGCAAGTATGAACTATTTCAAAGAATGTAATTTTTTTTAGAATCGAGTTTACATCCTCACATTTTACAGAAAAAGAAAGGAGTCTCTTCATATGGACATTCTCTACATACACACATTGTGAGAATAGGAAAAAATCTTAGATGTCAAAAAATCATATTGCCATTGAATCATGTATGTATACTTTTCTTCTGAAAAGAAAAAAATGACAACACCTTGACTGTATATAACATTACAATAATCTACAATTATTATTTAAATATAGAATATATCTATATATAAATTTTATCTGAATATAATAGGAGATAAAATGTTGAGAATAAAATAATGTAGGAAAGAAATAAAATAAAAAAATAACATCGCTTAACAAATATATACGTTCCAGAAGTTACGCTAAAAGAACAACTAATTGCCCATAGAACGAACATAACAAAAAAGAGGAACTACAAAGCTTTTAATGCGCATAGAAATGTAGAATTTCCATGTAAAATAGCGACCGCATTTTAATATCAGTCCTTTACAGCAACAATGACGAATTCAACAGAGCGAACGAATTAAATTTCAACTTCGCATAATTATTCGAGGAGCAGAAATTAGGTCCGACTTAATGCTTTAACCAGGGTCAATGAATGTTCCGTTGGTATTCACAAGAATATATGTACATACACACATATATATATTCATTTTTCCTACGATCGCGATTTAAACCGCAAAGCTCCCGGCGTTATTAATAGAATTTCGTAGAAGAGATTTAAACACTGTATAGAGCACCAAGAGTCCCATTAATCCTCGAAGAATACCGCAAGTCTTGTGTTATACCGCGCAATACGAATTTAGACAACGTTAATTTGTTACGATATTTTTGACTAGACATTAGAGCAACCCTTATAATCAGTTAACAGAAGTTGCAACACGTACAGTTGCTCAGATAGGAAATTTTCTGTAGTTGACACAGTAACAAGTTTTCAACATGTAAATCAAAAGATTCAAAATGTAAATATCAAATTGAGTTTCGTTCATAAAAAGTCGTTTTTCAGACTGCCGTATGTGGTGCAGCCGGTTCGTCCGTGATTTCTCTGTTGAACAATAAATGAATAAATTCATCTTTGCAGGCTTCTTGTTGTGAAAGTTTGTGTCGTGGTGATTTGAACAAAAATTCTTGGAAATCGAATGAAGTGCGTATCAAATATGGCATAGGTTTCGAAATAATTGACTGCGATCGCTGCTTTGTGGAAGAAAGGAAGAGAAGAGAAGCAGATAATTTCGCTGAAGGAACAGTATCATTAGTGCAGGTAACATACAAGTTAATGTTGGTCAGCATCGTTGGTATTGCATCGTCAGCTATGACTCGAAATCTTATGACGGGTATGATCAGATTTCAAAAAGACGATACTCCGGCTGAAGAAGATAGAATGTTAGTTCTATCATTTACTAAAGAAGGAACTTCGTGTCTCAGAGTTTGAAATACCAACCAGGAAAAGAATCACTAGGTTTTTAATGCATTCTACAGTTAAGCAACGGGAAAGTAAACAGAGAAGTAGGTAAACCAGGTAAATAGGGGAATCAAGTAAAATGATTAACAATAAGTAAAATGAAATCTGTTACGGTGTTATCAACTAATATTTCTAGATTCCAAAACACGAGATTAGTATCTAAAATTATTCCATTTTATATTATGTATTTACGTGTGTGTTTGTATCAGAAAGAGATCTGATTCGTATTTTGCGAATTTATCGATAAGTTTTTCGTTAGAACGAAACGATAAAATCAATACTTATAAAAGGATTTTTTATTTATTGAAACACAGAAATATATTTAGAATGGACCTGATATTTAATCAAAAAGGAGACATAGAATAGATCTATCATTTTATCAAATCATATTATGTTTTAAAATATTTATCAAAATTTAAAATCTACGATCTTCTACAATATTTAAAAATCAATGATCTCCCTAACAATTTAACAAATCTTTTAATTACATGAAAACTAAATTAAGCCGATTAGCTCATTATTTGTTACATAATTCATAATTGTATCACAAATAATAATAATTGCCCGGATCTCACTACGTGAAAGTTACTACATATCAAAACCTTGTTTTTGTCCCATCTACCATTTTTTGAAAAAAACTGTGTATCAGGAGAACCGTTCGACGGGTGGCTTTGTCGTGCCACTTCTACGAGCCTCATATTCTCTTGATATAAAATCCGAATTTTGAGCTGTTTGAAATATTTTGGTAATTTCTTCGATCGTGGAATATGTCTTACGCCTTATGCAATAAAAGTTGCACTTTGATAAACATATTTCTGTAGTTGGTCATGTGTAAGAGTTTTCAACAGAGAAGATTGACATACTAAAAAAGAAAATTTTATTGCTAGATGAAAGGTAACGCTCAATCTAATAATAATACTAGTAACAATTACATTATAACAATAAAAAAGGAATTTAACAGAGTAAATATATTATAACAATAATACATGAATACATTATAACAATAAAAAAGAAATTTAACACATTAAATACATAAAAGACATACAAAGAATACAATTAAACACATAAAGGGTAAAATATGAAACGCAACATTATAAAGACAAACGAAATGAAAATTATTTAAAAATTTTAAAAATGAGAAGACAAAATATTTGTCTTTTATTATATCTATCTTGTTTGAACAGCGTAGTAAAAAACTTTGTTTTCTTATCGTTAATTTTACATTAGTTCATCGTAGTAAATCATTAATATATAGAATCCAGTGAAACCCACCACGAAGTGCAGAATCAAAAAAAAGGGCTGGATCTGGCTTCTTTTGTGCTGTTAGATGAAAGAAGATGGTGAAATAGATTCGCATAATTGATTATGCATCAACGCATCTTCTGCAACAATAGCAGAATTGCTGATATTTTTTCAATAAGTACTGGTATTCTATATTGTTACGCTATAACCTTTTGACAATACATAATGTTATAGAAGGAATTAATTTAATTAAATTTAATTAAATATTTCATATAAATGTGAACAATTTGTCATAAAATCTTTTTGGTTTTTCATCTTCCACAAAAAGAACAAACTTTGTCAAAATTACATGTTTTATAAAATGATATATTTTATTACTGAAGATAATAATTGATGGATCATTTAAATTTCATTAGTGGATTAGTGCTAAGCAGAAGCAATACCTTTACAAAAGAAAAGCGAACGAAGAAACATGAAATATGAGAGCATAGTGTAAAACAAACGCTGAATCAACGCATTTGCAAGTGTTTTTGCGTAGATGCAGGATAAAGGGAGTCGATTTGATACGTTTTTCAAAGCCATCTCCGATTTTTCTTATCGCTAAAGCATCGAATGGATATGCAACAATGAAAATAAACAATCCTATTTCTCTGAAGGTATATCATATATTGTACATTACTCTTCATACTTATCTTCTTTTATCTAACAAACATATATGAAAAATTAAAAACGTACAATTAAAAAACTAGAGTCAAATACAAAATGTAAAAAAAGAAGCTTTATCAATTTGATTTAGATTAATGTAATAAAAATAGAATGATAAATTAATAATAGAATAAATAAATAAAGAATATAGAAAACAAGAGAAGAAAGAAGGATGGTATAAAATGGAAAATTTACCCTTGTTCCTCCTGATTTTAGGATTGAAACAGCAATTTTATGAATTATGCAATAAGATTTTGTATCATTTGATAAATCCTCTTCAGCAAGATTCTTTCATTTATCATCCATTTATTTCTAGACTTTATATGTGGAAGTTGCCGAGTTACAAGAACATATCGCGAAGAAGAAGCTATTTCAGCAATTGTCGTAATCGGATTTATCTCCGACATGAAGTATCAGCGTCAGAGAAATCAATGAGTCGATTTCGACTATCTGTATGTATCTCCTCTGAATATCGTGGCATCGAAAAAATTGATATTAATGCTAGAATATTCGTGCAGCACATTTATCTGGATTCAAGAGAATGATTTCGTCGGCTCTTATTAAAAGGACATCCAGATTAGATACAGCTGCTATCGTTGATGCTAGTATTAATCATCGTTAGATCATTTTGATATACTGACCATAAACGGACGCCATTAGATCTACATAATGTTCTGATGAAAATTAATCGTCGAATGTGCTGATTCACCTCGAGACGAGAAAATTCACAAAACTATTTCAATCAATTGACTCCTGTGAGATCGAAGAGAATTGTTGTGATGAGAATATGCCAGAAATACATTGCGATGAAACAGGTTAAACATTAATATTTATATATCTATTCTTGAGTATTTATATATCTATTCTTCTGACCCAATTGAAAAAAGCTTTAAAAAATAAGCTGTTGAACCCTCGATCAGGGTCGTAAGAATCATATACGTTGATGCATATGATTATTCAAATGATTTTATATAAATCGGTAGATACTGTTTCGACAATTACTTTTCGCAAATCACGTCTTATTGTATCTCTTTCACTTCTTTGTACATTTTTGCAATTACAGTTTTATCATTTCTCCGTTATACAAATTTATATTTTCATTCGATAAGATAATCATACTTCGTATCCTCTCCGTTATCTCTACGTAATTTACGTAATTTGCCTCTTTATTTATGCTGCAAATAAGAAAATGCTAATTAACTAATAAGATTCTAAAATATAATAAATAAAGAGATTATTGGAATCATGTTTCTTATTGCAATAAAATAACGATTTTAATTTGTCATTACACTTGTGGTAATTTTCTTCTAACAATGTTTCTACTATTTAGCTTAGAGCTTTATATCTTTAATTAAAATGCTCATTTAAAATACTATTTTATTTCATTAAAATTTTAATCAAAATTTTTTTTAATTATTATCTAAAGTGTCACTGTTATTACTTGATAATCAACTTTTTTTTTATGATAATTAAGATTTTTATAGGCTTCAAATATTGTATACTATTCTTAGCCTTATTACTATTATTAAATTATACTACTAGCATTAACATATTCCAAAAAAATTGCCCCAATCAAACAGGATTTTAAATATCCATCCCATCAATCATTTTAATTTTGATATAGTTGATTGATTGCTGTTACATTTATTATGTTGATTATACTGTTGCATGATTTAAAGAGAGCAAGAGAAAGAGAGAGTGAGAAAATTTTCTCTTCCAGTCTACTTAACCACGTATCGTTTTATTTTCGAAGTTCGATCTCGATGACCTAATAGCATGTTCAGACAGCGTGTTTACTACGTGGATACACATACAGTAGCTCTCGAAAGTATTCGAGCGCTTCCAATCTACATCGTTAATAAATAAAACGCACACCTTAAATTTAAGTTTTCAAAATAAGATTGTACGTAAAGTCACATAGGAGTCTCGAGAATGTATAAGTAAAATTACAAAAAAATCTGACAACACATACAGGATTTCCAGGGCATTGAGTGTAAACATACCCATTTCGGACGTCTGAAAAGTATTCGAACGCATAGACGAAAACCGTATTTCTAGTGAACAAAATGTAAACATTACATTTTAGTAGATTCCGAGACATTGTGTGGTTCGTACAGATTTCGTAGAGTATAATTTTTATAATTTTCCATAATTATTTTAATCATGAGCACGAAAAAGTCAGAAACCAATAAATGTGAACGTGAATTAATATTGAAGTTACATACTGAAAGTAAATCTTATCTTGAAATTGCCAAATTATTAAATCGAAGTAAATTTACGATACATTATATAATAAAAAAGTCAAAAACTGAAGGAAATATTACTAACAAGAAGCGTACAGGACGTCCAAAGAAGTTAACGTCCAGAGAGGAGAAAATGATTATGCGTGAAATTAAGAAAAATCCAAGTACATCTGCACCGAAAGTTGCAGCGATTGTTGCAAATAGTTTTGGGAAAGATGTATGATCCCGAATTATGTCGGAGGGTAATGTTCTGCGGAGTAATGATTTCCATGGAAGAATACCACGGAAAAAGCCATGTATCAGTAAAATTAATAGAAAGAAAAGACTAACGTTTGCAAAAACGTTAATAAAATGTACATTGACAAAGATATTTCATTTTGGAATAAAGTTATTTTCTCGGATGAAAGTAAGTTTAATATTTTCGGTTCGGATGGACAGCATTATGTGTGGAGAAAGTGCAACACAGCATTGCAAATGCAGAATATGATTCCAACTGTGAAACACGGAGGTGGCTCGGTCACGGTATGGGGGTGTATGGCGATGAATGGAACGGGAAGTCTTGTTTTTATTGACGGAATTTTGAATAAATATAAATATCTGAATATTTTAAAAGAAAATTTGAAACAAAGTGCAATTAAATTGAACCTATTAGACGATTTTTATTTTCAACAGGACAACGATCCTAAACATACAGCTGAAATTGTAAAAAAATGAATTGTATATAATACTATGCTACAAACTCCTCCGCAGAGCCCTGACATAAATCCCATGGAACATTTATGGGCCGAAATTGGAAGAAAACTCAGAAATTATGACATAACGTCCAAAGAAATGTGAAGAAATGAAAAAACAAAATAACAGAAATATGGAATTCTATTGAAAAAAAAAACAACAGAAAAACTTTTATACAGTATGGAAAGTCGGTTGAGACACGTTATTGATGCCAAAGGAGGACCAACCAGATATTAACATCAAAAAATTCAAGATTTATTCGTACGTTCGAATACTTTTCAGACGTCCGAAATGGGTATGTTTACACTCAATGCCCTGGAAATCCTGTATGTGTTGTCAGATTTTTTTGTAATTTTACTTATACATTCTCGAGACTCCTATGTGACTTTACGTACAATCTTATTTTGAAAACTTAAATTTAAGGTGTGCATTTTATTTATTAACGATGTAGATTGGAAGCGCTCGAATACTTTCGAGAGCTACTGTATATTCTTCTCCAAATGTAGTATTGGAACCTGTCATAGAAATATTTCATAGATGCCTGGTTCTATTCATCGAACGAATTCGAAGGCGGAATATAAAGAATGGAAAAAAAGAACGGGGCTATTACCTTCGTGACCCGTTATTGCATTGTTACGGAACAGCTGTGCGTCACGGGTACAAAATACAGGTGCATTCGAACGGAGAACAAAAGAATACTTGAAGAAGGAGAAAGTATTAACATTCTGGGTCACTGATTGCGAATGTTGAACGTATTGCATGTGCGATTAGAAGTCATTCTCACAAAACGTTGTGTTTATCCAATCTATAAGCTTATCAAAATCATTCGGCGAATGTTATTAAGGAGATTACAGTTTGTTCCGTGTCAAATTACAAGCTCTGAATAAGTTCACCAATGACGTGCTCTGAAACACTTTTAATTGAATTTCAGAAGAATTTTAGATCATACGGAGTTTGACAAAATTCAGTTTCTCGGGGAATTAAAATGAATTTTCGAAACAGTTGCAGGATATTTTCAGTGCTGGGAATTCTTTAGTTAGAATATTCTATGCATTGCCGTATCTATGGTACGATGAATAAAGTAGTTTCACGTTTCGTCTCACTTCATTTATGAATGAAGAATAGTCTCATGATCCCTTGCATGTACAGTTCGCTCCTCTCTAGTATGATTTGTGTATTTAGTTATTAGTTTCTCCCAAAAATTTTCCAACCATATAAGATATTTTCAGTTCAATAATAAGAAGATCCTTAAGTTCAATTTCTTAAATTTATTATTGACTTTTCATATTGATAATTGTCCATGCAAACCATGAAAGAACTCTTTACTACTAAAAATATATAATTAATATATTATTATACATAATGTTAATAATATGCATATATTATATTGTATGCATATGATATTATACCACTAACAATAAGTACAAATAATCTTACATAAATCTCAACTTCCATTCTTTAGGCAACCTTCAGCGATCGATACTCGTCATTTATCAAAGAACATCCTATGTAATACTACGCTCGAGACCGTCATTTGCACGACTTGTACGTTTATTGATATTTATCTGATGATATCTATCAGAAATAGCCTGTAAACACGAGGCCCGGTTATGTTCGATCACGTTTCCACGGGGGTGTGTCATCGTAGAAGATCATCGTAGGAGGCGATCGCAGATCGATTGGCCGATGTTAGAATCGCCGTTTGGCGCCAGTCTCTCGTTGAACTCGCGTGCATACGTTCCACTGGCGCAGATGCATGAAGCATCTAGATATACCAAAGCATGTATGCAAACGCGTCTCTGTACAGGGCATTCCACTTATCTGTCTGGATTTCATACAGAATGTTAATGGATTATTTCGCGCAAGCAATGTTGTCGATAAATATCGCATTACGCCGAATATTGCATTTTTGTTCTGATGGTAAAGTACAGCTTCGAATACAGTGTGTATGTGTTCCATAGGTACGAGCGAACGGATAAGCTAATGCATTCCTTCATCTTAATTGCAAGATCTAAGCAGTACTGTGCAATTCTGAAAACAAAGAGATTAGAATTTTAGTTTTGATATAGAGTAACAGAAAGTTAGCATAAAATTAAGACGGGACATTAAGAACTTGGATTAAGAGCTTATTGTTAGTTGCTATCTTCGATCATTTTGCAACTTCCAGAACTGCTAAATGGATAAGTACTTAGACCAATTATTGTTGTAACTTTATTGTTATCAATTGCAATTTGATCAAGGTTGATTTTAAAATTCTAAAAATTGTTTCTAATAATCTCTATAATATCAATGTCTGCAATAATATGTCAATCAATATCTATAACAAAAGTAATAAACAGAATAACAGACTAATATACCTGAAAGATTGATGTACGATTTAAAAGATAAAACCAAGAATAGTAACCACTGTTCCCTGCACCCGAGAGCTCAAGAAGGCAAATCGCGCGGTTACAATGGCGTTGCCACACAAGAACAAACTGTCCCATAGAACATCGCGCGGAAAAAGTGGACAGATACAAAGCAGCCAATTATACAGCGATGGTTCCCTTGAAATTGCACGCCACAAAAAGAAACATACAGCGCAGCAAGTTAAGAAGCAATCACTTGAAACCGCGCTTTGTATGCAAACTGAAGTAGTTTGCTAAAATAATTCTCCTTGGACTGTGTTGCATGAAAGAAAATATAATAGACATCCTCTTTTTTTTTACATTAAAAATGTAACCTTACGTATATTATTTTAAAATGCAAAGTAAAATCGTATTGTTTATCGTGCAATTCTTATTCCTGAAGTTGTAAATGATCGTGTACTATATTCTGAAAGATCTCAAGAGGTGAAATATAATAATTCATTTCAACAATTGCACTGATGTGTATGATCGCATGCATACATATTATGAAATGACATATCATTTGTCTTTTTATTTCCACTATAGAGATTGTATCTTCTTGTGTTTTCTCACTTGTTATTTCCAGGCTACGTTCGTCGATCAGTTCACTAATAATGCTTGAAACGACGAAATTGTTTCTATAATTTAAAGAACATATACGCATACGCTTTTAACAACGTCTCGATAGATTCGATCTTCAATCGATTTTGTTTTTTTACCTTCGCTGATAATTCAGTGCGGTAATTCGTGCCTTTATCTTCTGTTTGTTTAGACGAGCATATAAAACTCTGATGCATAAGCTGTATTACGATTCTGCTATATCGCAGAGGTTATTCGAGTGCATCCATATGTGCAGGTAACTAAACAAAAAGCTTGTGAAGAAATATGAAGAAAGCGAGAGAGAGAGAGAGAAAGAGAGAGAGAGGCACGCTGAAACAAAATGTTACGCGTGCGAGCGAGTGGGGGAGGAGGACTGCGAGAAAATGCTTGTGCACGCTCGCTAACGGACGGAGTGGGCTGGCGATGTGCAACTCCAGTAGTAGTCGAGCCGCTGTGACGAGACGAGAACGCAGCAGCGGCGTCTCTCCGCGTTTGTTCATTTTTCCGTCGCTGCTGTTGCTTCGTCCGCTGATCCACGCAAACGATATTCAACAGTCGCTCAGGCTTCAAGGAATCTCATCGACTACACTTGAAACGCAGAAGGGTTGGGCTTTCTTTGTTCTTGCACTAGTGAAGTTCCCGTGAATAGAGCGTTTCATTTTGTGTAGATATTTGCATCTACTCTCGTTTTCCAAGTTTCAGAAATTCAAGTTTAGAATAGATCATTTGGAGGCTCTAAGTGAGGTGATAGTATGCCTTGTTAGTTTCTAATTACTTGGGATTAGTTTAGAGTTACTAAATAAATTATTTTCTGTTTTAAATTATTTAGGAAGTTGTTTCAGATTAAATTATACTAAATATGTATATGTGATATGTAGACAACAGCCAATTTTTAAATCTTAAACTTTAATAACATATCCTATGTACTCCTAGAAATTTTGCTCAAGAATAGTTTATTGAAACTGTGTTTCATTGTTAGATTTGTTATTAAATCATATTAACGTTTATAGTCATTTGCCATCATGATATTTGTATCAGATTTCAGAAATTTATTTACAACATATCTTATGATACTCTCGTACTCAACTTTTAATCTAAATAATATTCAATACCCACCTTTATAATGCTTACTTCAAAATCATTTTTTCCACATTCCTTCATAATAGCACTTCAACATTCTGATATTAACTTGGATACTAACTTAATGTTTAAATAATCAAAAATTTTTCTTTTTTCATCGTACTTTCTACAAACATTCATCTAGACAAATGCATCCAAAAAGTATTACTAAAGTAAATTGACAAAAATAAATTGCTACCTTCAACATAGCCAACAGAGTGTACATATGGGATTGCATGGATCCTGATTGCAGGACATTCGGCTCACTAACGGGAATAGCGTGGATCTCTGAAACAAATAGAAGTGAAAGTATCGCGTGGCCAAAGACCGCTGCCAGACGAAAAACGCGTTTGGCCCAATGACCAATATCAGCACGTGCTAGCACGTGAAATAGTGAGAGGAGCAGCTTCGATGTGAACAAGAATCGATTTACACGTACAGCAAAGATGAGACTGGTGTTGAGTGTCGTTTACTCGTTCCTGTTGATCCTGCCATTATCCAATGCGAACCAGTGGCGAAACGAGAGGAACGTGGAATGCCCTCACAAGTGCATGTGCTTCGGGAGTACCGTGAGATGCATGTTTCAGAAGCTGAACCGTGTACCACGGGTACCAACCAATATAACGGTCTTGTAAGTAGGTTTCTTCTTCAAATTCTACTCTTCTTTCACTTGAATCCCTCAGACTGATAATCAGGCTGCGGATTTTTACGCAAATTTGTAGCAAAATTGCAATTTGTAACACTGGTGCTTTCTATCATCATATTTTGTAGGTAAAACAATTTTCTATCGTAGTTTTTTTTAATTATATTCTCAAAAATATGAATTGTATGAATGCAATAAAAAATTCGCAAATCTACTGATGATTATATGCAAAAATCTGTGAATGGAGTAATAATCGGGAAATATTCATGGTGTAGGCCGTTGGCCTACTTCATGGATATTTCTAACGTGAGTGCATGTAGGAAGTAGGGAATTATATTGACTGCTTGGGATCCAATATAAATATAGTATAATATACATTTCTGTATTTTTTTGAAGATTCAGTGGTATTCGTTGAATCTTGGTTTCTCTGTCTATTTAGAAATACTCTTCTAACATATAGTTTTTTCTCTGAGAAATTCAGCCGAAGAATTTAGTTTTTTGAGAATTAAAGATTCTTGGCGTCCTTTCAAAAATTTTTGAAAGTATCCCACTATCCTTTTTTGAAAATCCTTTCTTCCTTGTACTCCTTAAACTCGGAATTTTGAAAACACAAGCTATCTGGAAAAATTTTAAATTTTTGAAATTAACTTGTAAATATTAATAATGAATAGATACATAATCGCATTGTATTTCATAAATTTATGGTACTTGGTAGTACGTTGGTCGATGAAAGATATCGTCACAAGCAATCGAATAATTAAGTAGCATGGTGATGCAAAAAAATCATACAACCGCGGGTTAATTGAAACTTCATAAAGCTTTGTAATGCCAGACTAGTGATGAGCAATAATTTTTGATTAAAGGTACATAAGTACTTATTTTTTTGGATAATTAAAGGATCGCGTTTCATTAAAGCTGAAAAGAATCGCGTAATTATTCGATGTATTCGTGTATTCGATGTAAGAAAATCACTTGCATACAATTCTCTAATTCTTCGTGTATGTGGTGTAATATATTCTTCAGAAAATATAAATATTTTGTATTTTTCAAAGAATATAAATAAAATATAAATATTTTGTATTTCTCAAGAAAATGATGCATCAATGATGCACAAGATTGTCAATCGTATAAATATGTGCCTCGAATGTACATATTTCTCTGTATGATACAGGCGAGTGTATATATACTTACATGTATTCGAAACATTTAAAATAGGCGTGACCGTGCAACTGAAGCTATATATAAGAAGCGTACAAGCGGACGTAAATGAATGTTTGAAGAGTGAAACAAAGGTGGATATCATGAATGTAAATTCTCTCTCCACAGACTGTACACGTCAAATTAATTTTTATTGAATCCAATCTTCATCTAATTCTGTGATCTTTCCTTCCAATATTTAATTGCAATTTTCTAAGATATTCATTAAAGAGGAATTTTAAATAATATAATGTTAATTCTTGAACGAGTTCTTTCAACAACTTTTAGTTACTTTTTAACACTTGCATATAAAAAATACAGAGTAAACAATATAGAATAATAAATGGTGGTTATATCCTAAGTTTCTGAACAATGTCATAAATATTTCTATTCGTTTTCATCCAATTTGTAAACAGTATAAATATCCTTAAAAAATTAACGATAAATTAATTTATTCATAAAAAGAAATAATGTCTCTCCTTTTTTTGTTATACTGTTATAGGTATTTTCTTAACATGCTCGTTTTTATCAACACTTCTGTCCATGACATCATCCGTATACATTCTGTAAAATGAATATGCGCATACATGTGTAACATCCTCTTTTTCTTTACTTCTACAAGAAGAACATTTGATCTTTTTCCTTTGAGCAAAAGAAACGGATATACATACGTATTTAAATGGATGGAAAAAACGATAAAAATATTTCTAGATAATGCTTTATCACTTCTGTCACCCACAATGGGGTTAAAGATTGTTTCAATTTTACAACTTTTTTCTGTTCTTTTTGCTGGAAACGAAATGAACATACAGTGTAAAAGATTATATTACGGTAACAAATGTAGATTAATATATTTGGAAATACGAATGTAGAAAAGTATGTAGAGATGTACCTTTAAAAATAAATTTACTTCAAAATTGTTCCAATTTTATACAATTCTAATAAATATGAGATCCTTTTTCCTTTGAAAGAAGGATTTACTGAATGGAACTGAAGACAGTTTTACGATCGACAATTGGATCGTTTAGTATAAGAACGATACAGTATTTACATCGGAAGGTGATACAGAAGCGAATGTACAATGCATTATTCTTGTCCCTAAAGAATGTAACTAAAAATTTAAAAAATTGCCATTGATTGAACCGTAAGCCTTTCGGTTAATTCGAACGACCTCCTGCATAATAGAATATCGTGAAATTTATATCGCGCGCTTAACACACAGCAACTGAAAACACTAATCAGTCTATGACGTAATTCTACATAAGTTCAATTTATCTTCTTCAAACTCTTCGTCGTTTTACCGATGAAACGGCGTTCCTCCTTAACTTGTTGTAACTTTTTTTAAAATAAGTTTTTATCAAACTGAAAGATTTATTGGTTCCATTTCTGAAACAATAACTGATAATTATTTTAAAACAGGGCCGGTAAATAATCTTTGGCTCTTTAAAAAAAAAAGTAAAAAGATGTTTAACAGAAATAATTAAAAAACTTTACGTCATTTGAAAAAACTGAAAGAAAAAAATGTTAAAAAGTGTGAGGGGACCTCGAATAACGTTCCACATCTATTTCCTCCGGCAATGGCGCTTCTTCCTCTACCAACAAACGAGGATTGCGCAAAAATCTAATCCCCAGACGCTTGTTCGCTAAGTCGCTATAATCAATTACTTTTATCGCCGAGCGTTGAGCGAAACGCGTAAAGCAAACATCGTTCCTCGAATCGAAAAGATCTTCTTTTTCCTCGATTTTTCTTTAACCTGCAGCAACACTTTTTTCACGCTACTGTGCAACAAAATTTCGCAAGGTTTTGCACTCACTCACAATGCATCGATATTATTAAGAAATGACCAAAGACATTCGACAGACGTTAAGCTCCCTCTACGATTGTGCAAACTAGCCTTGACGATCTCATAGTTGGCACTATTATTATGCAAATTCTATTTTTCGTGAATATTGGTTCCTTTATTACTGGTTCTGTTGCATCGGAAGTGAGTCTATTTTCTGATATGCAAGATTTAATAAGTAAGAAATTCTCTTCTTCGTGTTAAGTTCAAATATTGATTTTGAAATTCGTAAAATGAATTATGTTTTTGGTTTGGGATGATAAGGCAACTGGAATAAGACAGTACAATATTTTTAACAACAAAAACTTCTATACACGCAATTAGTTGATTATAAATAAATACATATATCGAGTGATGATAAATGAAGACTTATTACATGACCAATTATTGGAGGAGATATATTATTCACGTGTATCATATTGAATATTGTGGCTTATTAATATACAAGACAGTTATAAGATATTTAATTACAATAAGATACTACGATCTTCTATTTATAATTGGTATAGACAATAAAAATTGGCAAAAAGGAATGATGGATACCACCCAGACTGACTTTTGTTGGAAAAAGCCAGAATGTTTTTATTAAGATGGGATCGAATTGCATTTCAATTGATACTCGATACGATGACTCCTTGATGGTCTTTCTTTCTTCTACTCTGGTTAAAATAGTCTCGTTAATTTCAAGCATCTCGGCGAAAAAACATGAAGAAGGATCGTTACTTTGGAACGATTACTTCAAATCTAGTCTCTTTGTATAATAGTGCAATTGAGCTGTTATAAACATAAATTTTACCGCGTACGTTTAACAAATGGAAATATTTTAAATGATTATTCAATTTAAAAGATTCAATGAGATGAAAAATAATTGGTCTTCAGATGGCAGCACAGAGTTCAATTTAATTCGTAATATGTTCTTACTTCGTAAATTTTTTTTACTACGAGTAACAGAATAAAAATATATAAAGAATAACAAAGGTAAGAAATAAAGTTCTAGAACTAAATTGATTTTAAATAAATGAGAGTAATTCAATTTCAGGTGAAAAAGATAAGACGGGGGAGGCGTGTCTTCAAGATTAATGATAGAAGTTTTTAATCGAAGTAAAACTTTAACTAAGATAACGTTTGTTAAAAAAAAAAGAAAAACTAAAATACACTATATCTGATTGGACAAAATCTAATTAAAATTATGATAAATATTCTTCTTACAAATAAAATTTAATATAAATGAAAATAACTACAAAGAGAGAAAGAGAGAGAGAGAGAGAGAGAGAAGTTTATTTCGTGCAAATTGTTTTTACTACATTAGTTTTAGCCATAATTTGATATAAGAAAGATGAAGAGGAAATTTTATTTATAAATTTATAATAAAGAAGAAGATAGTTGAAAGTTAAACAAGTATTTTATTAGAAGCTGCAAGCGTCAAATGTTACACGTAATTTCGGGGATCGAAAATCTTTTAAAATGATGAAATGAACGGTCTCCGGATCGATCGGCGGCAAGGTATACCTATTATGGATATTGACCTGAATATTGAGTATCCTTAAGTGGGGTTTGCCTTTGACTTCATTGAATAAATACACCTTTGTTAAATTACCGATACGCCTTCCAGATAAAAATTTCCTGATCGTTATTTAAACAATTAAGCCACAAATACGTATTGGAAAAATTATTTTAGAGCTTACACAAGATACAGGACAGAAGAGTTGGAATTATTTGTGATAAAAGAGAACAGCATTGTAAATATTTTGTTTGGAATATTTTCATTTTATGGAAATTTTCTGTCTCGATTGTCTAATAATTTCTTTACTCCATTTTGAATATCTGTTATTATACATTTGATATTTAACAAAGTTAAATAGTTTATTAGTTCAACGATAGTTACAGACAACAAAGTTACAGACAACTTTTCTTATAAGTTTACATTTTTTATTAATTTCAGTTTCAAAGTTTTGCCTTGAAATCTATACCTAGATTGCAGTTGAAGTTAACTAAAAAAGAAGGAAATACAAAAATAAAAATTGCCAGAAAAACCGTAGACGTATGTAATCCCATATAAGGATATACTTGTGGATCACTAACTCGCTGTGACGTCACTTGATGCTGGAATGTGGTGAATAAAATTAAGGGAACGTATATCAAAAAGTTAACATTATTGAATATTTCTAAAAGTATAATTTTTTAATATTGTCACTGTCGTTTTCGTCGAAAGCTCTTTAATATTAATTTTTTATCAGGCCGATCTTATTGTTAAATTATTAAGAAAATTAACAATCAATTTAGGTAAATAATGCTTACTATTAATATTCATGTTAATCTGTACGTAAAATAGCAAAGTCGTCTAGCCGGGGTGAAAGTAAATTTATTTTCCGTTCATTATCATTTTTTATTGGCTTCTTTTCTTTCCATAGCATACGTAAGTAGTAGACGTGTAATTTGATGTGATTTTTGCTTTTCATCAGTCGATATATTCTCTTGGATATTTCATATTAATATATTGTCATTCACAAAAATGGAAATAAGAAGAACGAAGGGAATGTAATGTTGATAAAAAGAAAACTATCTTCATAAACTTCTACGTGAAATGTTGTCATGAAAAATAAGAAAGATATTTCTAATCTCCCAAGAACATCTAGGAAAAAAATGTTATTGCAAAGACATGGTACTGTAGCATATATAATTTATATTATTGTATGATTTTATACGATTGTAAATGTGAATCTTATACTTAACTAGTAAAATTTATATAGTAAAGTTTATATCGTTAGATAAAAATTTATTGTTGAATTGATAAATTTTGCAGAAGCACTCTAAATTTATGCTCTCAATTTTATAATATAATAAAAAAATAAAGCAAAGAAAACATAATTGATAAAATGTCGATTATATCACGATTTACCTAAGTTCTACGAATCATTACAAACACTTACAAAATCGACAAATGCTCGAAGTGAAATTATTAAAGTGGTATTCATTGTATGTACATAAATACCACGCATCGATATTATTAATTTGTATTATCATTATTAACAATATTTTTCGCCGTCTTCTTTCCAGATGTAATAATTTTTTCGTCTTTACCACATCTAGCGAAAAATTGAGATAAGTACAAGTGAGAAGATGCACGAGGCGGAAAAATAAGAAGTAGAGTACGAACGTCGTAGTACGTAAAAGCCTTTCTAGCGGGAAAGTCTTTCATTATTCCGTGGTGTGTCGCGAGCAGTTGACTCAATCGCGGATCGTTCCATTTTCGTTTGCCTGGTTCGATGCTTCGCCACGGAACAAACCGCTGGAAGATCAGCTGGAACGATAGAGGTTAAAATACCGGCACGTCGAACCGAGAACTTGCCCGACAATTTAGACAGAAGAAATAATGTGCAACGAGTCGAATAAAATTGTTAATTAAGAGATTCGCGCTCTACGGCTTCGGTGCTCTTCGCAGCGGCGAACCGTGTAATCATGTCTAACGCATTGACTGTCATTGTTTCTTGATAACATGCAGGAGAATCTGGCAAATCTATGTTGATTCGACAAATTAATTTTAATCATATGATACTACAACTGTTTTACTACTGGAATTTTTAAACATTTGCAGTATTCCATTTGTAAAGATTTGAATTGTTGCAAAATATAATAGACAAGAGTTTGTTTTTATCACTGAAAGTAATTTTAGCGAGGGTAAAATCGGGCCTATTCATGTGCAACGCTAATGCAACGAAAATTAGCGATTGGTTGATTTTGCGTTGTCTGGTACTGAGCGATCGTGCCTGTAATTTATTTTGTATCGATTCAAATGTTTGCATATCAATAAAATGGCAAAAATGTCGTCTTTGTTTCCTAGTAAGAACAGTTGCTTCTGGGTCTTTCAGTGAGACGAATCGTACTGGAATACAAGTCGTGCAGTTTTTCTTACATTTTATTTTTCAATTTAATTTTTTTTATAAGGTTTATACTTTAGTTCTGACGTTAACGATCAAACACAATGAAGAGAAGCTCTATTTATATTAAAATTTAATATTGATTTCGATTGTTAGACAACTTCTTAGTCAAGTTTTAACTCCGAATTTCAAATTACAAGATTATGAATTATTCGATATACAAATTCTACAATATTTCAACCCTTTTCTTTAGACACAATATTAAATAAGTAACTCTGATATGTATATATATGAAAAATATCATAAGGCAAAGAGTTAACTAGTACGAATCGAAATGGGCCAACTTTCAATGGGAATTAATAAAATCGAATTTTATCGAATGAAGAAGTTTAAATTTCTTCGTTAATTCACGAGCTCTTATCAAGTCGATTGCTGTTGTAATCAATACTTGGAGCGCGATTATTGCTCAATTGTGAGAGGAACATAAAAGCCAACCCACATAGAGATCTTTCTGCGTGATTTGTCTTTGATTCAAGTTTGTAGAAGACCAGAATGGATAGAAGTATTCGATCTTGTTCGATTACTTCTACGCTTTAACAAGAAAGATGTAAAATAAAAGGGAGCTTGGAACAGGTCGTAAACGAGAGATTTAGTTTAAATAACATTTAATTTAAAACACATAACTATTATTCGCGAGTCTATTATCTTTCGCTTCTATGCATATCTTCTGCTTTTGCGCTGTCTTTGTTATTACATAATTCAAAATATTCTGAACAATATCTTGCAGTTATTCCTATAATTTACACTAGTTAATATAATATAATATATATAATAATCTTATTTATATATATAATTAAATATATAGTAATCTTATTTATAATACACCATTTTCTGTGACAAAACTTTTTTGTCACATATTATAAAAACAAATGTTTTACTGTTACTCTCGTAATCAATATATTTTATTACATTATATCAAATAATCTTACAGTGATCTACGATTCAACAACATAGCTGAGCTTCGACCAGGCTCTTTCCACAGCCTAACCGATTTGCACACGCTTTTATTGAGCGACAACCACATCAGACATCTCGCACCAAAAACTTTCGAAGGCGCGTCCAACTTGAAGATTCTCTATCTGTACAAAAATCGTTTGGAACGGATTTCGCCGGGAGCATTTTTTGGACTAGTAAAATTGGAACAATTGTACCTACATTTCAACCGGCTGAAGGAAATTAAAAAGGGCACATTCAATGATCTACCGTCGTTGGAGAGGCTTTTCTTGCACAGCAATATGCTGCATCATTTACCAGCGGATGCTTTCCACAATGTGGGACCCATGACACGGCTTCGTCTAGATAGCAATGCTCTCGTTTGCGACTGTAATTTGGTCTGGCTGGTACAGAGACTTCAAAGCAAACCATCCGAGATGGCGGCTTTCTGTCAGTCGCCGAATGAGATGAGGGGAAGATCGTTGACAACCATGTCGATGGACGATTTTCATTGCAGTTGAGTAACTGAACTCTTAAAAGGATAATGAAGTAATTAGTAAGAACAATTATATAAATCGAAGTACGACACTAAAATTAAGAGTCCAATCTGTAAGTAATCTGAATTAAAATTAAAATTAGTAAATTTATTGTAATCATTCGTGATCTCAATATTTTGTTATATTTGTGATAATAATTAATGATGGATTATTTTTATTGCAATTGAATAATTGAATTCTTAAAAGGATAATGAAATTAGTAAAAATATTTTCCAAAATATTCTAATGGTTCTTCATGGTCTGAAAATCAAATCGTCAAGTTGAGGTTTGACGAAAAATGAGATAAAAGTATAAGAGGAAGTATCGATTATCATATTTCTTTATGGCTCTCGCGGGACACATCGCTCTTAATGGTGTTAAGAAAACTTTGTTTTATGACATCAGAAAATATCACGAGTTATAGTTGGTTTTTACAGTTAGAAACTTTTTATTGGGAAAGTTGATTCGCTAACAGTGATGAAGACAAAGTGGCGAAAGTCTGACAGAGGGATACTATTTACAACGGCGTACTGTTTTTTCGATTATCCTCAATTACCTGAACGTATACATTTAATGGAAAAGAGAGTATATTAATCATAGAAATAAAAATATTATCTTTCTATCTATTTGAAGAGTATTCTGATAAATTAGCGAGCACTAATTATGTTAGCCGATTATATTAGCTTCAATGTAGATTAAAGTGAGAAATACGAATTACTTTGTCTAGACAACTACAAATAAACTTAACTGATGTTAGACATTTGTCAGTTTCACTGTGTTTAAAACAAATTGACAGACAGATTAGTGTCTCTTACAAATACATGCCAACCACGCCTAAATTGATTGCAAACAGTTCAGCTAATTCTTTTCCAAAATACGACTTTACAATACAATAGTAAATAGTATTATTATTAAATAATACTAGTTTTTAGACTAATCAAAATTAAAATGAAAAATTACAATTTTTATTTACACATATAAGCAAAGTTAGTAAAGTAAGAAAATTAAAAGTAAAAAGAAAATTTTTAGTTATTTCAATATTATTATTTATTAATATACTTATATTAAGTATATTAAATATATATTTAATTATACCAATAATAATACTATATATGTTTGCAAGCAAAGTCTTCATAATAGTATAACACAAGCAGAGACATCATTTCAATGTTATTAATTACTAATAATAACTTATCAACAACTTATAATTATATAATTATTCAATTACAAATTAATTTGAAATTCTTATCTTCATTTTCCAGCTGAACCACGCATAATGAATGGCCCTCAAGATGTGGAAGTCCGACTGGGAGGGACCATCAGCTTTACTTGCGAGGTAATAGGAGATCCGATACCGGAAATCAAATGGATGCGGGACTCTAATGAAGTATCCGCCGATGGGAACCATTACGTAATCCAAGATGATGGGACATTAGTAATATCGGATGTAACAGAACAGGATACCGGTGAATACGAATGTGTGGCCAAGAGCGAAATGGGCTTCACAAAGTCGAGAAAGGCCAGAGCTGTAGTCACAGTATCACCATCCTTGAGATTCACCGAACTGCCTGAGTCACAAACTGCCCAAGTTGGTGCAGATGTTTCTTTCACTTGCAAAGTGTACGATCGCCCTGCCCCAACCATTCAATGGTGGAGAAACGGTCAACTGTTAACCATCGGTAGTCGTATCACTATAGAGAACGAAGGAACTTTATTGAGAATCTTTGCCGTAAAGGAATCAGACTCGGCCAGATACGTTTGCCAAGCGAGAAATTCTAATGGATACGCTGAAACGAGCGCGGACTTGAAGATAGTGGATGAGTCTTACAGTCCTCCTAGGCTGACATATGAGCCACACGATATGGAGGCGGAACCTGGGGCCATTATAGAAGTGCCTTGTAGAGTAGAAGGCTTTCCTAAACCCGTAATACAGTGGAAGAAAGATGGGACAGCCGTGGAAGGGTCCAGGTTCCGCGTATCGCGCGGGGGGAGCTTGTATCTCTATAACGTTACTACCGCGGATACTGGAAGGTGAATTTGGATACTTTTTTACTTAAATTTCTTGTGTTACTTATTCATTTTAAAAGTGCAGAATGTCATTAAGTAGGGTAAGGAAGAAAGAAAGAGACGATTAATTTTGTAATAATTTTAAAAGATTTGACAAGCTTAAGAATATTTTATTCAAAATTCTCGAATTCAGAATTGACATACTCTTTCAATGTATTTAATGTAATAACAGAGATCAGGATCGATACAATAACTACAATTAATAATCTGAAAAATATAAATATATATATTGTTTATATAAACAGTAGTACAAATATCTATAGAAATATATGAGAATAGTTATAAACTATGTCTATATTAGATACAGAGAAATCTAAATCGATGAAGTGATGCTCTTTTCTCAAAAAAATCTTGAAATACTACAAGACTAAAGTTATATCAAAGTAATTATAAATTTTGGTAATCTAAAAATACTTGATTTGAATTATTAAAATTATTTATTGTAGTATATTGTAATAATCATCGATAATGTGATGTATCAGTAAATTTGTAATGTAACTTTATCGCGTTTTACGTTTGGCTTCATCGTCATTAATCAAGAATTGTGCACGCAGGTATGAATGTTCCGCTGTGAACCAATATGGCCGGGTAACCGCTCAGGCACTGGTGC